>JAPPVO010000059.1:13812814-14268818 GCA_030407325.1 Camellia japonica
TCAAAAAATTAAGAAAAATAAAATCAAGACCTTTAAAGGCAAACAGTTTACAATGTTTTACAATTTAATATTTAATCATAAGTTGGCACTGGCAAGCCATGCAGTATCACCTAAAGTTTACTGGAAATCCGAAGAAGAAAGATAGAATCAAGAAGCTATTATGTTTGTGGGTCATTGATAGGATTGCAGGAATGATGGGTTGGCTTTAAGTATCAAGAGTTGGAAGCAAGATTGTGTAAAACTCCTGCAGCAGGTTAAATTTTGCATCGGGTATGGTGGTTGAATGTGTATTAGCATCATGTCTGATGGTTGAGCTTGTGGATGGTCTAGTTGCTGTGGTTAGTGTTTGATTTGAGTTGTGCTATTAGAGTTGACCTGTTACTGTGGTCTGGTGGCTGAGCCTGTGTATGGTATGGTTTTTGAGCTCAGTGTATGATCTGGGTTGTGCTATCAGTGTGGGTTTTGTTATCTTTTCTGTGTTGTTCTGCTATCTATTCTCTGCTGATCTGTTATCTGTTCTGCTGCTGAGGTTATGTTGCTGCTATATGTTATACTGGTTCTGATATTGCTGGTTCTGGTATGCTGCTGCTAGAGCCTGATTTGCTGCTGTTCTATTGAAGTTTTGGAATTGATAGCTGAAGGATTGAGGATAGAGCAAAGGACTGTGTTTGATGAGCTTTTGAGGGATGAGAAGAGTGAATGTCTTTTCAGGCTAAATCATTACCCACCAATACCATGCTCAAGGCTTCAAGAATTGAGTAGTCAGAATGTGATTGATTTTGTAGAACACACAGTCCCACAGATAATATCTGTGCTAAGGTCTAACAACATATCAGGCATTGAAATCTGCTTATGAGATGGGACTTGGGCTTGAGTGCTACCTGACCCCAACTCTTTTTTCATCAGTGTTACTGATTGCTTGCAGCAAGTGATGACCAATGGGAGATTGAAAAGTGTGAGGCATAGAGCAAAATCAAAGTTGAAAGAGTGTAATGCTGAAGCAGGTCTGCATTCTGTTTTTTGTCTATTGCCGCTACTGCTGCCAGTTGCTGCTACTGCTAATAATCTTGCCTACTGCTACTATGTGCTGCATTGCTGATCTGTTCTGTGCTTGTGTCTTTGTTTATTGTCCTGTTAGTTGTGTCTGTGTATATTAGGATTCTTGTGCTTTTGGAATGGTGGTTGAGGTGTTTATTTGTTTTCTGTTTTAGTTGTTTGCTTTCTTTGGGGTGCTTAGCATATGATAGAATGGGCTTTTTGGTGCCAACCTAATTAGGATGATCTAGCCCATTGTAATGCTTTGTGCACCCTCCTCTCTTTACTGATGTTTAGATGTTTTTTGTGTGTACATCTTGTACCTTTCATCGTCATCAATAAAGTTCTGTTTATTTTACTGATAAAAAAAAATATTTAATATTTAATAATTCAAAAAATTAAGAAAAAAGACTTAAGACTTTCAAAGGCAACACCTTATAATGTTTTTCAATTATATGTAGTATAGATTTATCGTTTGTTCTTTTGTTTTGAAATTTTCGAGCTCTCAATTTTCATTGATAAATACTTTTTCTTTCTTGATGAGAGATATTATCAGAGCCACCACCTAAGAGATATTATTGGAGTATCATGTAGTATTTTCCAAAATGACAAAAAAAAAAAAAAAAAAAAAGAAAAAAGAAAGGAGTACATAACTGATCAACTTAACTATCATGCCCCCGAAATAGTTACACAATACAACTCCAAACACCTACTACAAGTGATATAGATGGAATAAGAAGCTTTCATTAATTGGAATAGATATACAAAAGGTGACACATGCAGTGTACATTCATAAACAGTTCATCATGAATCTACAACGTGTGTTACAGGTAATAATAAAGAATGAAAGCTAAACAGATATTTATATGCCTTAAAGGCTTACATCTTTCCAAGACTTTGCTTGGTTACAACAAAATAAGTCAGAAACTCAACACACATAAAGCCCTAGGCTTGAAAAGGAAGTAAATACAAAATGAACAAAAGTGAGCTTCAGCTCTACGGTCCTCCCAGGCTAAGTCCTTGGCGGAGGCATATCACCAGCACTTGAAAATGGTTTTTCCCAAGTAGGGTGAGCCAAAACCCAGTAAAGACAATCTAACACAATATATGGATCTTAACAAAGATATAAATATGAAGTGTGTGTACAATGCCTGTGAGAAAATCATTTACAACTCTTTCGCAAAACCATGTCATGCCAAGTTTTGTATCACTATCCATGTTATCTTAACCCCTTTCTAACTCAATTCATTTTATCTCAATTCATGAGTTACCTCCATTTCTTACAGACAACCAAGCTGAGGATATAATTCAACGGTTCTCAAATCAATATAATCATCACACAAACACTTTCATTTGTTTATTTTACAAAAATTTCGTCCGCGGGAATCGACACCCATCTATACACAATGTTTTCGAGACTTTCACCCTGGACGTACAGGCCAACTTAATTCAATAGAGTCCACCCCCTTTTTCTTCCCAAACAAGGAGTACATCCTATTTCTCCTCTCAAACATCACACATATACAATGTATTAAACACAATCATATTCAATGACAATCAATAAGAGATTAGTTTCAATGCACCTAATCCTCATGCAATTTCTATAACAATCATGACCATCATCCACCGATGGCCCAAAACAGATATTTTTAAACAGATATACAATCTTCAAAACAGATAAATTACCCAAATTTTCATAGGTACAGGTAATACATATCCAACACCACCATTTATATAAACATCCATCCAATTTCATGTTTCCATTACCAGTTTCATTATTTATACAAAATAGTCCTTTAAGAAGTTTTAGGGCAAAACCCTATTTTCGTCCAAAACCTAACCCATGTGCCAAAATTAACAATCTCAACACCACACAACCTCACATCTACACTCATAATCATTCTCAACACATACACTTGAAAATTTCTCTTTTGATTTTAAACCTAAACCCTAGGTTTGTTCAAAATCACCTCAAGTTCCAATGTTTCTTACACATCAATGAATAATGTAACGCCATAAAAAAAATACACAATCCCATCATTTAACAGTTCTATATTCAGGGTAGATAATCACATTTCCATGCATACATAAGAGTTAATATTACAGAAAGGTATTTCGTATAAGTTCCAAATGTTTACAAAAAATAATAGAATGCCCTGTGGCTTACATCTTTCCAAGTTGGTACTTGGTTACACAAAAGAAGAGCTCTAACTCTTTTACAAGTAAAGCCCTCGGCTTAGATTTACATTTAAGTACAAATATAGGCAAAACAACAAAATGAAGCCTTCAGCTCCAAAACCTCCCAAGCTATACCCTTGGAGGTGGCATATCGCCTGTACCTGAAAAATGGTGTCCCAAGTAGGGTGAGCCAAAGCCCAGTAGAGGTATGCTAAACCAAATATGAGAAATAACTAAAACATTAACATCTGAAAAATGTCCAACACATGTACATCGATTTACACCATTTCTATAACCCATCAACATTGTTATCCATCTTTCAACCCGGTTTCATTTCTATTTCCAATTCGCTTTATTGGCATGGTTTATTCATCCAAGTAATTCAAATGAGACTACAACTCATAAAGACAACACTTCAATTCATCAACAATTCAAAATGAGACTACAACTCACATTATCAACACTTCAATCATCAACATCATTCAGATATGTATAAGGTTTCGGGACTTTCACCCTGGACACTCCGGCCAACTTAATTATCAATGGAGTCCATCCCCTATCTCCTCCCAAACAATGGAGTACATCCCCTATCTCCTCCCAAACTATGGAGTACATCCCCTATCTCCTCCTAAACAAAGATACATATGCAATGTATTTAAACACTCTATCATATACAATGATCATTTGATGCACATATTCAATGTGTTATTCCAACTGTCATATTCAATGACATATTTCAATTGATTAGTTTCAGTTTACCTAATCATCATGCAACTCTACAACAATCATGGCTATCCTCCACCGATAGCCCAAACAGTTATTTCTAAACAGATAATTAAATTTATCAAACAGATAAATTAATACATTTTCCATAGATAAGCGATTTTCAATCCAACTACACCAATTAATTACATTTTCCCCCAATTTCATCATTTCCACCACAATTATGTATTCCCATAATTAATTTCATTATTTTTGCAAATAATTCATTTTATTCCAATTAGGGCATTTTTTTCTTCTTTCTCAATTTCATCAATTGTATACCTATAACGTCATTTCAAAACCTCGCATTCACAATAGAGTCCAAAACCAAGAAACCCCTCTTTTGTGATTTCAAATCAAACCCTAACTTTCCAAAACTTCCAAAATCTCCACATGTATACAAATGCCCAACATTTATGTTAAAACTCATAGAAAGGAGTAGATTATCCCTACCTCAAATAAAGAGACTCAAAGGAGATGAAGAGAGGAACCTAAGATGCTCCAAATCCAATATTTTTCGGATCAAAGTGTAGCCCACGTGATACTCCACCCTTTTTACAAAGGAAGTAGGGTAGAAACCCTCTAGATCAAGTGTATTTGTATAGAGAAGAAGTGTGTAGAGAGAGAGTATTGGGTCTAGGGTTTGGATAGAAATGGAGATGAAAAAGTGATGTAAAAACCCACTGCTACGAACTGTTATATACAGGGCTCACTCGAGCAAAGAAGTGGTCGCTCGAGCGACCAGACACAAACGGACCTCGGTCGAGCGCAAGAAGCGTCGCTCGAGCGAAAAAAGAGAAGCTTCAGGTCTGCAACCTCGACGCATGCTCGAGCGCAAGAGTGCTCGCTCGAGCGAAGGAACACAAAACATAGAGCTCGCTCGCTCGAGCGACAAAAACCTCGCTCGAGCGAAGAATACCAACCTTTAGGTTTTTCCAAGACGCAGACGCAGACGCATGCTCGAGCACAAGAATGCTCACTCGAGCGAAGAGACACACCACGCAAATCTCGCTCAAGCAAAGGAACCCTAGCTAGAGCGAAGGAACTAAAACCCAATGCTCGCTCGAGCGACAAAAGTCTTGCTCGAGCGAAGAAACCAAAATTTGGACAGCAACCATTTATTTCAACTCACAACCAACCTGCTCCAAATCCAACCAACACATCCCACAACACAAATACAAAGAATTTAAGGATGGAAACAAGAATAAGACAACAACATACAACCACTAGACCCAAATCTGGAACACAATACATGACAGGGAAAACCGGGATCGCTATAAATAACCAAGTTAAAAACCATATGAGAGTGTAGAAAAATCCCTACCTCAAGTTTAGAAGCCGAGAGAGAGAATGAAGACACTTCAAACACGCCGAACTCCAACTCTATTCGGATGAGAATAAAGCCCTTGAGATGATCTAACTTTTTATCAGAGGGAGTAGGGTGTAGAAACCACTAAATCTAGGTGAAAAAATAGAAAGAGAGAGAGAGAGAGAGAGAGTTTTAGAGAGACGAGCTCTAGACCTAGGGTTTTGAGAGAGAAATTTATAAAAAAGTGATAAAAGGGTGCTGCTGCGAACTGATATACGCACAGTTTGCTCGAGCGCAAGAAGTGACGCTCGAGCGTCAAACACAATAAGTTGTTCCGCTCGAGCGCAGAATGCACACTTCCAGTAGTTTTGCAGAGAACATACCATCGCTCGAGCGCAAGAAAAGCCGCTCGAGTTGAGCCCGCTTAAGCACAAAAAGAACTGCTTGAGCGTAGAATACACTCTCCTAGTAGTTTTGCAGACCTACAAAAGTACTGAGAGTTTGCAAAGCCCACTCGAGCGGAAGAGCAAAAATCTGGGCAACAAAAGTTTGAAAACTAAGCAACCAAGCTGTTCCAAACATGCTCCAACCAACTCAAAAGCCAAACTCAAGTAAGAATAAAGGGGAAAAGATATGAACAACACTTGGAAACCACAAAACCCGAGTTTCAGAATATTAAATGGGTCGGGTCAAAACCAGAATCGCTATATTAACGGATTAAGAGAATCTTGACAATGTCAGCAAAAGCAGGACTGGTTTTTGTAATTATTGAAACTACATGGAAGGTCTTTGTAATCGTTAGAAACTTCAAGAGAGGTAAGTAAGGGTCCCCAAATGGCCCGCAGACAAAATACTCGATATTACCCAACCCGTCCAACCTGTCTCATGGCCCGTCCTAGCCCGTTTGAGTGTCTAGCTCGTCCTAACCCATAAAAGATGATTTAGGGATTTAGATAAAGGTTTGTAACCCGAGCCCGCCCATAAACTTGGCCTGTAAGAACCTACATGGGTAAGTCTAATGTTTAGTTTTTTTTTTTTTTTTTTTGGGTTTAATGTTTAGCTTGATTCTTTTCTTCTCTTGTTTAAATTTTTTTTTTCTTTCCATTTTTTTCCCTCTACTTGTAGGTATTATATGTTACTTAATTGTATTTTTTTTTTAATTTATATAAGATGTAAAAAGGTCCACAAAAAAAAATCAAAATACTTGAATTATGTTAGAAACTAAGCAAGAAAAATAACTAATGAAAATATTAAAAATATGTGAATGAAAAATGTGTAGAACTTAATAATATAAGTGTAATGAAAAATGTATAACCCAGTTTGGTTTAATTTTGGCTCGTGAGATTTGGATTTATGAGTGGGACGTCATTTTAATCTTTTAAATAGGCCCGGCCTGTACTAGCTGATTGACTAGTCAAAACCTAAAAAATTCATTAAATTATGAAATTTAGATACAATAGTTACGGATTGGATAAGCTCATCCTGTCCCATTAATGACCCTTAGAAGTAAGTGTAATTTACCTTTATTTATTTCATTTCATTGCATTGTATAATTTCATTTATCTTCATTTCAATACATCATAGTGCAACTTTATTTCATTATACTACATTGTATAATCTCATTTCAAGATTAACACTAAAAAATACAATTGGTTTTTTGTGGATAAATATTGCCTCTAGTGAATCAATGGGTTGCATTTAATGCCCTGCTATTTCATACATAAATCCATCACAACCAATATAACAACACACCTCAAAGCCTTCCTTTTCGCTGAACTAAGAATTAAAATTTATAACTTCTCTATTTACATGTCCTTAAAATCTTGTACCCAACTCCAAGTTCTTCAAACATGATGACAATTACAATAGAAGAACCCCATGGGTGTACAAGACAACAACAAAATAAGTCTAACAGCTGTAATGACCCTCATTCTCGTCTTAGCCATGTTCATGTGCATCTGCATGATTTTGTCTAGTTAAGCTTGCATTTGTAGACTTTGACTTGTTTTGCCTAAGTAAAAGTCCCTGTCTTGTTTTGTGCTTACGTGATTTGCTTGGGTATTACTTGTATGCTTTGTTCCTTGCTTGGTGTGTTAAGCCTAGGTCACACCCTTGAACCTCTTATACCTAGGACTATCTTGGAACCACTTTGGTTGACCTCCACCTTCACCCTGGCATATTGGCCGAGATGTCATCATCTAGGCCGAGGTGTGCGTCACCTAGGCCGAGATATGTACAATCTAGGCGGAGATGTTATCATCTAGGCATCCTAGATCTTTGATCCTTGCACCTAGTGATCTTGTTCCTGGACTGGTATGACCTAGACCGAGGTGTGGCACATCTAGGCCGAGGTGTGGCACAACTAGGCCAAGTGTTATCCTTCTTGGCTGAGATCAGTGAGACCTTCTTGCCCGAAGCCTATGTCCTAATCCGAGGTCATTGCTATAGCGACCCCGGTCTTTCCCCATTTGGTTGTTGTATCCGGACTTAGGTTCCGTGGATCCCGTTACTATATATTTACTGTTGTCGTCCTTTAATTCCTTATTTTTGAGTTATAGGATGTGTTGGGCAGGTTTGTTACAGGTTGGTTGAACTTAGAAACCAAGGGTAGTTGCCCAGATTTTTGCCTTCACGCTCAAGCGGAGTTTTTGACGCTCGAGCGGGCCCTTTGTTGTTGCTTCTCCGCTCGAGCGGGAGTTTTGACGCTCGAGCGTGATTTTCCATCTTCCAGTATTTCCTTTGTAGTGTTGGACGCTCGAGCGGGCGTTTTGATGCTCGAGCGTGAGTTTGTGTGTGACGCTCGAGCGGGGAGTTTTACGCTCGAGCGGGGACCTGGTTCAGCAAAAAGTTCTGGGAGTGTGTATCTGCCGCTCGAGCGGGATTTTTGACGCTCGAGCGGGAGTCCGTGAGTGACGCTCGAGCAGGGGTTTCCACGCTCGAGCGGGGCGACTCTTATATAAAACCGAGATCCGACTTTTTGGATCACTTTTTCATCTCCCTTTTGTTTTAAAACCCTAGAACCGTTTTCTCTCTCTCTCTACACACCTTCTCTCTAGGGTTTTATCTCCTTTTAGTGTGTTTCTACCCTAAGCTCTCTATTAAAAAGATAGAAGGTCACGAGAGCTTTACTTTAATCGGAGAGTTTGGCGGTTTGGAGCACTTTGGATTTTGGGTCATCATCTCCATCATCTCCATTTGAGTTCTTCACTTCGAGGTAGGGATTTTCCTACTCCATATTATAGGTTTTGTCCTAAGTTTTGGTTTTTTTGATATGTTGGTGTCGCTTGGTAATTTTGGGAAAACTAGGGTTTGTATCATAATTTGATAAATAGGGAATTGTTTATATATTAAATTCCATGTGATTGTGAATCATGAAAAATGACAAAGGTAGTGTCAAGATGATAAAATTGAACCTTAGGGTTAATTTTGAGAAAAGGGGGAAAGCCCTAATTGTTGTAATAAATTAATTTGTATAATTAATTTTGGAAAAATGTGGAATTGAGTTTAACTCATGAAATTGGGGAATTATGAGATAAATGGTGTAGTTGAATAGTTTAATCACTTACCTATGAAGATGTTGAGTTTACATTTGTTGATACATTTATTTCCTATTTAGAAATAACTGTTTTGGGCTATCGGTGGAGGATAGTCGTGATTGTTGTAGACATTGCATGTTGATTAGGGAAAACTGAAACTAATCACATTGAATGAGTCATTGAATATGACAGCTGTATTAATACAGCGAATCTGTGTATTGATTGAATATTGTGTATGACAAATGTTTAATACATTGTATATGCATATTGTTTGGGAGGAGATAGGGGATGTACTCCATGGTTTGAGAGAAGATAGGGGATGGACTCCATTAGTACAGCGAATATGTGTACTTATTGATTTATGGAAGTGTTTTAGTATGAGCCTTAGTCTCAATTGATTTGTTGATATTGGAAGTAATGTTGATATGAGATGTAAATCTCATTATTATTGTTTGGCCAGGTTCTGAGCCATGTCTGTATAATTGGAAAGTTGATTAATAACGTAAAGCGAAACATGTCATGGACATTATTGTCATGAAACTGTAAAGTGATATAATGGATTTAACTGTGTTAACCATCTATCGAATGCTATTACTTTAGTCAATTCTTATATTTGGTTTAGTATATTTCTGCTGGGCTGTGGCTCACCCTATACGGGAACATCATTTTCAGGTTCAGGTGATATGCTACCTCCAAGGACTTAGCTTGGAAGGATTTGGAGTTGAAGACTCTGTTTAGTAGTTGTTATTTTGTTTTATTTTGATATTACATGTAAACTCAAGCCAAGGGCTTAATGTGTAATTGAGTTAGTACTCAGACTTTTGTGTCCAAGTGTTGGCTTGGAAAGCTGTAAGCCCGTAGGGCATTTATTTTCGATGTTACATGTAATGTCTTTCAATAAGAATACTCTGATGAATGGAATAATGTTTTGTTTTCTTATATCAATGCATGTCCATATTGTGTATATTGTGGGTTTATTTTGAGGGCGTTACAATTGCCTTGTAAGAGTGCCCTTGTCACCTTACTTGTTGTACACACTTTGTCATACTCTTGTCTTGTCATTCTGGCACCTTTTTGAGGAGATCCAACCAAATGTTGCCACGTGTCCCAGTAGAGGGTTAAATCAGTAAGCTATTGAGAAAACATATCATTTTGTCATATCCATGCCCTAGAAGAGAGAGGAGCTCTAGGAAGAGGAAAGAAGAAGTTCTTAGAGTGAGAATAGATTTCCAAGCTTGATCTTCACACCTTGAACCATTTGATTCGTGTTTTGAGGTTAGAATCTTGATCTACTCTTGTTGTTCTTTATATTGATCCGATCACATTGCATGATCTAGTATGATTCATGAGCCATGCATTGATTTAAAGTTTGGTTTTAGAAAGAGAAAATGATGTTCTTGTGTTCTTGTGTTCTTGAAGAAAAACCATGTTTTGATCTGAAAGTTTGTATCAAGATCCATGTTTTTGTGTTTGTTTTTATGAAATCTCCAAGTATGGGTACCCAGGTCCATGTTTTTTGAACTCGTGCCATGAAATCTCATATTTTGTAATAACAAGTTATGATTTTAGCATTCATGTTCTTCAAGAGGAAACCCAGATTTCCAGACTTCATTTGCCTAAGTGTGGTCACCGAGATCCACTCTTGCCTAGATCTCACACCTAGGCCAAGCATCGTATCTCACCTTGGCCTACCTTGCATGATCACTTACACCTCAGTCTATCTTGCATGCACACTTATGCCTAGGAGGCCACACCTCGGCCAAGAGGTGTGGGACCTCGGCCAAGACCTGGTTGGTACCCAGCATGTTTTCCCGAGATAAAAAACAGTGTTTTAACTCCCAACACATGTTTTGCTTTGTCTTAACTTAGTTTTGAAAGAAATGCCAAGATCATTTACACTCATGTAAAGCTTGTTTTAGGGATGCATTGCATAGCCATCTTTTAAGCATTCCTTCTTGTCTTCTTGAAATATATTCGGTGGACCTTGCCATGTATTTGTAGGTCTTGGATTCTTGCCTTAATCCCTACACCCGAAGAGCTATGTGAGTGGTATTTTTAATAAAGCTATGTTCTAATGTTTTGATAAAAGCTTTGCTTGTTTTGTTTTGGAAAAGTGTTTGTTCAAGTATGAATGATTATTCCTAGTTTGTATCAAGTTCTATCTTGTTTTGATGACATTCTTGGAAAGTCCTTAGTGCTAGGGGACTATAATGCAACTAGTACCCTTGTTTGAGATATCTCTCTTGCCACCGACGGTCTTGTACGGGTGGGTTTGTCTAATTGATTCCTGGTCGATTATTCCATTGTTTTGTTAGGAATGTCATCCCTTGTATTATATTGATGCTAGTAAGCATCCCTTGAAGCTTTGAAAGACTTGATCGATGAACTTGGTTCATCCCTTGATTTTGTACAAGATATGCTATGTATTGTTTTGATAAAGATCTCAAATATCATTCATTCAAACCTTTATTACTAATATCATTCACTGAGTATCCAAGCTCACCCTCCCCTTTATATATATGTAGGTGACGAGCAAGAAGGCGGTGACGCCTAGATGTTATTTGCAAGATGTTTTGGATTCATGTTTTGTTAGCATCTTGAAGATTATACTTCTTAGTTTGTAATTCATGTCTTATTTATATTTCGGCTTGAGAAGCCTTTTGATCAAGATGTAATATTTAAGTTTATTGTATTTGTATCCAAGTTTTAAAACCATGTTAAGATGTATGTCATTTCATTTAATCTATGCACTGCTCTTATGGACTAACTAGATTTAAATTTATTGCTTCCGCACATGTAGGCCCCATATGTATACTCTGATTGTGTGTGAATTTTTGTAAGCTGGCCTTTGGTAATCTCGGATTACTAGCCATCACGGTACCATTCTACTAGGGGCGGAATGGGGTCGTGACAACAGCCCTATTACAAAACTCTAAGTCTTTACAGTAAAATATTCTCATCTATCAATCCCAAAACCGCTTACTTCAAGTCACCACTGTAGTTGAACAACATTATTTCCTGAAAAATAGAATAGGGGTGAGCTATATGCCCAGTAGGAATACATTTAACCAAGTATTTAATCATTCGAATAAATTTATGGCACCCTTGAGACAAAACATAATAAGTAGTTATGAACACATGTAATCTTCATTGATTATGTAAATGCATAACGATTAAGCATGGACCATTACATTTCACACCTTTACAACACAACAATTAAACAATCACATCAATGGAAAACAAACCATGAGCCCCATGTAAGAGTCCAACACAAGTTGCTTTAGTTTCAAAAACCATCACCCACATTTGCCGGCTATTATTCGACAGGAAGTGAGCACCCAAGAAAACCATCCGTTTTTCCACTTTCACCAGCTATTATACGACAGGACTGTGTGGACACCCAAAAATATTTTTCCCACATTCGTCCAGCTATAAGCCTAGACAGGGCATTTGGGCACCTTTTAAACTCCCCGCGCGGATACCAACACAACACCACATTTTCCAAAACCGACTCTTACCCGAACTCATGCACAATTAACAATTTTTTCACATTTTAATTCCATCAACAAACATCCATCATCACAATAGATGAAACACCACATAATATTCAAAGAATAATAACATTCAAGTCACAATTCCTTTACGATATCAACATCCATAGCTTTCATCTGTTGATTGTTCATAATATTCCATGAATCAAAGGAAATTCCACTCAATTTAGTGTTTTCTATTCAAATTGAAAAGTTAGGGTTTTACCAAATTTGGGGGTTTCTCTCCTTTACCATAGATATAGGTTTTAACAACATTTATATATATGTTTTTAGCAAAAGAGTTAAGAAATTTCAAGCAAAAGTCAAGCAAAATGATTTATTTGTGTAAAACATGGGTTTAATCCAACAAGATCCTCAAATTAGCTTATAAGTCACAACAATACCATGAAATCTCTTCAAAATAAAGAAATACTAGGATAAAAGTATCCCTACCTCAAAGAAATGAAAAGAAAACTCGGAGAAACCCAAAGTTGATGAAATCTCGAAGTCCTTGGATCAAAAGAAAGCCCTTGACGCGCTCTCCAACCTTCCTAAAGGGACCTAGGCGAGAAGATGCTTCTAGATGAGTAGATCTAGCTATCTAAGTGGGAAAAAGTTGGGTTTAGAGAGAGATGAGAGAGGTTCACGGTTTGAGAGGAAAGAGAAGGAGAAAGTCATGAGAGAGAAGACTGTTGGGTCTATTTATAGTAGTAGAAAAGTAGCCCTAAGATCATTGCAAAGAATAAGCCCAAAACCCCCAAAAGTAGGGCCCATTCGGACCCAAAAATTATGGAAATAACACGCAAGTGTCGACCCTTTAGGTAGAAAAGACAATCTGGCACAAGCAAGGGGGGTCGACCCTTAGACAGGAGGGGGTTGACCCTAATTTCCGGCAAACTAACACACAGATTCTGCAATATAAGAGAGTTGACCCTTCCCAGACTAGTGTCGACCCTGTAGAAAACCAGCAGAGGCACTAAGAATTCAAACAAGTGTAACTCTCTCGTTTGGGCTCTATTTTAGGTCATTCTTGTGTCCAAATCGAAGCCCCGGAAACAAGCTCTCCAATATGGTTCTAGCCTCACATTCAAATTCAAAGTATGGAAGGAGAAAAGGGATAAAGAGTGAAGGTTGGTCAAAAACGAAAACTCAAATTTGGGGCTTTTGATCTAATCTTGCCTAAATACCTTGTTAAGGCTTCAATCAAGGTTCCAAACATCCCCTAAGGATCCTCAATCATAATATTTAAAGTTCACTTGCCTACCCATCAATGTCAAGAGTCCAACAACCATACAAGTTTTAAGGTGACGGGTACTAATTTACACTAATCCAATACAAATTAGAATCTGAGTCATTGCATTGCATCTCACTAGGGATGTAATAATGGCCCGGCCCGGCCTGGCCTAGGCAGGCCTCGCGGGCTCCGTCCTTTTTAGCGAACCGGCCCATGGGCCAAAAAGTAGGGCTCAAGCCCAAGCCCAAGCCCACTCATAATAGGGCCTAGGGCTTGGGATGTGGGTCGGGCTTAGTTGGGCCTTTATTTATTTATTTATTTATTTATTAGGAATAAAAAAAATAAAAGAAAAATTATACTAGAGTATTTTAGTTTAGATTAATGAGATATTTTGTTTGGTTATGTTTCATGGTGATATTTAAATTTAATTATGTATGACTTATGTTTTTTAAATTATGAACTTATAACTAAAAAAATATGCAATTATGTAATTTTTTTTTCTTTTAAAATGAATAATTTTATATATATGAAAATGAACCTTTTAATGTTACAATATTAAATTATTTATATAACATTTATTGAATAAATAATTTTTATTTCAAAATAAAATAAAATATTACAAAAATTGATATTATTAAATAAAATAAGTGTAGATTATTGATGATGGTAGAGCAATTTCATCACTATATGTCAAGTACATCCCAACTAGGTTGGCACCTATTAGCCTACCAATCATTTGCATTATACTCCACCTTAATAATCTAATACAAAAAAAAAACCGAAATGAAATAAAATAGTAAAAAACAAATTGTTAATCAATCATCGGAGGAGACAGACATTTCAGTCGCGTTGCCCGAGGATATGTCATCCAAATCATTTTGAATTCGTTCATTTTCACTATAATTTTGTCTTATTGTAAGCACATGCATATGATCTCTGGATATCATCACTGTATCAACCATTTGGGGTGAAAGCCTGCTCCAGTAATCACTCAGCACCCGTCCACCTGCACTAAAAGCTGTTTCCGAAACAACTGTAGAAATACAAACGATTAGTATATCACGGGCCATCTGTTAAACCACAGGCCACATAGTTTCATTTTGTTTCCACCATTCCAAAATGTCAAAATCATCAGAATCATCCACTGACGGGCTTTCCAAAAAACGTTATAGTTCAAAACTGCTTACACTTGTATGTTGAGATATTCTTTTACTTTTTATTGCTGAAAAAACACTTAATCTCCCGCCTCGAGATAAGACTACTAGTATAGTGTGTGTAGGTGTATTTACAAATGCAATTACCCTGTATTCTTCAAATAATCTATTGCATGCTTGCATAATAGGGGCAAACTGTGTTTGATCTACGAAAAGACGTTCTAAAAATTCTTGTAAACCAATTTCCTTACACTTAGGGTCAATTATTACGGCTAAACCTAATGGATAATGCAAATGATTAAATATTTATCAAATTTTGCTTTCATTGAAGTAATAATGGTACATAATATTCATTACTCATATATTTTACGAAACTTTAATTATTTCTACTAGCATATGTAAAACAAACGGTGAAAAAAGAACATATATATATATATATAAGAAAATAATTTTGTTGAAGTATCAAAAACTTTTAAAAGATCTTTATATAAGGCTAGTTGGCGCCAATTAAGTTCTGTGGGAGTTAGTACTCCTATTGATGTTGTTGCAAAAAATAAATCTATCGCTCTTCTTTGTTTACAAGCTATTTTTAACATACTATACGTTGAATTCCACCTACTATCTACATTTAAAATTAATTTTTTAAATGGCATATTTTCTCGTTGACAAATTTTTTCATATTCCGAAATTCGATTAGCAGAAGACATAATAGTGACAACTGCATTTTTTATTACAACTACAGAAGTCTTGTATACATGCATAGCTTCTTTAACAATCAAATTTACAATATGGGCACAACAACGAACATGAAATAAATCATCATCAACAAGTAATTGCAAAGTTGATTTTAAATAAGTTACAGTTTGATTATAATATACTGCATTATCTAAACTAATCATAAATATTTCATTTTGTAAAGCCCACTCATATAATACATTTCTTGTTTCTACACCAAGCGAATGACTAGTATATAGAAGTTCAACTAATTTAAATGAAATAATTCTTTCATTTAATTTCCAAACATTATTAATAAAATGTGCAGTGATACATTGATATTCAAAACCATTATTTGACCACAAATCAAATGTTAAACAAGCTCTTCCATTCAAATTTTTAAAGATGTCAAATAATTCACTTTTAATATCCTCAAATTACTTTAAAATCCTGTTTCTAGTAGTATTTCTTGACAAATTTTGATATTGCGGTGCAAAACTTTTGTGAATCATTTCGGTAAAATCAGGACATTCACTAGTAGTAAAAGGTTATTCTTTTTTAATAATGTAATCAACTACAGAATTTTGTGCACGTATAGGATCATATGAAAATGTTTACAAATTATCAGTTGATGAAGCCCCTAATTGCATTTGACTTTGAATATCAGGTTGTTGACTTTGTAAATGTTTGTTAGCATGCCTTTTTAGATAACTAGTACCCCCTGCAAATGCAACATTAAGTAAATGTGCACAATATTTACATTTTGCTTTAAATGTAATTGTACCATTAGGATTATTTATAGATATTTTTTCAAAATGTTTCCAAACATGACTACTTCTGCTCCTAGATGATGATCCAACTGTTGGAAGACAGATATTAGAAGGAGAATTAACAGATTCATGTTGTGTAGTATATGTATCAACATCGACATAAACATTAAGAATACTATGATCCATAGTAATGTAAGTAAAATAATATATAGAAACTAACAATTAATTTAAATAATGTGTCAATACAACAAGTAAAAAATAATAATTAATATATGTCCACAAATAATTAATGAAAAAAAATGAGTAACTAATAAATTTAATTAAACTAATTAATGTTACCGACTGGCGAATGCGATACATGTAACGCCCCAAAATAAATATGACAAATCCATCTCATTTGCGAAAATAGAATCGAAACAACATACTTTCATTCATCAAAGTTAATACACAGAACATAACACATGCGATATACATTCATAAATGTCCTATCCTGAATTTATAGCATATGTTACTAGGAATCAAAAAAATGAAAGTTGAACATATATTTAAATGCCTAACGACTTACATCTTTCCAAGTCATTCCTTAGTTACAACAAATGAGTCTAGCTCAATACAGTTAAAGGCTTTGGCTATACAAATTAAATACAACAAAAATGAGCCCTTGCTTCAAGTCTCTCCAAGCTACTGTCTTGGAAGAGGTATGTCACTAGCATTTGAAAATGGTTTTTCCCAATATGGTGAGCTAAAACCTAGTAGAAATAATCTAACACAATATATGAATCTTAACAAAGGTACAAGCATGAAAAGCAATTCTAATACCCATTATAAAATCAATCATATCTTACAAGATTATAATGTGCCAAATTCTTTTATTCTAATCCGTCTCATCTCAATTTCATTCATGTCAATTCATTTCACCTCAATTCATGAGTCATATTCATTATTATCCAGATAACCCAACTAAGACTACAACTCAGTGGTTCTCAAACATACATAATCAGTACACAACACTTCAATTTTCCATTTTATGAAAATTTCGTCTGCGGGAATCAGCACCCATGTATATGTGCGGTTTTCGGGACTTACCCCAGGACACACAGGCCAACTTAATTCAAGGAAGTCCATCTCCTTTCTCCTCTCACATATGGAGTACCCTTTCACCTCCCAAACATCATACATAAACAATGTATTATAACACAATCATATTCAATGACAACCAATAAGAGATTAGTTTCAATTCGTCTAATTCTCATGCAATTTTTACAACAATCGTGGCTATCCTCCACCGGTAGCCCTAAATAGATATTTCTAAACAGATATACAATCTCAAAGATAGATAAATTAGCCAAATTGCTATAGGTGAGAGATAATACATATCCAACTACACCATTTTATATAAATAACCCTCAAATTTCACATTTTCGATACCAATTTCATTATTTATGCAAAGTCATTGTTGGAGACAATTTAGGGCAAAACCCCATTTTCTTCCAAAACCCAATCTATGCATTTAAAATCAACAAAGTTAACACAAACCATCATCATATATACACTCACAACCATTTTTAATACCTTCCTTTGGAAACCCCTCTTTTGAGTTTAAATCAAAACCCTAGGTTTGTCTAAAATCTTCTAAATCCCAATCTTGTCCATACAACATCAAATAACTAAGTTAAAAACCATATGAAAGTAAAAAATCCCTAGTTCAAGCTTAGAAGACCAAATGAAAAGATGGAGGAACTTCAAAGGCGCCGAAACCAAGCTTTAATCGGATCAAAAGAGAGCTCTTGAGACGTACTACCTTTTTAACAAAGGCACACGGATGGAGAAATCACTAGATCTAGATGAAAAAGTAGAGAGAAGGTAGGTTCTAGAGAGAGAGAGTCTCAATTTTAGGGTTTGGAGAGAAATAGATCTGAAAAAGTGATATAAAATGACCTTTTCACGAACTGATATAAGCACAGTCCGTTCGAGCGCAAGAGTTGATGCTCGAGCATCTGACACAACAAATTGTTCCGCTCGAGCGCAAGAAGTGACGCTCGAGCACAGAATGCATACTCCTAGTAGTTTTGCAAACAACAGACTAACGTTTGAGCGCAAAAAAGGCCGCTCAAGTTGAGCCCGCTCGAGCGTAGAGAATGCCGCTTGAGCGTAGAATACATTCTCTCAGTAGTTTTGTAGACCTGCAAAAATATTGAGAGTTCACAAAGCCTGCTCGAGGGTAAGAAGTGTCGCTCGAGCAGAGGAGCAAAATCCTGGGCAACAAAAGGTTTGAAAACCAAGCAACCAACCTGTTCTAAATACAACCACAACAACCCAATAGCCAAATTCAAAGAAAGACAAAGGAAGCAAGATATGACCAATAATATAAAACCATTAGACCTGAGCCCGGGACACAACAAGAGTTGGGCCAAAATCGGAATCGCTATAATACAGAAATTAGCTTCTTCTGATATAACTTTCTTGTTGCACAATTACAATTGCCACTTAGGGACGACATTTCAAAATTAATAGTTGAGAGAGATTGAGAGTTTAAGAGAGATTGAGAGAGTTTAAGAGAGATTAGTTGTGAGATTTATTTTGGAAAATGTGAGATATTTATAGTAGTTTGAAAGGTTGAAGTAAATGTATAAATAAAAAAATATATATATTACCGTTGTATGAAACGGTAATATGACCATTAAAAAAATTTTAAATTTTTTTTTTTTAAAGTCTGCAAAGGTGCAGACATTTTTTTTTTTTTTAATTACAATTTGCAACTTAACTTCATGTGGCATGCAGAGTGATGTGACACATGATGCAAAGGAATGGCAGGCACTGGCAGGGGGTAGGGCGGGGGCACTGGGCAGCAGGTCACCTTTTGACAATTTGTTTATATATATATATATATTTCTTTTTCATTGCAAGTAGTTGCAACTTGTTACTTAATTTTTTTTTCATTATTATTATTTTTTTTTTGCAAGATTAAGTTTTTATTTTTATTTTTATTTTTTTATTTTTTATTTTTTTAATTATTTAACCATTGTAAATTGCTTTTTATTTTATTTTTTTTGAAATTTGACCTTTGGCAGAGAAAGGGCACTGTGGGCTGGGTCGGGCTAGGGCCAGTGGGCCAACTACAAGGCTCGAATTTTTTTTGGGCCCGGCCTCTTGGGTCGGGCTAATGGGTCGAGCTGAGCTTCAAATGGAAGGCCCAAGCCTAGGCCCAGGGTACTAGGCTGGGCTCCGGCCTAACCAGGCCAAAACGGGCCGGGCCCACCTCCAATCTCGGGGGGGCTTTGGGCCACCCACAGGCCTCAGGCCATTTTTACACCCCTAACTAAGAGGTTAGTAATATCTCCACTTACGTGTGAGTCTTTGTTCCTAGTGTATTTGTTAAGATTTGATTTTCTTATTTTGAAAGTTTCTTTAAATGCATATTGTATTTAATATTTATTACTATTAGGGATGTAATCGGATCGATTCGGTACGGTCGATATTTAAATAAAAAATTTCACCAAACCGATCATATCGGTTTTATTATTTTAAATACTGATACAGACCGCTTCTTCCATCAAATCGCACCAAACTGAACTGATTGGAATGCACCAAACCAAACTGATTGAAGTGGTTCGGTTCGATGCAATTTTATTGGTTTATGACTTTTCAAACCTGAGTCAATTTTAAATATAATCACTAATCTATACAAAACATTAAATTAGTTATTTGTCCACCATTTCAAATATATCCAATCTATCCATTTAATAAATACTTTTCAATTCCTCGATTAACAAAAATAAAAGCAAAAGTTACGGTTTCAAGCATAATAAGCTAGAGTTAAGATTATATATAATGAGAGTTTACAAACTTAGGTTATAAAGATGATAAGGTTAATTAATTAAGATTAATAATTTATTATGCTTATTAATATCATTATGTTATTAGATTATATATGTATGTATATATATTATAAATACAATAATTGTCGAAGTGGTCGGTTTCGGTTTAGTTCAGTGCACAAGGTGCTTGAACCAATACCGAACCGAAAATTGAAAAAAATCAAATTTAAATGCTGCACAGATCGATTCTTATTAAAAAAAACAAACCAAATATATCTGGTTTAGTTTGTTTCAATCGGTTTGGTCATTTTTTCCCTACATTTCTATTTATTACTATAAATATAATTTATTAAATTTTAATGTAATATTATATATGAATAAAAAAAATACTGCCGCTAATGTTTCACCATAACCCATATTTGTTGAAGAAGACATTTTGTTGATAATTATAGAATGGGTAAATTACACTGACACCTCTTGAAATTTGGTCTAATCACATCTCATTCTCTAACATTTTGAAAATTATATTTCTACTCCTGTGGTTAATAGTTTCATTTCACAAACCTTCTTGTTTATATAACAGGCAATAACTCCCAGTAGAAAAATAGATAAAATTACATTGAAAAAAAAAATAGAATAAGTAAAACAAAGTAAGAAAAGAGAGATTACATGAGTTTAGTATTTTTATTCCGTCTAAATAATTAAATGATAAGAGTTAGCGTAATTTTTCAAGTGTTAGAAAATGATATGTATTAAATTCAAACTTTAAGGGGTGTAAGTGTAATTTACCATTACAAAAAAAAGGAGAAGATAGATGATATTAAGGGTTTGTTTGAGATGTGAGTTGACTTTTTGGCTATTTGGCTATTTTAGCCTGGGGCTAAAAAGCCTCGTTTGGAATATGCTTTTTGGCTTTTTTGACTTTTGTGAGAAAAAAATGAAATGATTATAGTTTGAATGTGACATTTTGTCTTATTCAGTGAAAAAACTTATTTTATCTTTTTGTGACTATTTTAGCCAAAAAGCCTCGTTTAGCTTATGCCGAATGAGGGCTTAATGGCCAGAAAGACCTTTCAAAGCACTCGCTTGCGTGTCAGGATTTGTGTACCACACCTTGTCAAATGAGATGCAAAAATTTAAGGCTACGGTTGATTTAGTTTTAAAATTGTAATTTGAGTGTAAAATTATAATTTAAGTGTGAAATTATAAGTTGAATTTTGAAAAGAGAAAATTTGTTTGATTATGAGTTTTGAAAAAAGTTTTTAAATTTTGAAAAATGTTTTGAGTTGTATTTTGAGTTTTAAGTTTTTGAATTTTTTGTTATATTTTGAAATTTTTTAGATTTATTTTTTTAAAATATTAAAAATTGTTTAAGAAAAATTTATTTTTTATTTTAAATATATAATTTTTATTTAATTTTTTAATTTTAAATATTTTTATTTTATTTTGTAATTATTTTTTTTTAGTTCTAATATTTTAAACTCAAAATATAACTTCATACTCAAATTGTAACCAAACACATAACTTGAAACTCAATTCAAAAATAATTTTCAAAACTCATAACCAAACACATAACTCGAAACTTCACACTACTTTCAAAATTCCACAATCAAATTGTAACCAAACATATAACAAAAAAAATTAAAATATTTAAAAATATATTTATAAAATAATATAAAATAGAAATTCTATATTTCAAATAAAAAATATTTTTTTTAAATTTTTTTTAATATTTCAAAGAATATTCAAATATTTTAAAAAAAATACGGCACACAAATGTATGAAATATAATGCACATTAAAATAAATAAATAAATATTTAAAATATAAAATACTTACCCTAAAAAAGTTAAATTAAGAAAATTTTTAAATATTTAAAAAAATAAATCTAAAAATTTTAAAATACAATTCAAAACTCTTTTCAAAAAACTCATAAACAAACAAATTTTCTTTTTTCAAAACTAAACTCAAAACTTATAATTCAAAACACGACTTCACACTCAAATCATGATTCTAAAAATTATTTTAAAAAATAAAATAAAATAATGTTTTTAAAAAAAAATTTAAATAGAATTTTGAAAAAAAGTTTGGTTTTAAGTTTTGAAAAAAGTTTCGAATTGAGTTTTGAGTTGGGTGTTTGGTTATGAGTTTTGAAAATGATTTTTGAATTAAGTTCTGAATTATATATTTAATTATAAATTTTAAAAAAATTTTTAAATTTTTTTAATTGAAATCATAATTTCAAAAGGAACCAAATGTGGCACACAGGGTGTAAAGTGGTGATATTTAAATGAGAACAGTAGGATCGGGAAGACCTTTTCAAACATCTGCTTGGGTGTCAAGGGCGCATGTCTCACACCCCATCAATTGAGATGGAAAATTCAGGTGTACAATACATGGTGTAAAATGGAGATTTTAAAATGGAAAAATGCTAAGGATCTTAAATATTTTAATAAATATTTTATATGAGTGTGGAATTTACATAAAACTTATATGGTGTGGTTGATATATTCATGTGAAATATTTGGTAAAATATTTGGGATGTCTAGCATTGTTATTTTAAATGAGAATGGTAGAGCACACATAAAATCATGGAGGTAGAGTGACATTTAGTGTGTTTGGTTTTAATTTTTTAGAAATTGAATTTTTTGTTTTTTTTATTTTTAATGAATACTTTTAAAATTTTAAGCAACTTTTTTTTTATATGCACTTTACTTAGATATATCTAAAAAGTAAAATAGTTGTAAATTTTTTTTAAAAAAAATCAATAAATACACAATAATACAAAAAAATATATTGAATTTTTATATTTTTGATATTTAGTGAATTTTCTAAAAAAAAATTTCAAAAATATTATACTTTTTAATTATATTTATGTTTGGTGTATTTAAAAATTAAAAAAAATTTCTTAAAATATTAAAAAAATTCAGTGCAAACAAAAAAAATATATAAAAAATAAAAAATTTTAATTTTCTAAAAAGTGAATTCTAAAATTCAAACCAAACAAGCTGTGTTTTTAATTTTAAGTCATTGAAAAATTCTAAAATGGAAATTAAGAATAGGTAAGAGAACCCTACTTTTGATGAATAGAAGGTAAGGTAAATTTTATTAATCTCCGATGATTTGGTTTATGTGTGAATTACTTTTTTTATCATTTAGAAATAACTACGTAAAGACAGTTCATGAATTCATTTTTTTTTCTCAAATAAATGGGATTCAATCAAGACTATTAATGTCTGATCAACTTGATTTTTTATATAAATAATATGATTGGCGTGTGTTATAAGATAAACAGTTCAAGTATTCAAGACGGATAGGAGTGAAATGAACTTTGACCTGGAGAGAAGCTGATCCCTCTTAAAATAATAGGCTTTTTTTTCTTTTTTTCTTTCTTTTTTTTTTTTTTAGAGTGGATTATAATAGGCCATATGATTTTTTTATTTTATGTACTTTTTTTTAAAAAAATTATTATTTAATTTTGTATAAATTTTTTTTTATCACAAGATAGCAGGGTGTGTTTGATTGGACGGGCTAGATAAAGCGGAGATTAGAATCCATCGGACTTGAATTCTGGGACTGTGAACCCTCTGAACTATTTGGTTGGATTGAATGTGTATCCCGTATTTGTTTTCTCATAGGATTACATGTTTGGAAATGACTATTTTTAGTGAATCTAATGTTTGGTTAGACGGACTGGATAGGATAAATGAGCAAAAGACTATTTTGCCATTTTTTAATTGTTTATTAAGTAATAGCAATATTAAACATATCTTTAATATTTTAATTATTTTTACCTAGATTAAATAAAAATTTATTTTATTTTATTTTTTACACAATTAAATAAATTTATTTTTAAAAAATTAAATAAATAAAATATCAATAAAAATATATTTTATTTTTTAATCAAAATTTTAAATAAATTTATTGAAAACATCTATTAAAATTTAAATAATGAAATTAAATAAAATATAAACAAAATTTTAAAATAAAACATCAATAAAATATCTATAAAAAGTTATTTTAAAAAATTAAATAAATAAAACATCAATAAAAAGTTAAAGAAAATTATTTTATTTTTAAATTGAGACATTTAAATTTTATTGAATTTTACTAAATATAATAGATAATTAAATAGTAGAGGGTCAAAATGGTCATTTCATCACCTAATCCCCACACTAAATAGTCCCATGGAAATAATCCTATCCCCCTAGGATATAATAGTCCCTCATATGAGGGATATGGAGTCCAGCCGGACTCTATATCCGGCGGACTAAAAAAAAAAACGAACACTGGATAAAAAGTTTCTATCGAATTACAATCCGAACAGTGTTTAGTCCCCTTAATTCTCCGATCAAACACACCCTTAGTGTATTAATAAAATTAGATTACAACTATACAAGTGGTGGTTATTCCACTTGGGCCAATTCCAATGTCTAAATAATTTTATTTTATTTTATTTTTTTTATTTTTGTAGGGAAATTCTAATACACAATTCTTTAAAAAAGGTGTACCATATACACCTCTATTTATGTTATTTTCTAATTTTCTTATTTAGTTATGATATTATTTTAATTATAATCCATAAATTCTTTAGTTATATGTTATGTTGTGTTTATTTGTATTATGTTATTTTTTAATTATCACTCAAAAAATTAAAATTATGTTAATTATAAAGTGCATATATACACACACCTATAGTATAAAGTTAGGGTGCTCGGTTGTGGCTGAGGAACCTCCAATCCTCCATCCGTCCATCGAATTGGCGGATTGAAAAAAATCAATTCGCATCCGTCCACTAGATTGGCGGATGCAGATTGAGCGGATTGAAAGATTAGAGGATGGATGCGAATCGGTTTGGCGGTTTAAACTTTTACAAATTTTAAACATAATACAACTTGTCATAACAATCCAACTCAACATAACCAAAAGATTATCAAGTAAATTGTCATATACCAATAATAAATACATATAAGAAAAATATGTATTATCAAAACTATTTCATTACGTTTTTTTTATTC
This sequence comes from Camellia japonica, assembly GCA_030407325.1. Classification (NCBI taxonomy): domain Eukaryota; kingdom Viridiplantae; phylum Streptophyta; class Magnoliopsida; order Ericales; family Theaceae; genus Camellia; species Camellia japonica. The sequence goes on from JAPPVO010000059.1 coordinate 13,837,872, forward strand.
AAAAACTATTTAATTTGATTTTTTTTTAAATGACAAAATTAAGCTTTATATTTTCTACACAAAAATACCAAATATCAACACTTACCATTTGATAAAAGAATTTTCAAATTAAAAACAAAACAGAATATCTAAACTCTTTTTTAATTGAAAATACAAACAGAATATCTAAATAAATTGAAAATATAAAATTTTACAAATTACTAGGAGTACTCGTCATTTGGCGATTCGATTGCGGTCAAAAGAACCTCAAATTCGCTTCCATCCAAAACGAAGTGGATTAAAAGAAATCAATTTATAATTATCTGCTCGTTATCATGTATCTATCTAAAATTTGATGATTCAATTCAATTTAATCGATTTAGACGGATTAAAGGAAAATGAGTGGGAGCACTAATTAGTGCCATCACTAATGATGTGGCAGTGGGTCCTACCCACTTCCACAATGTTGTTGTGTTTATTTTTTTTATTTATTTTTTGAAAAAATAGATGCCACAACATTAGTGATTGTTTTAGAACACCACTTTTAGTGGTCTCTAACATTGCCCACGGATTAAAATATCAACTGATGACCCATTCTATAAAATGCATAAAGTGCCGATCACCCATTCTATATAAAGGGTAAACTACCAATAGGTCATACTTTGGAGACTTATTATCCAATAGGTCCTACTTTGAAGACTTATTACCCATTAAGTCCTATTTGATAAATTTATTAAGTGATAAAGATAAATTTATCAGTCTTTTTTTTTTATGAATAAATTTATAGTGATAAATTTATCAGTCTCTTATTTTTATAAATAAATTTTTAGTGATAAATTTATCACTCTCTTATTTTTATAATGTTAAATTTATTAGTTAGGACCTGTAGATAAATAAGTCTAGTCAATAGGACTAATTGGTAAGTACCCCTTCTATAAAATGCATAAAGTGCCAAGTTAATAGCACGTTCTATATTATTTTATACTATAAAAACACGTAGCCATTCTCTTGCTCTAGCATAGCAAAACCCCTAAACCCCCTCTCTGTCTCTCTGAAAAGCCTTTTCGGGATTGATATCAGATTCTGTTCGATCTTGAAAAAAGAGGACGAATAATGTTTGAGGGCCTGAAATTAGGGGCTCGAATTGGCTCAAAACCCAAAACGACGTCGTTTTGGGTTTTGATATTTTTTTTTTCTTCCTTTTCTTTTCTTCTTTTTCTTCCTTTTCTTTCTTCTTCTTCGTTGAGTTGAACAGAGGCGAGAGAGAGAACACAGAGGCGAGAGAGACATCGTCACAGCTCGTCGGCGTCCAGCTCATCGGCCGATCTCGCAGCTCGTCGCTCGTCGGCATCGCAGCCCCGCCTCCACCTCTGCCTCCGCCCGCCGCCGCCTCCGCCTCCGCCTCCACCTCCACCTCCACCTCCGCCCGATTTTGTTGGCCCCTCCAGTCCAGTTCTCCTCCTCCTTCTTCTCCTCCTCCTCCTTCTTCTCCTCCTCCTTCTTCTTCCCCCTAATTTCGAGCCAAATTCGAGCCCCTATATTCGGGCTCTGTACCATTACTGGATGGTTATTAGGCTTTTAATGTGTAATCGATATATTGAACAAATGAAATTTTTTAGTTTTGGATTTTTTGATTTAATAGATTAGTTTAATAATGATATCAAAGTTGTTGTCATATTTGACTTTTGAAAAAGTAAAAACTAATTTAATGAAAATAAAAATGACTACCCATTACATGATCATCATCCAAATATATATTAAAAACTAATTTGGTAAAAATAAATAAATAAATATGTAAAAGATTTATCAATTTGATATAATTTTATCTTTGGTAGGTATAGATAACTTTTAAAAATTAAAAAATAATTTTTTGATATTTATTTTTGTTAAACTAGTTTATATTTTATCAAATTAACCACTTTGTCTTTGAAATTGTATAGCGACCCCGGTCTTTTCCCTTTTGATTATTGTATCCGGACTTATGTTCCGTAGATTCCATTGTTGTATTATTGTTGTTGTCGTCCTTTAATTCTTTATTTTTGAGTTATGGGTTGAGTTGGGCAGGTTTGTTACAGGTTGGTTGGGTTGGAAACCAAGTGTTGCTGTCCAGATTTTTGGACCTTCGCTCGAGCGAGGAGTTGGTCGCTCGAGCGAGCTGTTGTTTTTGTTCTTCGCTCGAGCCAGGGTTTGGTCGCTCGAGCGAGAGTCTGCGTCTGGGCTTAGGACCTGAGAGATGTGTTTCTTGGCTCGAGCGAGCATTTCTTCGCTCGAGCGAGCGAGGTGTATGTTTTCGAGTTCGTCGCTCGAGCGAGCATTTCGTCGCTCGAGCGAGCTTCTGGGTTGCAGACCTGAAGCATCGAGTTTTTGGCTCGAGCGAGATTTCCTTCGCTCGAGCGTGGTTTTTTGTGTCTGGTCGCTCGAGCGACCATGTCTTCGCTCGAGCGAGCCTGTTCAGTTTAAATAGGCAGCAGCGGGTTTTTTAATCAGTTTTCTATCTCTTTTTGTTTCTAAACCCTAGGTCCGACCATTCTTTCTCCCTACACACCTTCTCTCCTAGGTTTGATCTAGTTATGGTGTGTTTTTACCCTAGTTGCTTTACAAATAAGATAGAGGAGAGTGAGGGCGTTCATTTAATCTGAGCAATTGTTGGTTTGGAGCACTCTCAAGTTTTGGGCATCATCTTCATCTTCTCCTTTTTGAGTTATTTCTCCGAGGTAGGGATTTCCTACTCCATTTATACGCTTTAATCCTAAGTGGTGGTATTTTGGTATGTGGGGGTAGTTTGGTAATTTTGGGAGAAACCTTAGGGTTTTGTCATAGATTGATTTATATAATTAATTTAAAGGAAGATTGTGGAATTTAGTTTAATTCATGGAATTGGGGAAATTTAGTGAATTGATGATATAGTTGGGTAGTTTAAATACTTACCTATGAGAATGTTGAATTTACATTCATTGTTGTATTTATTTCTTGTTTAGAAATAACTGTTTTGGGCTATCGGTGGAGGATAACCATTGATTGTTGTAGACCTTGCATGCGGCTTAGGTATAACTGAAATTGAGTCAATTGTTTGACTGTTGAGTTAATACAGAACATTCGTGTATTAATTATGTGTTGTATATGGCAAGTATTGATTATGTTGCATGTGCATTTGGTTTTGGAGGAGATAGGGGATGAACTCCACGGTTTAGGGGAAGATAGGGGATGGACCTCTAAACCGGACTTGTTGGGAGGAGATAGGGGATGGACTCCAGTAGCATCACTTATGTGTGTGCTTAATTATAATAGAAATATTTCTATTTGTTGTTGATATGATACATCACCACCATGTGTATCAGTTGGGAAGTAAGGAAGTGAATTTGATTGAGATTGGTATAACACCAGCATGTGTGTTTATTATGTTATGAGAAAGGTTTAACCTGATTTGTTATCCTTGTTGAGTTGTTTGGCCAGGTTCTGAGCCATGACTGTATAAATGGAAAGTAAAAGGTGTCATAGACCATGTGTCATAGACAACGTAGGCGTTTGTGTCGATGAATTGTAAATTGATTATCTTGTGTTAACCATGTATCGGGTGCTACTGCTTTAGTTAATTCTTATGCTTGGTTTAGTATTTCTCTACTGGGCTGTGGCTCACCCTATATGGGAACTTCATTTTCAGGTTCAGGCGGTTCACTACCTCCAAAGACTTAGCTTGTGAGGATTTGGATTTGAAGACTTGTTTTATTTGTTTTAGTTGTTTTATTTGAATTATGTAAACATTCAAGCCCAGGGCTTTACTTGTTTTGAGTTAGAACTCATGAAATTGTGTCCAAGTGTTGGCTTGGCAAGATGTAAGCCAGTAGGGCATTTATTTCGATGTTTATTTCGTAATACTCTGATGATTTAAATAATATAATGTTTTTCTTTTAATAATGCATGCCTTGTTTTATATTTAATGGGTTAATTTTGAGGGCGTTACAAATTGAGCAATGGATTTTCAATTGTCCTTATTTGAAACAAGATTCAAAATTAATGGTCAAATGTGTTATAATTAAAAAGTCGGGAATCAAAGTGACATAAACCCCAAACTATGGGGACCGTTAGTGTAATCTGCCCTTATATTTATATAAATTATACAATGGTGAGTTTTAAGGAGAAATGGGAGTTTTAAATTCTCAAACTAATTTTTTTTTTATTTTTATAATTAAAAAATAAAAAAATAATCTATAGTGCTTTATAAATTTGAAATTTAAAAGATAATAAAATTTGAAATTTAAAACTTAAATTTTAGTTAAAATAGTCATGATCCATTAGACATGCATGATTTCAAATCTCTTCTCAAAATAAAAAGAAAAAAGAAATCACAGCTGAAGAAATCTTACTATGATAAAATTTTAGATATTATATTCTGTCCCTATTCCTAATTCAAACTTGCATAGCAATATTTACTTGATATTAGATAATGTTGCAACTTAAGCCAAATGAGAAAATTGAGGTTATAAATGATTATGTTTTTTTTCTTTTTTCTTTTTGTTTTTTTTTTTCTTTTTTTAGATTTTGCTGTCAGAAGGCAAATGAGACTACAATGATGAGGCTATATGTCGTTAATCAATCTTATGTGTCACAACCTTTGCTATTGGGGTTGAAAGAAGGCAAATTGGCCACGTTATGACAATTTTTACATGTTTTAATTGTTCAGAGGGTCACAGTGTGCACCTCGAGTGGTGATTGTTTTTACTTTCTGGGAGACAAGGTTGATTGGGTCTTATCGCCAGTATTTGACCCTCGTAGTAGAAACGAGATTAGCGGTCTTCTTGCTACTCTCTTGGATAGTGAGAGTGATGGGACCCGTGTTGAGTTGCCAAGGGTAGTTTGTGAATACCCGGACGTATTTTCTGAGGATCTTACTAGTTTACCACCCCACCGGGAGATCAAGTTCACCATTGACTTAGTGCCTAGAACGACATCAATTTCCGTGGCGTCGTATAGATTTGCACCCATGGAATTGCATGAGTTGAAGATTCAACTCCAAGAGCTTTTAGACAAGGGCTTTATTCGCCCTAGCATGTCGCCTTGCGGAGCACCGGCTTTTTTTGTGAAAAAGAAGGATGGGTCGTTGCGGCTGTGTATTGATTACTGTAAGTTGAATTGGGTTACCATCAAGAACAAGTACCCCTTACCCCGAATTGATGACTTGTTTGACCAACTTAGAGGGTCTTGTTGCTTTTCGAAGATAGATTTGAGGTCGGGGTACCATCAATTGAGAGTTCAGGAGGAGGACATCTAGAAAACGGCCTTTCGTACGCGTTATGGCCACTATGAGTTCCTTGCAATGCCATTTGGGTTGACTAACGCACCGGCTTCCTTTATGGATTTGAATAACCGAATTTTTAGGGAATACTTGGATCATTTTGTGGTCGTCTTTGTGCACAATATCTTAATTTATTCGACTTCTGAGGAAGAGCACAAGGCTCACTTGAGGGTAGTGCTTGATTTGCTTAGGAAGCATCAATTGTATGCCAAATTTGAGAAATACGAGTTTTGGCTCACCGAGGTGAGGTTTTTGGGTCATGTGGTGTCAAGAGAGGGAGTAACTGTAGATTTTTCAAAGATAGATGCCATACAAGATTGGGAGCAACCTAAAAATGTTTTTGAGATCCGGAGTTTCTTGGGATTGGCAGGGTACTATCGGCGTTTTGTGAGGGACTTTTCTAGACTAGCCGCGCCTTTGACTAGATTGACTAGAAAGGGGATTAAGTTTGTGTGGAGTGAGGCTTGTGAAAAGTCATTCCAAGAGCTTAAGACTAGGCTAACTACTGCACTGGTGTTGATAATTCCAGAAAGAGGCTTAGGTTACACTGTTTATTGTGATGCGTCTCGGGATGGGCTTGGTTGTGTTTTGATGCAAGGGGGAAAGGTTGTAGCTTATGGTTAACGGCAATTGAAAACTCATGAGAATAATTACCCTACCCACGACTTGGAGTTAGCAGCAGTAGTGTTTGCCCTGAAAATTTGGAGGCATTACTTGTATGATGAGAAGTTTGAGGTTTTCTCCGATTATAAGAGCCTAAAGTATATGTTTTTCGAAAAAGACTTGAATTTACGTCAACGGAGGTGGATGGAGTTTTTGGAGGATTATAACTTCGAGTTACACTATCATTCGGGGAAGGCCAGTGTAGTGGCCGATGCCTTAAGTCGGAAATCTGTGAGTAGTTTAGCAAGTGTGGCCATTCGGGAATGGGTTATGTTGGGTGACATCGGCAAGTTTGAATTGCACTTGGGTGAGTCCGAAGGGGGTGCAACACTGTTTACTTTGAGTGCTCAACTTATCTTAATTAGCAAAGTTATAGAGGCACAACAAGGGGACCGCGAAGTAGAGTCAATCCGTAGTAGAATCTCTAACAAAAAGAAAGATAAGGGTTTAAACATCCACTCGGATCAAAGTGTACGTTACCTAGACTATTTGTTTGTACCAGAATCTTGTAGAGAGGACGTGCTTCGGGAGTTCCATCACTCACGCCTTGCGGCATATCCGGGAGGCACCAAAATGTACCGTGATCTTAGCCGTCAATTTTGGTGAAGGGGTATGAAGCGGGATGTTGTATCCTTTGTGACAAAGTGCCTTACTTGTCAGCAAGTGAAGGCCGAGCACCAAAGACCAGCGGGTTTGTTACAACCCTTACCAATAGCCGAGTGGAAATGGGAGCACGCTACCATTGATTTCGTAGTTGGGCTTCCTAGAACACAGTGGGGCAATGACGCCATTTGGGTGATTATTGATAGGTTGACTAAGTCTACGCATTTCATTCCGATGCGTACCGGTGACTCAGTTGAGAACTTGGCAGAGTTGTACGTTAGAGAGATAGTTCGACTTCATGAGATTCTAGTAACCATTGTGTTGGATAGGGATCCTCGTTTTATCGCCCGGTTGTGGCAAGGTCTTCAAGAGGCATTGGGAACTAAGTCGACTTTTAGCACCGCTTATCACCCTCAAACCGATGGGCAGTCGGAACGTACCATTCAGATTTTGGAGGACATGCTTAGAGCTTGTGTCGTAGATTTCAAGTTGTCTTGAGAGAGGCATTTACCGTTGATTGAATTTCCCTACAATAATAGTTACCAAGTTAGCATCGAGATGGCACCGTTTGAGGCCTTGTATGGCCGACCTTGTAGATCACCAATTTGTTGGGCCGAGGTGGGGGATGCACTGTTGTTGGGTCTGAAAATTGTTAAAGAGACGATCGAGAAAGTTGCTTTTATTCGGAAAAGGTTAGCTACAGCCCAAAGCCGACAGAAAAATTATGCCGATAAGAGGAGACGACCCTTATCCTTCGAAGTGGGTGACCATGTTTTCCTTAAGATCTCACCTAAGCGGGGTTTAATGAGGTTCGGTAAGAGTGGAAAGTTGTCTCTGAGGTTTATTGGGCCTTTCGAGATATTGGAGAAAATTGGGGAAGTGGCATACCAGTTAGCCTTACCGCCACGACTTTCAGGGGTTCACAATGTCTTTCATGTGTCAATGCTTGGGAAGTATGAACTCGACTCTTCTCATGTGCTAGATTGGGTTGATTTGGAGGTGGATGAAGATGCCTTTTACGAAGAGCGACTGGTTCAAATACTAGATACCCAAGAGCAAGTGTTACGGGGTAGAACTATACCGTTAGTGAAGGTGTTGTGGAGGCACCATGGGGTTGAGGAGTCAACTTGGGAACGGGAAGCGGAGGTCCGCTCCAAGTATCCAGATTTATTTGAAAATGCTTAGTTGTTTTGATTTGTAATATTCCCTAGTATCGAAAGGAATAATGTTAGAATTGTTAATCACATGTTGTTGTATGTACTGTTAATCTAAGTATTAGATTGTGAGGGAAGGAATTTTTGTTAAATATGTTTCATTTCGAATGCCTAGTATAAGTAATTGTTGTTTTGATGAAATGATGACGATGAGAATGGTAAATGTTGGTTGGACATTGATGTTGCGATTTGAAAATTTTGTTAGTGTGGTCATAATTGTTAGAACCCTTAGTTTGGTTGGTTTGTTTAAATTTTGGGGACGAAATTTCTTATGGTGGGAGGTTGTGATGATCGGTTTCATTGCATGTCGTTTCATTTTGTCCTCTTTGAGTGTGGTGTTTGAGAGCTTTCTTTCAAATTCCGGTTCTTTTCTAACTCTGGGTTGAGCGTCACTTGTTTCGGAGGGTGCACGGCCGAGTTAGGAGTGCCTAGGAGTGAACTAGAAAAAAAGTTCTGGGTTGCTGGGCCAGGGCCGCACGTGCGGGGAAGGGTGAGTTGGGAAGGTTGCACACTGCCTAATAAGCAGGTGCGGAGTGAGGGGCAGAAGAGATGGCTACACGTGCGGGGATGAAGGCCGCACGTGCGGGAAGTAGGCTCTGCACGTGTGGGACGCATGCAGTCCGAATCTTTATTTTTTTTTTCTCTATTTGGCTGTGTATGTATCACATTTGGGGCATTTCGCTCTCAGTCTAAACATCATTTTACTCCTCCTTCTCTCTAAAAGCTCTCACCAAACTCCAAGAACCTTTGATTTCTTGCAATCCATTGAGTTTTGATCCATCTTCTTTCACAAATCTTGGTGAGCAAAGCAAGAACTACATCGTGTGCAGTAGAGATAGAGTTTTGGCACCTTTTGATTCTAGGGTTTCTTCTCTCATCTTCTCCAAAACCTTGAGGTAGGGACTTTCTTGAGTTATATATACATGTTTTGCAATTATTGATGTTGATTTAAAGTTTTCTTGAAGTTATTGTGTCGGTTTTGATTTTGTGACCCAAAATGTAGAGATTTTCAAAAGTGGTTTTTTTTAAATAAAAAAAAAAAGATCTCAAATCCTTCAAAGATAGCATCTTGAGAGTTGAAATCATCTTAGGCAAGGAAAATGGTGTGATCTTGAGGGTTCTTTTCAAGTGTTTAGTGTGTGTGTGTGTGTGTGTGTGTGTGTTGTTTGTAAGGAAGAAAACTAGAAATTGGAGGTTTTCAAAACAAATGATGGGAACACATGAAGTTTTATTATTAATGTATTATTTTGTATATCAAAAGAGTTAAAGGAAGGAAAGATTCTTGCTTATAGCTACAAACGATGAATCTCATAAAATAGAGAAAAATGTTGGTGTTGGAAAGAAATTATTGTTCAATTGTTGCTATAGTCTTGAAATGATTATGCTATTGGAATTGCTTAAGAGGTGGAAATGTGGCTATTTGTCGATGAAATTAAATGGGAATATGGTTCCATTGTGAGATAATATGGAGCAGAAGGAATGAAAGCTCGTTTGTTTGAGATTATTGTTGAAATATATAAGAATGAAAAGGGAATGATTATTGTAGCATTACCAATTGTTATTTTGCATACACTATTGTAGGTTACCGCATGTTTTGATTTGAAATTGATTATCTGGCATTGAGAAAAGAATTATTAAGAAAAGAGAACTAAGGAAATGTTTTTGGGGTAAATACATTGGTAAGTTCGGATAAGAGGTGTAGATGGAATTGATAAGTTGGTCTGAGTGTCCAGGGTGAAAGACCAAAAACACACGCGGAGGAGATACACCTTCCCTTCCGGTTAGCAACCGGTAAAGTGGGGTTTTTGGTAGTACTAGTTGAGCCTACTTGCAGACACCAACTTAAGGATTACCTGAGTCATATTTACCGCCCCTGTTGAATAAAATTGTAAGTTTTGGAATTGTTGAGAATTCAAACTGTCGTTGAATGTAGTGATTTTTCAAAAGAGCATGTAAACGAAATTTTCTTTAAATTGGCATTGCGTGGCATTTGCATTTAACATTGGGAATCTTGCATAACTGTATATACTTTGTAAGGATTCTATACTAGGCTTTATGCTCACCTCTATGGGATTTTGGTGCAGGAAAAGATGTGGTGATCCCGCCAAGTTGAGGGCATGGACATATTTTTGTGAAGAGTAGATAACTCTATTTTTGTTGAGAATTTATTTGCTAGCCAAGGGCTTTAAATGTATGGGTTCGTGAAACCATTTTTGTGTAACCGAGCTCTAGCCTTGGAAGGTGTAAGTCCTTAAGGGCATTTTATTTATTTTTGGGATGTGATGCTCTACATGCTATAGATTCATGTGTTTTCATACCGTTGAGTGTATAATTCGCATGTAGAACTTTTGTATATACTTTAGGGATTAATGATGAAAAGGCTTGGAGATCTATCTTTATTCCTTAACAAATGTTGGTTAATGTGTCTAATTTGTGTTGGGATATTTCGGGGCGTTACATTAATTAATCCTAAAGGGGTGAAGATGTGTAATAATTGAGTTATGTGTTAAAGAATTAGAATAATGGTTTAGTTATTAAAATGAAACTTAATTGGGTTTAGTAGTTGTTTTTGATTAACGTCGTATTGTAGTTATGTTTTATGAATTGGATTGGTTTAAGAAAAAAGATGAAGTTTTAGCCAAGAGTGGACGTGGATGATGGTTTTAAAAAAATAGATTTGATTTTGGAAATAAAATGGTGCGTGTAACTCTTTTGTGATATGAAATGAGAAATGGTTGATTTAAAAGGGTGGAATTAGTTATGGATTTATATTTTATGAGTCGTGTGTCTATTTATCTATCTAGAGGTCTTGTCTTTGGTCATCGGTAGAAGATGGCATTGTTATTGTTGAGTAGATGATGTGTATGTATTACACTTGTATGGTACTGTGTAGCTTAGCATATGGTGTTATTATTGTGTTATTGTTTGGGGGTTTATTTCCCTCCAAGTGAGGCCGGTAAAGCGCGATTGTAGCTGGTTTCTCGTGCTCCTCGGAGGGGTTTAGTCTCATCGGATACGATAGCCCTACAATTCGGACTCCCGTGATTCTAAATCTAGTTTCACAAGTGCAATGTGAAACAGAAAAACACAAAAGAGTCCAAATTCGGCAAATTTGAAAAATCGATTTACAATCAGAAATGCCAAAAATAGACTGTATTGCCAGATTTCAGAGTCGTTACCAAAATATTTTTTTGAGAAATTTAGGAAACTCGTGACTTGTGCCAAAGGCCACTTGTCCATCATAACCAAAGTGTCTCGGCTCGGGAACTTAGGTATGAGAGGGAAAGGTGTAGACACCCCATTTTTGACCGTCCTCAAGACTTGGACGTCACCGTTGGAACGCTCGGTGATTATCCATGTTTGTGTTCGTTTTGAGTTCCTAGAGGTCCCGGCTGCGCGTCGTGCCTCAGGACCTCTCAACCGGCTTGTTCTGTGCTTGGTTTTACACCAAGACTTGTGTGTTTGCCATCCCTAAAGCCCACCGGCTGCCCCCACACCACACCGGCACTCCCTTTTGGCCATCGGCACTGTTTTCTCAAACACTTTGGCCGGTCGGCACTTTATGTTGCCGACCGGCACTTTTTTGTGCCGGTGACTGTTTTGGCCGGCCGGCTTGCCTCCTTTGAACCCCTGGGACATGGTGCATGCCAGCTGTGCCAGCTGGAATGCACCATCACATTCCCCCGTGCACAGGTGTGGCCATTTTGCACCCTTTGCACCCTCTAAGCTTCTAGAAGCTTGCACCTTTGGCCAAGCTTCTTGGAGAAGCTTGGCCAGCTGTCTTGGCTTCTCCAAGAAGCCAAGACTCCTTTGCCCCCCCCCCCCTTGAACCTTTTGGTCTTGCTTAGCCATTAAGTCTTGGCTTTATTTTGCCTATATAAGCTCATTTCATCTCCCTTGAGCTAGGTTAGAATCTTTGAAAGCAAAAACCAGAGATATATCTCTATATCTCTGATATACATCCATATATATCTATACCTCCCTCTCTCTCATCCTTGTGTGTGTGTTTTAAGCCTAAAAGGTGTGTTTTACCTTACTTTTGCACCATTACACACACCCTTACACCTTAGCTAGAGATTAAGAGACTTAGAGGGTTGTTTGTTGAAGTTTTGGACCGACTTTGATCACTAGAGAGTGGCTGGACCACCTGTTCTTCAAGGGATCTTCAAGGGTAAACTCTTTACTTTAGTTTCCCCATTCTTGCAACTAGTTTCTACCCCTTTTGCTTTGTGTTTTGAGCTTTGTCTATAACTAAAAAAACTCTTGTTTTTACTTGCTCTTGAACCTTCATTAAGGTCATTTTGTGGTTTGAGCAAAGGCTCACCCTTTTAGGCTTTATTTGGCCATTTTGGTGTCCTTTTGGTAAGGCTTTGTTTACTTGGTGTTCTTGGTCTCCTCACCACTGAAAATCAGTGGGTTTTCAGTGGTGAGGAAGGTGTTTTGAAGTCTCATATAGGGGAGGGATACCCCTCTCCCCTTGGTCCCTTTCTTGCCTTTGTCTTTGGCCAAAAGGGTAGCATGCATGAGTGGTTGCATTTGGCTTCATTTCAGAGTTTTTTTGCGTGTTTTGGATCATGTTATATCTCTGTTTTTGGCTGAATTTGTAGCCCTTAGCATGCATCTTACACTTGCTTTGTAATGCTCTCTTATGCTTAGAAATGAGCTATGAGTTTAGGCCTTGTTTCTTGCATGTATTAGCATAACTCCATGAAGATATTAGCCTCATTTTGTCATGTTTAAAGGCTGTGAGTCACTAATTTCGCCATGTTTGGCATGCTTAATGTGGTTGTTTTGCATTTTAGGCTTGTAAGCTTTATGTATTTTGGCCTCTAGCATGTTCAACTTAGACCTTCCTCATGATTTGGCACCATTTAGGATCTAATTTCAGTCCATAAATCATGTTTGTATGTTTGCATATGTGACCTATTTCATGCTTTAAGGGTGTCACCTTTCATGCCTAGGAATAAACCTTATGCATGCTTGTACATTTAAGGCATTTTGGGGCTGTCATGTGAGGGGATTTGGGTGTCATTCTGCATGTTGAAAATCTATTTTTGGGTTGTTAGATTCGTGCCATGAATGGCCATGTTGGTGGTAGTGGAATGCCCCTTATCTATGTCTTGGTTTTAGGCCCATTTGCTTGCATATTTGCATAGGTGTTGGTCCACCATTTCGGGCACATTTTGCCACTGTTTTGGAGAGGCTTGAGGCCTGCCCCATTATGTATAAATCCACCATTGCACACTTGTCTAATGTTTGTTGCATGCTTGATTAGCAAAGTCATGTTATATGCTAGTTCTTTTACAAGAATTGTCCATGTTTGCATTACCCTTTGCATCTTGCATGCCTAGTATCGCACACTTGCCTTAATATGTTGCATAGCATTTGGAATGCCTTGCATTTTAGCATCATGTTGTATTGTTGAGCCATGTTAGCATAACATGCATTGCATTACTTGGTTCGGGGTGTCAAACCAAGTGTGAGAAATGAGGGGTGTTTGTACTTCAAGTGACAAAACACACCTCAATTCTCATGTCACCGGGGCCCTTGACTTTGGACATGATAGGGTCTTGGTACTCATTTGTTTGTTTGCATGCATTTACATCAAGTTGCTAACTTGGCCTCTTAGGCCATCATGCATCAAGATGCGTAATTGATGGCCCAAGAACCAAGGGTCATGCTTCCTTGATCCCCAAACATGATAGGAGGCAATGGCCGTGCATACATATGCCTAAAAACCCATGCCATGCATTGCTGGTCTGCTACTGCTGTCAAACTGTCCCCTGCAGGAACTTTCTGTCGACCGGCATTATAATGTGCCGACCGGCACTACATTTTCAGCCGATAGACTCCAGAGCGGCCGGTGGCCAATTTAAGCAGCCGGTGGCCATTTCCTCTAGCCGGTGGTGTACTGCAATTCATTGGGAAGATGTCCTAGGACTTTGGCAGTTTTTCAGAAAGGCAGGGCAGTGGAAACAGAGGCAGCAGTGGTGCGGTACGGGTTTTCCGGGCGAGTCGGATTCGAGCATGCATCATTCACACATCCCGAGGCAGGGCTGGGGCCCTTTTCTTTCATGATTAATATTAATTTGATAATTAGAAATTTCTGTAATAATTTATTTATTCTGTATTCGGACTGTATTATTTTTGGACTGTATATTCTTTTGGTCCCTCCGAGCGAGGGCGAATTTGTAATAAGTGTGGGTGAGTGTGGTATATGTCTTCCAACCCCCATTTCTTTCTTCCCTTTTATTTACCTGCTTATGATGGTAGATTAGGGCACGTTTATTCTTAGCATACCTTATGCAATGCATGCGTGCGTCCATGCATTTGTTAACATACATCAGGCTTGGCACATCATGCAAACTGCATCATACTTTCAATTCCAAATTGAATACGTGATAGTTGTAGCATTTCACATGCCATGTTTAGGATAGCCGAGCCTGTCTAATTGCACTCTGTATGCGTTGCATTAGTCATCTTAAACATGAACTAGGGCATGCATGTTTACTAACTAGTTCATTGTTTTGGCACGGAGTACGATGTAAGTATTTTATGCTTTAGCATATCGCATGCGTGTGAATGTTGCCATGACAGTATGCTTACCATGCGGCTAAATGCTTACATGAGATAAACTGTTTGAATGCCTGTGGGTGGAGGTTGGGTTGCTTGAGTTGGAAAACTCATTGAAATCCGTATTTTAGCCTACTTGCGAGTAGCAAAACCCGAAACGCTTTCAAAACAAATGAATATGCAATGATTATTTCCGAATTAGGCAATCTAGTCTATACTTGTTTGCTGTGCGCATGACATAGTAATTCTAGGCTAATAATCGGAATAAGAACACATAACGTTTTCAAAATCAGATATCATGGTTAGTAGAGGCCGGTCTTCGGACCGGGCGAAAGGGGGTGCTCATAGCTGACCTTCCCCGATCGTACCCAAGCTCCCGAGCCAAGACATTTGGTTATGACGGACACGTGGCCTTCGGCACCGAGTCAGGGTTTCCTAAATTCCCCCATTAAAAAATATTTAGGTGGCGACTCTGTAATCTGGCAAAGCAGTCCATGTTTGGCACTACTTTTCAAAAAATCTATTTTTTTCTCAAAACGATTTGCCAGAGTTGGACTCTTTGGTTCAAGATTTAGAACCGCAACATCAAAAGGGGAGTCCGAGCTGTAGCGAGGTCCCACGCGGGCGCTGTTACAAAAGGTCATGAATCGAGCACCCCACTCACCCGATCAAAGATTGGCTTCTACTAATCATGATGTGATTTTTATGTACAATATATGCTCTTGTTCCAATTATTATGTTAACTTATTATGTGAGGCACACAAGTATAGACTAAGTCACCCACTTTGGAATGCCTTGATGCAATGTTTGTTTGAAAAGAGTTTTGAATATGTGCCACTTGAAAAAGTGCGCTGATGTATACATTAATCAAATCATCCAAACTTAAGCAAAATAACCTTCATCCACTGACATTCAAAGATATATATCAAATAATCACTTAGCCTCATGGTAATATGCTTGATATGGCAACACAAATACACACGCAACATGCTAAAGCGAGAAATGCTCACATAGCACTCAACTGAGGCAAGGCAAAATAAAAGGAAATAATTAGAAAAATGCATACTCTAATATGCAAGTGGCTAATGTAACACATACAAAATGCAACTATTGGATTTGGCTTCTTAACATGACATATGGATCAACTCAAAGCATGTGGTAGCGCACGTATTCAAGCAAGAAATAATCGATGTTTATCAAGTATGATGAGCCAAATCCTTATATATGTAAAAATGGATGCAAGGCATGGTAATGATATGAAATAAAAAAATATGATACTACATGCAACAATAGTAACCAAGTAAATAAAAGGGACAAAGAATGGGGGTTGGAAGACATACACAATATTACAAATTTGCCCTCGCACGAGAGGGTCCAAATGAATGTCCTAATTAACTAATTATTACAACACTAAATAAATTAACTAAATTAACTAGCTATTACGAATTCAAATGAAGCTAACTAATTAAGTACAACATACTAATATTAAAATGCTAATTTAAAGGACTTGAACGAGAAGCGAGGACCCGCGAGCACACAACCAAGAACATCCTCCCATAAGCCTCTCTGTTTGCTGCCAAATTCTGCTTTGTTTGCAGTCAAAAAATTATTCTATTTTTGCCTTAGCTTCTGCTCTGTTCTGCTACAAAAATACCACTGCTTGTATAAAAATGTGGCCAACAGACCTTGGAAAGTGGTCAACCGGACAGAGTGGTGGCCGGCCGGCCACTGCTTTTGGGGACTGCCCTGCTGCCACATAATCAAAATAGAGTATTTCCAGGAGATGTTTATGCTCTATGCCCTTCCCTATCATGAAGATGATCAAGGGAGGAGTAGATTCAGTTCACAACTCATCAATCATCGCAAGTTTGTTGCATAATGATCTATGAACTGATAGGACAAAAACTCAATAGAATGAAATACAAGACCAACAATACCTCCCCCCTATCATAGAGTTATCTCAAGGGAAGTGGTAGACATTGTTTCTTAAATCATTAAACATCACTACAAAGTATGTAATGATTCAAGACGCAATCGGTTCAATGGCCCCGTTTGGTGTAGCTGTTAAAATAGATTATAGATTATAGCTTAATAGATTACAGATTATGACTTTAATCAGAAGTTGTTAATCTGTTTGGTGTAGTTGTTGGATTATATATTTAAGTTGCTGAGTAATGTTTATTAAATAAGCTGTGAAATGGCTTTTTCAATTAACTTTTATTTTTTGTTATTCACTACTTGTCTACATTTCTCATAAAAAATAATAATAATATTCTATAGTTCATTTGGGTAATTTTCTATTTAAAAAAAAAAAAAAAATTAAGAGTATAACCGTAAATTAACATGTCCACAGCAGAAGCTGATAATCAGAAGCAAGGGGTGAGCAGCTTCTCAGAATCAGTTTTTTTGACTTAAAATAAGTTGTTAAAATCAGAAGTTGTTTGAAATAAGTTTAACCAAATAGTCCAAAATAGCTTTTCAAAAGCCAGAAGCCATAAGTTGGCTCAAAAAAGCCCAAACAAACCCCCAATATAACATCTGATTGAACCCGACTCAATTTTATTACCTTTTTTACATTACCTTGCCATTTTCTTATCTTTTGTTCATTTTGTCTAAAAGTGATAATTACGTCCACTAAGTGCAAAAAGCGATAAAGAGAAGTGTCAAACAAGAGGTTGTGCTTAGCATGAGAGAGATGTAATACCTTGGTAATGAACCTCCGAAGAGATTAAACCATTAAGTATGGAAAGTCTCTTTCTCATGTCTTGAGCAACAACCTAGTGTTTAAAACAACTCTTAATCAAAGAAAGCAAAGAAAGGAGAGAGGTTGCAGAGATGATTATGCAAAGATGATTATTACAAATGTGAATATTTACATGAAAACTATGTAAAGAAGGCTATTAACTCAAATAGATTGGTGTCTATGGCCTAAACAACCAAATCTATGAAGACTTACAACAACACAAGCATAGTATTCAAAGCATAAACTAATTAAACACACTAAACAGACCCTAAATAGCACCATACAGTGCTGAAAATTATTTTGAAAAGCTAAAAAAAGTAAGCAAAAATGGAAGAGAATAAAGCTAGTAAGCAAGCTAAAGGAAGGGTGGTTAACCCCTCCACTTTTTGGACCTTTAAATCACATATTTTAGCCATTGAAAACTCTAAAAAGCAGTATATAAATCAAAGAAACAAGTGTGAAGAACAAGGATATAGGCTATGGGATAAGATTCAAGAAAATATGGTTAACCCCTCCACCTTTGGTAGCTCTTAAGTCACAAGTTTCAGTACTTAAAACCAGTCCAAAACAGTGTATAAACAACAAGAAAATGAGAGGAAAAGAGTAGGGGAAACAAGGAAAGAGATGGCAAAGGCTATACCTCTTGAAGAGAGGATGCTCTTTAGTTCACAAACCACAAGGTGATCACTCTCAAGAGCTGAAATTTATGTTCAATAATCTTAGCAGGAAGCCTCAAGTTTTGGCTTAGAAAGTGTATGGATAGTCTATGTATATTGCAAGAGAGAGAGGAAGAGTGTTTGACAAGCTTTAAGCACATAGCAAATTTTTCTAACCTCTAACCCTTAGGGGAGGCCTTCTATTTATAAAAAAATGTCTTCTCAAGTCGAAAACAACTGTATAGGGGAAACTAGTGCAAGGTATGGGCATGGGGATAGCTAGCAGCTGAAAATATCTGTCTGTCGTTGAACATGGCCGGCCGGCCATTGAGGGGGACGGCTGGCGAACCAAAAATGGCCTGCTGGCCAATTGCTAGCCAGCAGATCTCTTAGTGGTCAGGCTGGAAAAAATAGGCTTTGGTTTAAAGGGGGTTGGGCTCTGAAGCTTGAAAACTGAAGTATTTTGCTGAAGAAATTAAACGATTTGGATAGCTTAACAATTCATCACTAAGTGTTCAACATAAGGCGCCCAAGTCTCAAGGGCGGTAAAAAATAGGGTGTTTACAGTGATGCCTTGACAAAGGTTCCTCGTTCCTTCCAGTTTGCACCTAGTAAAGTGTAACCTTGGGGTTGTTCCCCTCCAGGTGAGGTCAGTAAAGCGTTCTGTGTTATGCGAATTGTATCATTTGCAATCCGTGCTGTACACCGATGGAAATAGAAGTATGTATTACGTTCAGTTAATTATATTTAGGAATATATATTTCTCAGTATTTCTTTTATGGGTGTTCCTTGCCCTTGGGCCTATGGCCAGGGAAGATAGTAGATGTGTTGTTACATAAGTGTGTGCAGTGGGCTGAGTTACGAGATGGGGTTATGACTTGTATCTGTGAATGTGCTTTCAAAACAAATGTGAAGACGAAATTCTTTTATATTAACGTGAATGTTTAAATAACCAAGGTTGCATTGTGAAGAGATGTTTTTGAAACTAAACTGGATAATTGAAAAGAAAATAAATGGTTTTACACCTTGTAGTGTTCAAATGAATGTTTTTGAAGAAAATGTACTTATATAAGTGTATTTTGAATATTAAACTGTCACATTATTTATATTGTACGTCATGGTGTATTCATGATCATAGATATGTATGTTATTATTGTTTAGGATCATAATGGGATCTCTACTGGACTTTATGTTCATCCCACGTTACTAATAATTTTTCAGGTGCAAGTTGAGAGATGATTCAAGTTCGGTATAATTCAAATATAATTGATATGCATTTTAATAATTTATTACATATAATTGATTTACTGCACCTGGGTATAATTCAAATATTATAATTTGTTAATGGTTAGTTTAATTTCATATTGTAGTTTGTTAATAGCTTATCAATTCATTATTAGTGTGTAATACAACTTTATTTTTTCTAATGATGTATTTCAATGATTTCAAATATTTCTCACCATGCATAGCACAAATTTTTCACTAATAATTAAATAAATAAGAAATGTTCGTCGGTAATGTCAACCTTACTACTCTTTATCTATGTTTAATTTACGAATAAGATAAGATGGTTATCCAAAGATAGATAATTTGGGAATACCTTATTCCAGTGAGGGCATTTTATTTATTTGCAATAAAGATGGTTATCCTTCATATCCGGGACCAAAGGGCCATATTTACGTCATCATTTGTCACATAATCTGAACTAAAATGCATAATATTTTTATTCCCAATTTATGTAGTCCTTTCTCACTCCTTATTCGCAAATAAAACATTATTTTTATACTTGAAAGCATACAGGTGAACTGGGACCGTGTTTGATTGAATAGATTATAATATAAAATTATATAAAAATCATTAATGAGTAAAATATAAAATGAATTTTTAAAGATTTGTTTAAAATATTAGTTGTTCTTTTTAGTTTTGAAAATTATATCCCGTTATTTGCCTAAGAACGGACTCGTTTCGTTAATTAATTATTAAGTCGATTAGTAATTTTTAATGATATCATATCTATATATATTTTAATTACCAATTTTGATAATTTTATTATTGTATAGAAGGATAGTTACGAATTTAATTTTGTGTTAATTTTGTTAAAAGGCAAATGCTGGCAATAGAATAATTGTAACTCTAGATTCACATGAGGCGATTCGTATTTTAAGCAAATATCAAGGGATGTATTTATAATTTACCCATAATTAATTTATGAGACTCACATTCTGATGTTTTATTACAATTTTTTGTTGTCCGAATTAGATTTTATCAAATAAAATTGATGGATTTTTAATCCTACTAATAATAATGCAAAATATGTAATTGGGATTATATATTTCTATATCCATTGCAAAATAAATGTGGACAAAAAGCAATAAATTTTCTCATTAGTCTAGTTGGATAATCAATTATAGATTGTTAATTATTTCACTATGAAACATGGCCTAAGAACCATCTTTTAATTGTAACAATTAAGTCCTCAAAATTCGACTAATATTTTAGTGTGATCCTCTTGTCACTTACCATTAAATTTTTAGGTGAGAAATACTCACGTGAACACATTTTATGGGTATTAATTAGAGAAAATATTTGTATAACAAATTACAATTTTCTCTCTCAAACTTCTATCAAAATTTTACTTTGGTTCATTATTTTCATCTTTGATTAAAATTTCAAACAGAAGAGTGATGGAAGGACCACATTGAAACGCTGACTAAAATTTGACAACTTAGTTGTAATTAGAAGATGAGGGACTACAGTGAAATTTGAGTAAAAGTTCAAGGGTGAAAGTATAATTTATCCCTTCTTTTCTTTTTTTTAGTAATCAATGATCACATTGTTAAAACTTGCAAAACCTACTTAATCTCAATTTTTAACAGAATAAACCTTTTACGAACATAACAAATTACATAGTTACAAACTAAAAATAAGTTTCATGTGGAACAATAAGGTGGTTTTATGCGTAGTCCAATTGAATATGAATGAGGGCTTGTTTGTAGGACAATGAGGTGGGTTAATTATGTCGCATTGTTTTGGTTGTAACTTTTATTATTTAGATCATATTTTATTGATCATTCTATCTAATAAAATTGACATCTTTTTTAATACTATAACTAATAACACAAAACATACATATAATTAAAATTATATGTTTCTATATATATTGCAAAACAAACTTCTACAAGAAAGAATTACATATCTCACTAATTTAATTGGATAACAAATTCTACACTAATTTTATAAATATTTTTGTTGCAAAAAATGTCATCTTTTTAGCAACGAAAATTGGACATTAGTGATGAATTATTATCTATTTGGGATCAAATTTTTTGTCTCAAAAAATAAACTATTTTGAAACCAAATTATTTTGTCTCTAAAAGTCTATATATTAGTGACATTTTCAAAATTTTGTTGCTAAAAGCCTTATTTTTTACTTTTCGGGACGACCTTTTAGCGATTATTCTCTCGATGATAGAAATCGGTCTCTAAATGTCTTTTGTAACAAAATTTCACTTTTAAAAACTAGAAGGCCAGCGCCAAGCCAAACTACTAGTTAAAGAGCTTACTGTGGGAGAACCAACCACACTATGAAAGAAAGACCCAGGGTGGGGTTTGTTAAAGAAACCCGATGGTCACATTCTTCTCTTTTCTTTTAGTGGTCTCTTTAAAATAGAGTATTGGATTTAGTGGTCTCTTTAAAATAGAGTATTGGATTGGAGTCGGTTTAGAATGATGTGGATTGTTAGATTTATAAACTATGTTCTTTATTTTAAAATGAAAATAGCTGTAACGTTCCAAATTTCTAACCAAAATGATAGTGCAACAATCATGGCCCCTTCAAAGGAAAAACCAATTAGACAATCCTGCATTTGCATTCCATAATGTAAATAGTTTTCTCATGCGATAATACTTTAATCCGACATCAAGTAAAGAAACAAATAAATACCCCAAAGGGTTACAAGTTTCCAAGGCTTAAACCCGGTTATACAAAAATGGTTATTCAAACCTACACATACAAAGCTCTTGACTTACAAATAGAATCACAGCAAATGAGAACCTTATGCTCTCAGCACACACATTTCCACGCCCTCAGTTAGGCGAATTCACCATGTCTTTTCCTGCACAAAAATCCCGTAGGGTGAGCATAAAGCCCAGTAAGAAATCCTTCACAAAGTATATACATTTTATACAAGTCTCAAGAGATGAATGTACATGCCATGCCATGCCTTTTTGAAAATAAAACACATCTTCATCTTTTGAAGACCATCATGCTCAATGATGTTATGCAACTTTAACTGTTCAAAATTTATTAATTTAATTCAAGCGATGGTAAATACAACTCTGGTAATCCCTAGGTCGGTGTCTGCAAGTAGACTATACGAGTACTACCAATTGTCATTTTTACCGGTATTAACCGGAAGGCTCGACACCTATCTGCGAGACTTTCTGGTCTTTCACCAAGGACACTCAGGCCAACTTAAACAATTTCATCTACATCACCTATCAAGACTTACCATCGTATTAACCCTAAAACCATTTCATGAAAACCTATTTCCCAACATTCTTTTCTCAATGCAAATTTCCAAAACTTAACATAGTCCAATGAATTGAAATGCCAATGTATGATTAATAATACAATGCAACATTACTTCCATATTCAATTGTTCCACACAATATACCATTGTGATCAAAATTCCCAATCCTCCTTTTAACACAATTCCACAAGATAAATATATATATAGATATACAATTCATTCAGGAGAATAATGTAATTCCTACATTTCGAGCAATCTCAACAATTTAGTCAATTCAAGACTAAATCAACATTTTGACAACAATTTCCAAAATAAACAATATTTCTCATTTTTTTTTCACAAAATTCGTCATTTATATATAAATAAACAATTTTCAAAACATCCATTTATTTTGGTACAATTTTCAACATCTTTCAAAAAAGACTCAATTTCTAGGTTTTCTTACCAAAACCATTCATCTCCAAAATATTTAGAAGAATCTCCCCAAAGTCATCTTTCTTCAATCAATATGGTTTAAAACCCTCAATTTCTATTTTAAAATGAAAAGAAAATAAATCCTCTTTCAAAATCACTCATCTTCTTGAAATCAACAATCAATTTCTCAAAGCTAATCAAGGATGATTTCGAAAATCATCTAGATCTTGCAAAAACATATATATAACTAAAAGGAAATCCCTACCTCAAGTTTGAAGAAGAAACGTGTCGAAAACCCCAAAATCAACGACGATGAAATTCGATCTCCATCGCACACAACGTAGCCCTCGCCTAGATAACCGACTTTGGTGAAGAACTTAGGTCTAAATCCCAATGGATTTGGAGAAATCAAAGAGAGAGGATGACTTCTAGAGAGAGAAGCTCCCGATCTGGAATTCTGGAGAGTTTTAGAGAGAGAGGACTGAAAAAGTGATATGAAATATCAGATTCATGAACTGATATAACATGGTTCGCTTGAGCGTGGAAAGCCTCGCTCGAGCATCAAATACACTAACCCAATACTTTTGCAGATAGGTCAAACTTCTGAAACCAAACATTCTCCGCTCGAGCACATAAACGGCCGCTCGAGCGGACAAGCAACTTCGAATGCATTTTGCATTTTTGTTTTGGGGACGCTGCCCTTCAACCCCGCCAGGGCGCTATCCCCTGGACCCCCGCGAGCTGATCGGGCAGCTCGACCCCTGACATACTCAGCAAAGTGGCAAAACTGGGATCGCTACAACCTTTCCCCCTTAAAGAATTTCGTCCCCGAAATTTCAAATCAACTACCCAAACAAAGGGTTTCTAGCGATCAAAACCACTCTATTTCATTTTCAAATCACAATACTAACTCTCAACCAAATTCCACCATTTCCACCATAGTTATCTCATTAACAACAACCTCCCAAATACGTATAAACATGAAATTTTCCAAAAAGTAATGGCAACTTTAAACAACCTTATGCTTAAAACAACAACGCACATATCAACATGTGGTTAACAACTTTAAATACGTTTCCCTCAACACTAGGGAATATTACAAAGAAAAGCAACTTAAGCATTTTCAAACAAATCCGGATATTTGGAGCGGACTTCCGCCTCCCGTTCCCACGTCGCTTCTTCAAACCCATGGTGTCTTCACGACACCTTTACCAATAGTATAGTTTTGCCCTGTAGCACTTGCTCCCGGGTATCTAATATTTGAACCGATCGTTCTTCATAAGAGGCATTCTCATCTACCTCCAAGTCAACCCAATCAAGAACATGAGAAGGGTCGGGTTCATACTTCTTAAGCATAGATACATGAAATACGTTGTGAACTCCCGAAAGTTGTGGTGGTAAAGCCAACCGGTATGCCACTTCCCCAATTTGCTCTAAGATTTCAAAAGGCCCAATGAACCCCGCCTTGGTGAGATTTTTAGAAACACATGGTCACCAACTTCAAAAGATAAAGGTCGTCTTCTCTTATCGGCATAACTCTTTTATCGGCTTTGGGCCGTAGCTAACCTCTTCCGAATGAGAACAACTTTCTCGGTTGTCTCTCTAACAATTTTCGAACCCAATAACGGTGCATTACCCACTTCGGCCCAACAAACCGGTGATCTACAAGGTCGGCCATATAAGGCCTCAAATGGTGTCATTCCAATACTAGCTTGGTAACTATTGTTGTAAGCAAACTCAATCAATGGTAAGTGCCTTTCCCAAGACCCCTTAAAATCAAGGACACAAGCTCTAAACATGTCCTCCAAAATCTGAATGGTACGTTCCGACTGTCCATCGGTTTGAGGGTGATAAGCGGTGCTAAGAGTCAACTTAGTTCCCAACGCCTCTTGAAGGCTTTTCCATAACCGGGCAGTAAAACGAGGATCCCTATTCGACACAATAGTCACAGGGACTCCATGAAGTCGAACTATCTCTCTAATGTACAACTCTGCCAAGCGTTCAACTGAGTCGCTGGTGCACATCGAAATGAAATGGGTAGACTTAGTCAACCTATCGACAATCACCCAAACGGCGTCATTGCCTCGTTGTGCTTTAGGAAGCTCAACTACAAAATCTATGGTAACACGCTCCCATTTCCACTTGGCTATTGGTAAGGGTTGTAACAAACCTGCTGGTCTTTGGTGTTCGGCCTTCACTTGTTGACAAGTAAGGCACTTCGATATAAATAAAGCGACATCCCGTTTCATACACCTCCACCAAAACTGACAACTAAGATCCTAATACATTTTAGTGCCTCCCAGGTGTACCGCAAGGCGTGAGTGATGGAAGTCCCGAAGTACTTCCTCTCTACAAGATTCTGGTACAAATAGACGGTCTAGGTAACGAACACTCAGATCCGAGTGAACGTTCAAACCTTTCTCTTCCTTTCCATTGGAATCTTAACACGGATTGATTCCACATCACGGTCTCCTCATTGTGCCTCTATGACCTTACTAACCAAGGTAGGTTGAGCATTCAAAGTAAACAAGGTAGCACTCTTTCCGGACTCACCCAAGTGCAAATCAAACTTGCCAATAACATCTAGCATATCCCATTCTCGAATGGCCACACTTGCCAAACTACTCACAGATTTTTGACTCAAAGCATCGGCCACCACATTGGCTTTCCCCGGATGATAGTGTAACTCAAAGTCATAATCCTCCATAAATTCCATCCACCTCCGTTGTCATAAATTCAAGTCTTTTTGAGAAAACAAATACTTCAGACTCTTATGATCAGAGAAAATCTCAAATTTCTCACCATACAAGTAATGCCTCCAAATTTTCAAGACAAAAATCACCGCCGCTAATTCTAAATCATGGGTGGGGTAATTCTTCTTTTTGAGTTTTCAATTGTCGTGATCCGTAGGCCATAACTTTTCCCTCTTGCATCAAGACACAACCAAGTCCATCCCTGGATGCATCACAATAGACAATGTAATCCAAACCCTTTTTCAGAATTATCAAGACCGGTGATGTAGTCAATCTAGTCTTAAGTTCTTGGAAAGACTTTTCACAAGCCTCATTCCACACAAACTTGACACCCTTCCTAGTCAACTTAGTCAAAGGTGCAGCTAGTCTAGAGAAGTCCCTTACAAAGCGTCGTTAGTACCCTGCTAACCCCAAGAAACTCCGGATCTCAAAAACATTCTTGGGTTGTTCCCAATCCTGTACTGCGTCTATTTTTGAGGAGTCTACAGTCACTCCTTCACTCGACACTACGTGCCTCAAAAATTTCACCTCGTTGAGCCAAAACTCGTACTTATCAAATTTGGCATACAAACGGTGCTCCTTAAGCAATTGAAGCACTACCCATAAGTGAGCCTCATGTTCCTCCTCGGAGGTTGAATAGATTAAGATGTCATCCACAAAGACAACCACAAAAAGGTCTAAGTATTCCCGGAAAATTCTATTCATCAAATTCATAAAGGAAGCCGGTGCATTAGTCAACCTAAAAGGCATTACAAGGAATTCATAGTGGCCATAAGGCGTACGAAAGGCTGTTTTCTGGATGTCCTCCTCCTGAACCCTCAACTGATGATACCCTGACCTCAAATCTATCTTTGTGAAGCAATGAGACCCTCTAAGTTGGTCAAACAAATCATCTATTCTAGGTAGAGGATACTTGTTCTTGATGGTAACTCGATTCAACTTGCGGTAATCAATACACAACAGCAATGATCCATCCTTCTTCTTCGCAAAGAGAGCCGATGCTCCCCAAGGCGATGTACTAGAGCGAATGAAGCCCTTGTCTAAAAGTTCTTAGAGTTGGATCTTTAACTCATGCAATTCGGCTGGTGCAAATCTATATGGCGACATGGAAATCGATGCCGTGCTAGGCACTATTTCGATGGAGAACTGTATCTCCCGGTGGGGTGGCAAACTAATAAGATCCTTGGGAAAGACCTCTGAGTATTCACGAACTACCCTTGGTAATTCAATACGGGCCCTGTCACTCTCACCATTCAAGAGTGTTGCAAAAAGACCACTAAGCTTGCTCCTACTATGAGGGTCAAAGACTGGTGACAAGACCCTATCAACTCGGTTCCCCAGAAAATAAAAACAATCACCACCTGAGGTACAAACTGTAACTCTCTGACGGTAACAATCTATCATAGCTCGGTACGAACACAACCAGTCCATGCCTAAGATGACATCAAAACTCGACATGTCTAGCAATACAAAATCAAACGGAAGTCAACGCCCAGCAACTTCTATCTCGCAATTATGACACCCCCAGTCTAAATCAATCATATCCCCAATAGGTGACTCTACTCTGAGCGGAGACGCTAACTGTGCCACCTTTAACCCCAATGCATAAACAAATACAGTAGATATAAATGAATGAGATGCACCCGTATCTATCAATACATTAGCCAAAGTATTACACACAACAAAAATACCTCTCATAACTGAGGTTTCTAGCAACTTCTCTGGCACGGTAACAGCATACATGTGCCCCTATGGCCCTTGATTAACTTGCTCCCCTCTCGGAGCATAGACCTGTTGTACTGACTGAGCCGAAGTGGCTCCCTGATTAACTTGCGAAGCTTGGATTGATTGAGCTTGCTGGGGGCTCAGAGTCTGTCTCGACCCTGATGCGCCAGATGTGCCTCCCAACTATGGGCAAGTTCTCTTCATATGTCCAGGCTGACCACACTGATAACAATTAAACCCTTGACCTTTATTTTGAGACTGAGACTGACTTTGAGATCAGTTAGGTGGTGGTAACATTAATTGCCCTCCTCCTTTCTGTGGGCATGAGAAGGATTTGTGATCCGGTTGGCCACACTTGAAACACGAGAAGCTACTCGATGCGCTTTTTCCCGGACCCGCACTAGGCAAAGGAAAAGTGGATCTAGACTGCTGTGGTTGAGACTAGGATGGATAAGTGTTCCTGCTCTTCTTGTTCTGCCTATAGTCTCATTGAGACTCTTGGCCCCTAGACCTCGAACTCCGAAGCCTCTCCTTCTCGGCTTGTATAGAAATTTTTACGTGTGTCGCCGTCTCCACAAGACGGTCATATTCCCGAATCATATTTACGACAAGCTTGAACATAATTTTTGTTTTCAATTTCTTTTCAAATTCAATGCAACGGCGCTCTTCCGTTGCCACCAACTCTGGTGCAAATCTGGACAAACTAGAGAAGACCGCCTCAAACTCGGCCACGAGCATGTCGAGTTGTTTGAGGTCTTTAAACTCTTGCCTCAATCTCTCCCTAGCAGTGGGAGGTATGTACTTATCTTGGAAAGCAACCGCATTGGCTTCCCATGTCGGCTCCACTCTACCCTTGGCATATTTCCACCATTGACCCGCGTCTCCCTTAAGGTAGTAACTCGCTAGAGTCACTCTTAGTTCACTATCTTCGATGTGAAGCATCTCAAATGTCTTCACAGTTTGTTCGAGCCACTCATCCGCTTTCTTGGGCTTGGGACCACCATGGAACTCATTCGGTTTGGCCCGCAAGAACTCTCTAGTAAAGAAACTCGCCCTTGACTCCGCGGTGTTCTCTTGGGCTTGATTCTCCACCCTCAACAAGTTCATAGACTCCTTTAAAGCCCCTGGCATTTCTCGAGCTAGGGCCCCCATTGCTGTTTGACCCGCTTGTCCCACCTGCTCGGCCACATTAGCTTGGCCTGCTTGCTCGGCCATATTAGCTTGACCGAACCCTTCTTCTTGCACCGGAACCCTATGGACTGGTACCTCATGCACACCTCGGCGAGCCCTACCATGCCTCCCACCTCTACCACCACGGACTTGACCCCTTCCTGACATCCTAATAAAGGACACAAGAGAAATAATTTAGCACATTAACTAATATGTGCTCGTAACTTGATTCACACGTTCGACTACAACAATTCCATATATTTCTTTACCATATGCATAATTCCATTTCACTCCACATAAGCACTTAGTCATGTAAAGACATATGGATTATACTCTTATGATGAGATTCATCCCACGAAAAATCAAGAATTCTTAGTAGAATGAATATTGATCAAGTACCCTTCGAATAAGACCTCAAGGAATTTAATAGGGGCAAACAACATCCCAAAAGTCCAATCCCATACCCATTTAGTCACATAAGCATGTTATCACATAGTCACAAGATGCATAACACTTCCTAAACATGCTAAATGAACCCATTGTGGTTAAACAACCACTTCCCACGAGCTCCAAGTATTCAAACCCGGTGGCTCTGATATCAAGTTATAACGCCCCAAATTTCTAACCCAAATGATAATGCAATAATCATGGCCCCTTTAAAGGAAAAACCAATTATACAATCCTGCATTTGAATTCCATAATGTAAATAGTTTTCTCATGCAATAATACTTTAATCCGACATCAAGTAAAGAAACAAATAAATACCCCCAAGGGTTACAAGTTTCTAAGGTTTAAGCCCGGTTATACAAAAATGGTTATTCAAACCCACACATACAAAGCCCTTGGCTTACAAATAGAATCACAGCAAATGAGAACCTTATGCTCTCAGCACACACATTTCCACACCATCAGTTAGGCGGATTTACCACGTCTTTTCCTGCACAAAAATCCCGTAGGGTGAGCATAAAGCCCAGTAGAAAATCCTTCACAAAGTATATACATTTTATATAAGTCTCAAGAGATGAATGCACATGCCATGCCATGCATTTTTGAAAATAAAACACATCTTCATCTTTTGAAAACCATCATGCTCAATGATGTTATGCAACTTCAACTGTTCAAAATTTATTAATTTAATTCAAGCGGTGGTAAATACAACTCTGGCAATCCCTAGGTCGGTGTCTGCAAGTAGACTATACGAGTACTACCAATTGTTATTTTTACCGGTATTAACCGAAGGCTCGACATCTATCCGCACAACTTTCTGGTCTTTCACCAAGGACACTCATGCCAGCTTAAACAATTTCATCTACACCACCTATCAAGACTTACCACCGTATTTACCCCAAAACCATTTCATGAAAACCCATTTCCCAACATTCTTTTCTCAATGCAAATTTCTAAAGCTTAACATAGTCCAATGAATTGAAATGCCAATGTATGATTGATAGTGCAATGCAACATTACTTCCATATTCAATTGTTCCACACAATATACCATTGTGATCAAAATTCCCAATCCTCTTTTCAACACAATTCCACAAGATGAATATATATATATATATATATATACTTTTATATCCAATTTATTCAAGAGAATAATGTAATTCCCACATTTCGAGCAATCTCGACAATTTAGTCAATTCAAGACTAAATCAACATTTTGACAACAATTTCCAAAATAAACAATATTTCTCATTTTTTTTTTTCACAAAATTCGTCATTTATATATAAATAAACAATTTTCAAAACATCCATTTATTTTGGTACAATTTTCATCATCTTTAAAAAAAAAACCCAATTTCTAGGTTTTTTCACCAAAACCATTCGTCTCCAAAATATTTAGAAGAATCTCCCCAAAGTCATCTTTCTTCAATCAATATGGTTCAAAACCCTCAATTTCTATTTTAAAAAGAAAATAAAATAAACCCTCTTTCAAAATCACTCATATTCTTGAAATCAATAATCAATTTCTCAAAGCTAATCAAAGGATGATTTCGAAAATCATCTAGATCTTGCAAAAACATATATGTAACTCAAAGGAAATCCCTACCTCAAGTTTGAAGAAGAAACAAGTTGAAAACCCCAAAATCAACGACGATGAAATTCGATCTCCACCGCACACAACGTAGCCCTCGCGTAGATAACCGACTTTAGTGAGGAACCTAGGTCTAAATCCCAATGGATTTGGAGAAATCAAAGAGAAAAGATGGCTTCTAGAGAGAGAAGCTCCCGATCTGGAATTCTAGAGAGTTTTAGAGAGAGAGAGAGGTCTGAAAAAGTGATTTGAAATATCAGATTCATGAACTGATATAACATGGTCTGTTCGAGCGTGGAAAGCTCTGCTCGAGCGTGAAATACACTAACCCAGTACTTTTGCAGATAGGTCAAACTTCTGAAACCAAACATTCTCCGCTCGAGCGCATAAACGGCCGCTCGAGCGGACAAGAAACTTTGAATGCATTTTGCATTTTTGTTTTGGGGGCACTGCCCCTTAACCCCGCCAGGGCGTTGCCCTAGGATCCGCCAAGGGGTGCTGCCCCCTGGACCCCCGTGAGCTAATCGGGCAGCTCGACCCCCGACATACTTAGCGAAGTGGCAAAACTGGGATTGCTACAATAGCATAATGACCCACATGTACAATAATTATGTGGTTTAATTACCTTCAGCATAACTACATTTTCATCAAAATATCATTTTTCTCCCTCTACTTTGAATTATAATAGTCAGTCTTTTACATTTTAAGCCAAGTTCTAATGTTACTCTTTCGTCAATCTACTATTAATGAAGCTAACATAAATTAAAGGTAAAGGAAGGAAAGTAAGATTTTGATAATGTGCAAAGATTAAAATGATAATTTAGCAAAACTGTGGTGATGCCAACAAGGTGAGAAAAATGTCACATATGGTGCACATGACAATTTCTGTTAGGCTCATTAACGGTAGATGGATGAAAGGATAACATTGTAACATGACTTAATGTATAAAGACTTAACTATCACAATTAAAAATGGAGAGAAATTTTTGGTACAAATGTAGGAAAATAATACAATGTGCACCCCTAAAAATGTGCACATCGTAAGAAAAGTTACAATTTTGTGATGAAAGTTACAAATTTTCGTAATAGAAGTTACGATTAAAATTCATGAATGGCTCTTCTTTGAATAGAGGATATAGTAATTTTTCTTGCGTTTCTCAGTCGAAACAGGAGACCATATACTTTGATATTATTGATCATTATTTGATTAAAAGAATTATCTCATCTCAATTGAAAAAGTGATATCTTTATCTTTGAATAAGATATCAATTACAATATCTTACAATTAGAATCTATTTTTTTTCGATCCAGTTCCTCCACACCACGAACCCCAATTAGATTCAAGCATGCTATACTTTTTAGTTATTGTGAGGGGAAATTATGAGGTGCATTCCTAAAGTCATGAATGACAATTATAATTTTTGTTGTAAAAGTTATATTTTTTATGAGGGCGAATTACACTAACAGTTCTTATAGTTTAAGGCTTGTGTCACTTTGGTGCTTGACTTTTCAATTGTAATACATTTCATCCTAAATTTTAAATCTTGTTCAAAATAAGGAAAATCAAAGATGTTTCATTTGCAATCGGACCATTTCAAGGGTATAGTCATCATACAAACTTATTTTGTACTAGTTAACTTGTATATTGTTTGAAATGTAATGACATTTTTTTTTTAATGAATAAATTTGGAAAGTTTATCTATATTGAAAATTGTTTATCTGTTTAGAAATATATGTTTTGGGCTATTGGTGGAGGATAGCTATGCTTGTTGTAGAAACTGCATGGGAATTAGGAGAATTGAAAACTAATTTCTTATCCATTTGCATTGAGCACAATTGTATATTTATTTCCTGGAAAAAGTATTATTTTGAGAAAGGGGGTGAATTGGAAAGGAGTTGTTGTTACATCAAATAAGTTGGCCTGTGTGTCTAGGATGAAAGTCCCAAAAACCACGTGTATGCATGGGTGCCGATCCCACGGACGAAATATCTGTAAAATGGAAATAGTAGTGCTTGTGTAGCCTATGTTTACATGGGTGCCCATTTACGGTTTTTCGCAGACAAAACTTGTTTTTGGAGATTCCCAGAGATATCATTCACTGCCCTGTTTTCCATTAAAAAGAGAATGTTTTATGAACTATGATATAAACCTGTCATTGCATGATTTGAAAAAGATATAAAATGTTTTGTCACTAGCATTGCATATGCATATCACCTTATATCTTCATTAAGATTCATATACTGTGTTGGATTATTTCTACTGAGTTTTGGCTCACCCTATATGGGAAAAACATTTTTAGGTGCTGATGATATACCTCTACCAAGGCAATAGCTTTACAAGACTTAGGGCAAGAGCTTCATTTTGTTTGATGATTGTATATGTTTTGTACAGACCAAGGGCCTTTAACTATATTGGATATAAATCCACTTTTGTTGTAACCAAGCATCGTCTTGGAAAGTTGTAAGCCTTTAGGGCATTTCTTATTTGCTTGATGTTCATTCCATTATGTAACATATGCTATAGATTCATGGATAGACTTGTGAATGTATATCTGCATATGTTACTCTTTTGTAGACTTACTTGGAAACTAATGAAAGATGGTTACTTTATCATTGTTGTTACTTATTAATATTGTGGTTGGGTTATTGTATTTATTTTCGAGGCATTACATCTTGGTATCAAAGGGTACCGGGTTTGAATAATTTAGATACGTGAGAAGTAGTTCTTACCACAATGAGTTTATCTCGCTTTATAGAGATATTTGTATGTATGGTATGCTATGTGATAACATGCTTATGTGATTATATGGGTATGAGATTTAATTTCTATGATATTGACTGGGTCTACGAGTTTCTAGAATTCATGTTAGAAGAGCACTTGATCATTGCTATTTCTAATTGGAACTCTGGCAATGTCGCGGGACGATCATTATCTAGGAAGAAAATTCGTATGTGTCTATGTGACTATGTGCTTATGTGGAGTGAATTACTGTTGTTCATTGCCTTAGGACGCGAGTGAGTTAGCTTCAACATATTTGTAAATGTGCTAATCGCTTGTGTTACTTTTATTAGGATGTCAGGATGTGGGCGTGGTGATAGGCGTAGCAGGCCTAGATAGCAGGAAGTGCTGTTACCGAATGAGATTCCGGCACAAGAAGAAGGGGTTGGTCAGGCAAATGTGGCCGAACCAGTGGGTCAGAAGGCCATAAGTGCTTTAGCCCGTGAAATGGTCGGAGCTTTGTGGGAATCTATGGACATTCTTAGAGTAGAGAATCAAATCCAGGCCCAAGTTGTTGAAGCAGGGCCATTATTCTTGAAGAGGGAGTTCTTCTGGTCAAATCCAGATGAGTTTTTAGGTGATCCTAAGGAGCCACTAAAGGCGGATAAGTGGCTTGAACAAATGGTGAAGATGTTTGAGATGCTTGGCATCGAGGAAGATGGGCTGAAAGTGACCTTGGCATCCTTCCAGTTGAAGAGAGGTACGGGTCAATGGCAAAAATATGCGCGTGGACTCATTGGGGTGACTTGGAGGCCTTTGTCAACGCCTTCCAAGACAAGTTCTTACCTCCCACTATTAGGGAGAAGTTGAGAGAGCAGTTCTTGAAGCTCAAGCAACTTAACACACCGGTGGCCGAATTTGAGGTTATCTTTACTAGCTTGTCGAGGTTTGCACCATAGTTGGTAGCAATAGAGGAACGTCGTTGCTTAGAGTTCGAGAAGAGGTTGAGGACCAAACTGCTTTTCAAGGTGGCTGTGTTCATGATTAGGGATTACAATCGTCATATGGAGGCGGCGACTCACTTAGAGACCATGATTCAGACCGAGGAGGAGAGGATGAGAGGCTCCAAGAAGAGGAGTCAGGAGGTTCAGGGAGAGAACCGGGAAAGTAAGAGACAAAGGGGTTCTAACCCACAGTAGTCCCAGGCTGCACAATCTAGATCCACCTTTCTTGTGCTGAGTTCAGGTTCAATGAGAGGTAATAAAGGAGGTGTCTCTTGTTTTAAGTATGGCCAGTTGGGTCACAAGTCTCCAGCTTGCCCGCAGAGAGGAGGAGGGCAATAGTTTATACCGTCTGCGGCTTGTTCTCAGAGCCAAAGTCAGAGGAGAGGGCAACTGCCTACCTGTTATTAGTGTGGGTAGTCGAGGCATGTTAGGAGGTTTTTCCCTCAGTCAGGTGGCACACCTGGTGTGTTTAGTTCAAGGAAAACATAGAGCCACCAGCCTGCACAGTTAGCACAGGCCTCGAGGGCCAATTAGGGAGCCTTTTCGGCTCAGTCAGTGCATCTGACTTATGCTCCGAAGGGTGATAGGTGGAGCAAAGACCTACAGGGAGTGTGTATGCTGTTACAACGCCAGACTTAGTGCCAACGCCTTCAATTGTGAGAGGTACTTTCTTGTTATGCAATTATATTACCAATGTGTTGATTGATATGTGTGCTTCCCATTCTTTTATCTCGTCTACATTTGCATTGGCATTGGGGTTAGAAGTGGCTCGATTAGTATCTCTACTCAAGGTAGAGTCACTTGTTGGTGGTAAAGTTGTTTTGGACTAGGGGTGTCGGGGTTGTGATATAGAGGTTGTCGGTCGCCGACTTCCTTTTTCATTTACATTGATTGATATGTCGAGTTTTGATGTCATCCTGGGCATGGATTGGTTATCATTTTATCGAGGCTATTATAGATTGTTAGCATTAGAGGGTTACTATATGTACCTCGAGTGGCGATTGTTTTTATTTTCTGGGGGACCGAGCTAATAGAGTTTTGTCGCCAGTGTATGATCTGCGAGGTCGGAGTGAGCTTAGTTGTCTTCTTTCAACCTTCCTGGATAGTGAGTGTGATGAAGTTTGAGTTGATTTGCCAAGGGTAGTCTGTGAATACTCGGATGTCTTTCTTGAGGACCTCACTAGTTTGCCACCTCACCATGAGATTGAGTTCTCTATTGATTTAGTGCCTGGCACGACATCGATTTCTATGGCACTATATAGATTTGCACTCGCCAAGCTGAGTGATTTGAAGATTTAACTCCAAGAATTGCTAGATAAGGGTTTTATCCACCCTGGTACTTTACCTTGGGGAGCACAAGGCTTTCTTTGCTAAGAAGAAGGACGGCACATTGCGACTTTGTATTGACTATTGGAAACTGAACCGGGTAACAGTTAAGAGCAAATACCCAATGCCTCGTATAGATGACTTGTTTGATCAGTTGAAAGGGTCTTGTTGCTTTTCTAAAATAGATTTGAGATCAGGTTATCATCAGTTGAGAGTAAAGGAAGAGGATATCCAGGAAACGACATTCCGTATGTGGTATGGCCATTATGAATTCTTAGTGATGCCTTTTGGGTTAACTAACGCACCGGCCTTGTTTATGGATTTGATGAATCAAATTTTTCGTGAGTTCTTAGACAACTTTGTAGTCATTTGTGATGACGACATCCTGATTTACTCATCCTCAAAGAGGAACACGAGGAACACTTGCGGGTTGTGTTTGAGTTGCTTAGAGCCCACAAATTGTATACTAAGTTCGGGAAGTGTGAATTCTGGTTGAAATAAGTGAAGTTCTTAGGCCACGTGGTATTCGGGAAAGGAGTGACTGTAGACTCTTCTAAGATAGAAGCAGTGCAAGATTGAGAGCAATCTAAGAATACCTTTGAGATTTGTAGTTTCTTGGGGTAGGCTGGGTATTACCGTCGGTTTGTGATGGACTTCTCTAGACTAGCCTCACCTTTGAAGAGATTGACGAGGAAGGGAATTAAGTTTGTGTGGAATGAGACTTGTGAAAGGTCGTTCCAAAAACTTAAGATTAGACTTACCACTGCTCCAGTTGTGATTATTCTGGAGAGGGGTTTGGGCTATTCTGTAACGCCCCAATTTTTATACTCAAATGATAATACGATAACCATGGTTCTTTAAAGTAAAACTGAAAATAAATCCTCACACTTGCATTGCATGATACAAATAGTCTTCAGGTGATAATACATTCACTTCAAATCAAAATAACATAAACAAATAGATACCCCCAAGGATTTACAAGTTTCGAAGGCTTAGGCCTGGTTACACGAAATGGTTATTCAAACCCAGACAAATACAACCCTTGGCTTAGAAACAAAGTTACAGCAAAATGAGAGCCTTGTACTCTCAACACATATTTCCTCGCCTTTAGTTAGGCAGAATCACCACATCTTTTCCTGCACAAAAATCCCGTAGGGTGAGCATAAAGCCCAGTAGGAAATCCTTAACAAAGTATATACATTTTATACAAGTCTCAAGAGATGAATGCATATGCCATGCTATGTCTTTTTGCAAATAAATCATATCTTTATCTTTTGAAAACTATCATGCTCAATGATGCCATGAAATGTCCATTGTTCAAAACTTAACAATTTAATTCAAGGGGCGGTAAATACGACTTTGGTAATCCCTAGGTCGGTGTCTGTAAGTAGACTATACGAGTACTACCAAATTGTCATTTTTACCAGTATTAACCGGAAGGCTCGACACCTATCCGCGCGGGTTTTCGGTCTTTCACCCCGGACTCTCAAGCCAAGTTATTCAATATCATCTACACCACCTATCAAGACTTACCAACGTATTTACCCCAAAACCATTCTATGAAAACTTGTTTCTCAACATTCTTTTCTCAATGCAAGTTTTCAAATCAACTTTCAAAGTTTAATGTAATCAAATGAATTGATATGCCAATTTCACAAGATGAATATAAATACTGTTATTCCAATTCATCATCCAAGGAGTAACACAATTCCCTCTTCTTAAGTATCCTCAACAATTAGTTATTTCAAGACTATTTCAACGTTTTGAACAATAATTTCCAAAATGAACAACAATTCTCATATTTCCTGAAATTCATCGTTTATATAAATATAAATAAGAAATTTTCCAAACATCCATTTATTTTGACACACAAAATAAATATAACAATATCATTCATGGATTTTCAGTCTCTTTTAAAAAAATCCCCAAATTCTAGGTTTTCTCTCCAAAACTATACAACTCAAATCTTTTGCAAGAAAACTTTCCAAAATCATTTTTTCTTCAATCAATGAAGATCAAAACCCATAAGATCATTTTAAAAGAACAAGAGACAAACCCACTTTCAAAATCGCTCAACTTCTTGAATCAATAATCAATTTTCAAAGCTATCGAAAGATGATTTCGAAAATCATGTAGATCTTGCAAAAATATATATATAATTCTAAGAAAATCCCTACCTCAAGTTTTGAAGAAGAAATGAGATGAAACCCCAAAAATCAACGGTATCGAAACTCGATCTTCACCGCACACAACGAAGCCCTCGAGGAGCTAACCAACTTTGATAAAGAACTTATGGCAGAACTCTAATGGATCTTGATAAATCAGAGTTTTGATCCTATTTGGCGTAGGGAAATGTAGAGAGAAAGGAGTGGAAAGGGTTTTTATAGAGAGATATATACAAAAGTGATCTGAAATATCAGATTCATGAACTGATATAACATGGTTTGCTCGAGCATGGAAAGCCCCGCTCGAGCATCAAATACACTTTCCCAGTACTTTTGAAGACAGGTCAAACTTCTGAAACCAAACATTTTCCGCTCAAGCGCATAAACGATCGCTCAAGCGGACAAGCAACTTCTAATGCATTTTGCATTTTTGCTTCGGGGGCGCTGCCCTAGGACTCGCCAAGGGGCGCTGCCCCCTGGACCCCGCGAGCTGACTGGATAACTCGATCCCTGCCAAGGTGCTGCCCTTGGACCCGCCAAGGGGCGTTGCCCCTGGACCCCCGCGAGCTGATCGGGCAGCTCGATTCCTGCCAGGGCGCTTCCCTTGGACCCGCCAAGGGGCGTTACCCCTGGACCCCCGCGAGCTAACCTGGCAGCTCGATCCCCAACATACTCAGTGAAGTGGCAAAACTAGGATCGCTACAGTCGAAGTGGCAAAACATGAAAGAAGGGTCGAAACCGAGATTGCTACATATTCTGTGTATTGTGACGCATCACGGGATGGTTTGGGGTGTGTCTTGATGCAAGAGGGGAAGGTAGTAGCTTATGGCTCACGTCAGTTGAAAACATATGAGAGAAACTATCCTACTCATGATTTAGAGTTAGCAGCGGTGATCTTTGCCTTGAAGATTTGGAGACATTACTTGTATGGTGAGAGATTTGAGGTCTTTTCCAATCATAAGAGTTTGAAATTTCTGTTTTCACAGAAAGATTTGAATTTGAGACAGAAAAGATGGATGCAATTCATGGAGAACTATGACTTAGAGTTGCACTATCATCTGAGGAAGGCTAATGTAGTGGCTGATGCCTTGAGTAGAAAGTCCTTTAGCAGTGTGGCAAATATTGCCATCCGGGAATGGGAGATGTTGGGTACTGTTGGCGAGTTTGACTTGCACCTTGGTGAGTCTGTTGAGTGGTAGCTCTGTTTTTGGTAGTGGCACGACCTACATTGGTGAATAGAGTTATAGAAGCACAAAGAGGTAACCACGAGCAGAAACCCTCCGGGAGAAGATATCTAGTGGGAAGATAGAGAAGGGCTTGAACGTATATCCTGACTCAAGTGTCAGATATCTTGACCGTTTATTCGTGCCAGAGTCTTTCCAAGAGGAGGTACTTCGACAGTTTCGCCATTTATGCCTTGCGGTACATTGGGGAGGCATAAAAATGTATCATGACCTTAGTCGCCAGTTTTGGTAGAAGGAGATGAAGAAGGATGTAGCCGTGTTTGTGTCGAGGTGCCTTATTTGTCAACAAGTGAAGGTCGAGCATTAGAAGCCAGTGGGTTTGTTGCAACCCTTGCTTTCAAAACAAATGTGGAGATGAATTCTTTTATATTAACGTGGAGGTTTAAAAAACCAAGGCTGCATTGTGAAGAAATGTATTTGGAACTAAACTGGATAATTGAAAAGAAAAAAAATGGCTTTTACACCTTGTAGTGTTCAAATGAATGTTTTTGAAGAAAATGTACTTATATAAGTGTATTTTGAATATTAAAGTGTCACATTATTTATATTCTACGTCATGGTGCATTCATGAACATAGATATCTGTATATTGTTATTGTTTAGGATCTTGTTGGGATCTCTATTGGAC
Organism: Camellia japonica; assembly: GCA_030407325.1. Taxonomy (NCBI): domain Eukaryota; kingdom Viridiplantae; phylum Streptophyta; class Magnoliopsida; order Ericales; family Theaceae; genus Camellia; species Camellia japonica. The sequence continues at coordinate 13,877,311 of JAPPVO010000059.1, forward strand.
TTTATGTTCATCCCACATTGTTAATCATTTTTCAGGTACAAGTTGAGAAATGATTTTGGTAATCTTCCTTAATTTTTGGCCACGGGGATTATATTTGTTGGCAGAACGCCATTGTTTAAAAAGGGTTAAACCCTTACTTTTAATGTAAAGATGCAAGCCTATAGACATTTTGTTTAAATGTAATTTCTGTTGCATTCCATATATGTACGATTGAGAGGACTTTTATTTGTTTATGGGGATAATGTATGTATAGTTCTGCATGTTCTTAATAGAAATGGATTTGTATTAATGGATATGATAATATTATTCGGGTAATAAAAAGCAGGGCGTGACGCAAAACTTAGCAATGCAAGTCCACTATTGGATATATGATGATCCTACAAGATTTTTTTTTGCAATGCATTTAAGTTATTTTAATTTATATTCTTATCTCCCTTATTCATATTGGTGTATATATCATCTAAGCATGGTTAATATTTCTTAGAAAGCCTCTTAATTGGCGGATTTATAAGACAGTTGTGGGTGATAAATTTTAATTTTTATATTAATTTTTTACATTTTATTATTTCTATGTGCAACGCATTCATTTTATCTAATATTTCTTTGGTTTTAATTTAGGATGTAATTTTTAACTATTGATGTGCTTTGTTCTAAGTATAGTTTGAGAAAAATTTGCAAGGGCAGTTAAGTTAAATATTAGGAAAAGTTATAATTTAATATGATTCTCTCTCTTTTCCTTTTAAAAGATTTTACAATTCTGATATGCATTTTAAGAATTTATTACATATAATTGATTTATTGCACCTGGGCATAATTCGAAATATTTTAATTTGTTAATGGTTAGTTTAATTTCATATTGTAGTTTGTTAATAGTTTATCAATTCATTAATTAGTGTGAAATACAACTTTATTTTTTCTAATGATGTGTTTCAATGATTTCAAATATTTCTCACCATGCATAACACGGATTTTTCACTAATAGTTAAATAAATAAGAAATGTTCGTCTGTAGTGTCAACCTTACTGCTCTTTATCTATGTTTAATTTAGGAATAAGATAAGACGGTTATCCCAAGATAGATAATTTGGAAAGGCCATAGCTTCCCTTCGGTCCAAGGCAGATTGGAGAGTGTGATTTGGCCTCCGTGGGCTCACCACGGAACTTGTATCGATAATCCGAACCGTTCAGTGTGTAAGTCTTGTCGAGTATTCCATCCCTATAAAAAATTACGTTGATCGGATATCGACAGCCACTTAATTATATCACATTTGTGTCAACGGTAAGTATGATTTTCAAAATAAATTATTTATATAAATGTGATTTGATCAATTGACTATCGATATCCGATCAACGTAATGTTTTACAAGGATGAAATATTTGACGAGTCCTACATATTGAACGGTTTGGATCATCGATGAGGATTTCGTGATGGGTCCACGGAGGCCAAACAGCATGCTCCAGTTGAGTATCCCAACTGGAGAGGAAATAAAACATTATTTTTATACTTGGTGTGGGGATATATTTTCTGAGTACCAACACGTGGCCAAGGTGATGCCGACGTGTCAGCCGAGATGCCACGTGTCCAGGTCATGACGCCGAGGTTATCTCGGCAAGGCCGAGGTTATCTCCGAAGATATCGGAATCCGAGATAAGCGGATAAGAGACAAGAGTCCTAGAATGACGAAGGACTTTAGCATGGATAAGGATAACACTCTTAGGGAGTTTATCTTTATCTCTTAGAGAGTCCAGGATAAGCACTGAGCAAGAGTCCATCGAAGCTAGGCTTCTGTTGGGACAAGGATTGAGTTAACTATTAAAGAGAGGCACCCCCGTGGGTCTAAGGTACGCAATTTATATTCTGAACAGTGAGTTTAGCACTATTGATTATCTTTGAGAGATATACTGACTTGATCGTCGGAGTGCCCTCGGGTGGACGAACCACCGCCGAAATCTTCTCTTTCTGTTGCAGGTCAGCCAGGTGTCATCTATTCTGCCACTACTCTCCAGCTGATTACTGAGTTGGGCAGTGTGATCGAAAAATCACTCACACAATTTGGCGCCGTCTATGGGAAAGAAAGGAGAATAGATGGCCAGTGACGGACAGAAGGAAAAGATTGGGGACGACACTCCCGCTGGGAGTGGCAGACCTATCGACCTTGACGTCGAAGGAGACAACCACAACACAGAAACTCGTGACCCGAATCACAGCAAGAAAGACGTCGGCTAGGATGGCAACGTACCAAAGAAGCCAGATCGAAGTGGGTACTACAATGAGGATGACCTCCAGGTATGGAAGGATAGATGCCTACGGAGGGACGAAGAGGTAAAAGAGATGGCGAACAAATTGGCAGACCTGCAATCGGTCGTCAATTTCATGATGCAAAACAATGTCATGCAGACCATACCCGCTGCAGGACACGCCTATTCCAGCGGCCAATGCCCAGAAGAGAAGGCAGAAGACAATTCCAATAGCCCCACAACACACCAGAAGCGAAAAACACTCTCACCGGTCTTCCAGGGAGGTCGGGCGAGGAGAGTCAAAGAGAGAAGAGTCGCGGAGGACGCACCGCGCCAAGGAGGCAGACCCCAAAGAACATCGGCATATTCAGGGGCAAGCACTCTGCTTCGACACAACTCACGGAGAAAAATAAAAAAGGACCCACCATGAAGCTGAGAGTAGTATGCCGAAAAGACTGAAGTCAGGAGATAGCCGAGCTCCTGGACGGAGCAAAGAAGACTTGAGAGATTACCTCAAGAGGAAGCAGCAGAATGCCGATGCCGAGGTAACTTCCCCTGAAAAGCCGAGAACATCATTCTCGGTGGAGTTAGACAAATTTGAGGCGCCGAAAAGATTCAGTATGCCGAGGTTCCAAATATACGATGGTAAGTCGGACCCCAACTTTCATGTTAGATTATACCTGAATTCAATGGTGTTGTATAGTGGAAACGAGCCATTGCTCTGCAAAGTATTCCCCTTATCTTTTGGGGAGATTGCATCAGATTGGTTCCACAAATTACCAAAGGGAAGCGTGAAGACTTGGGAAGGCCTGGCCGACATGTTTGTGGCCAGATTCGTGACAAACAAGCTGCAGCCATTGAGGGTGGACGCACTAATGGCTCTAAAGATCAGTAAGGATGAAGGCCTTAGGGTCTATGCAAAATGGTACTATGAGGTGCTCAACCGAATACCAGAGTGTAATCAAGAGGTGGCGGTCGTATCTTTCAAGAACGGCCTGAAAGACAACTGTCCACTACGAAAATCTTTGGCAAAGACATTGCCAAAAAGCATGGAAGAGCTCATGGCGAGGATCGAGAAGTACGCCATAGCCGAAGAAGATACATCGGGGACCAAGGAGGCAAAGCAAGAAAAGGGAAACGGCTCGCCGAAGCGAAGGCCGAGGTAACAACGGATCCAGCAAACAGGAGATAGAACTGAGGGCAACAGAGGCAGTGACAACTGTGTTCCGAATCCCAATTCACAAAGTCCTGGATCAAATTCGGAATCAACCCTATTTCAGAACACCAGCAAAAGCACCAGGAGAATTCATGGGAAGAAACCTTGGCAGGCATTGTGCTTACTACAATGAAAACGGGCATATGACTCAGGGCTGGAGAGCCTTGAAAACACATTTGGAAGACTTGGTGAGACAAGGCTATCTGAGAGACCTTGTTGATGAGGCCAGAACAAGGGAAGAACATGCAAGATTGCCTCAGGCGACAGCAGCTCCACCTCCCCTAGCACAGCAACCACAAGCAGGAGGACCTCGGGTAATTAATGTAATTCACTCGAAGGACAACGAAAACGAGATTCGGGAGGAGACCCAGAAGGTAAAACATCTGCAGCATGTCTACCAAGTCGGGGAGAAGAGACATCGGGCAGAGGAATGCCACGGACCAGTAGTGTCCTTTTCTGAAGCCGACCTTGAGATGGTGCAGCATCCGCATAATGATGCCTTGGTAGTATCCCTCCAGGTTGGGAAATGCCAAGTAAAGCGCATCCTGATTGACCAAGGCAGCTCTTGTGACATCATGTACGTCCGATGTTACAAGGAGCTCGGCCTTCACCCTGACGACATGGAGCAATCCAATAGCCCAATGGTCGGGTTCAGTGGAACGCCGACATGGCCACTGCGAACAACTAGCTTGGAGGTACAGGCAGGCACCAGGAAGGTAACAACAGAGTTCACCGTAATTGACACACCCTCCCCCTAAAACATCATTTTGGGAAGGCCATGGTTGCATGCAATGAGGGCTGTTCCCTTAACTTTGCATCAACTATTGTGGTTCCCAACAGAGTATGGGATTGAGGAGGTCAGAGGAGATCAGCTGCAGGTAAAGAATTGCTCCATGGCAGCAATGAAATCCACCTGCAGCATTCAAAAACCAGAGAAGGCAGAAATTAAAGACGAGGACGTGGAGGTCCTAGAGGATGTCGGCAAGGAGCTGGCCGAAAAAAGTGAAGAAACACTGAAGAAAATCCTCGTCCAAGAGGGGGATGAGGAACGTTTCTTTCTTCTCGGCTCGAGCCTAGCCGAAGAAGAAGAAAGAGAGATAGAAACTTTCCTGAGAGCAAATATTGAGGTGTTCGCGTGGACGCCCTACGAAATGCCTGGCATTGACCCCGAGGTCACTTGCCATAAGCTAAACGTTGACAGGTCGGCCAAACCGGTAGTCCAACGAACAAGAAGACCGACGTTGATACACGTCGAAGCAGTAGAGGAAGAAGTAGACAGACTTCTCGAGGCCAGGGCCATTCGAGAAGTACATTACCCGACATGGCTATCAAACACAGTGGTAGTGAAGAAAAAGAATGGTAAATGGAGGGTCTGCGTGGACTTTACCAGCTTGAACAAAGCCTGTCCCAAAGACAGTTTTCCTTTACCCAAGATTGACGAGCTGGTAGACGCCACTTCAGGGCATGGAAGGATGAGCTTCTTAGATGCCTACAGGGGATACCATCAGGTTGCCATGTATCTCCTAGATGAGGAGAAGACTGCATTTATCACCCTAAAAGGTCTGTACTGCTACAGAGTGATGCCTTTTGGGTTGAAAAACGCAAGAGCAACTTACCAAAGACTGGTAACTAAGATGTTCAAACACCTGATTGGCAGAACAGTGGAAGTTTACATCGATGACATGGTCGTGAAGACCAAGGAACCTAAAGGTCATCTGGCCGACCTGAAAGCAGTCTTTGACATCCTTAAAACATACCGGCTCTGACTCAATGCAGCGAAATGTGCATTTGGAGTAGGATCTGGTAAGTTTTTAGGATACCTGGTGACTAGAAGGGGCATTGAGTCCAGCCAAGATCAGATTAAGGCCATCCTGGAATTGAAGAGCCCGACGTTGGCAAAACAGGTACAAATGTTGACTGGAAGGGCCGCAGCCCTGAATAGGTTCATAAGCAGAAGCTCAGACAAGTGCAAACCTTTCTTCAACTTAGTGAAGAAAGCCACAGATTTTTTGTGGATAGAAGAATGTGAGGCCGTCCTGGCCAACCTGAAGAAGTATTTGACTACAGCTCCGGTTCTTTCAAATCCAGAACCTGGGGAGGAGTTGTTTTTGTACTTAGCAATCTCAGAACACGCAGTAAGCGCAGTGGCAATCCGAGAAGAAAAAAAGGAAACAAAGGGCTGTTTACTATGTAAGCAAAACCTTGGCCGATGCAGAAACAAGGTATCTACCCTTAGAGAAATTGGCACTGGCTTTAGTAATGGCTTCAAAGAAGCTGAAGCATTACTTCCAGGCCCATAAAATTGTGGTACTAACTGAACACCCCTTGAAGTCTTTGCTACAACAAGGAGACCTGACAGGAGGAATAGCCAAATGGGCAGTGGCCTTGGGACAGTATGACTTGGAGTACAGACCCAGAACAGCAATCAAAGGCCAAGTTTTGGCCGACTTCGTGGTTGAGTTCACACCAGAATCCATCGCACATTGGGCTCCGTTGAGCCGAGATGAACGATGTCCAAGCAAGCAAGGAGAAGCCCAGCTAAACGTAACAGAACAAAGGAAAAAGGAAAAACTCAGACCCTGCAGCATTTACATCGGCGACTCCTTTCGACTGTTTGTCGATGGGAGCTCAAATCGGCAAGGAGCGGAAGCAGGAGTAGTACTGGTATCTCCAGATGGAGAAGTATTGGAACAGTCCATTCGATTGGGGTTCAAGGCCTCAAACAATGAAGCAGAATATGAAGCATTGATTGCAGGACTAAAGCTAGCGGTTGTAGCAGAAGCAGATGAAATGATAGTCTTCTGTGACTCCCAGCTCATAGCCAACCAGACAACAAGCGAGTTTGCAGCCCAAAATGAAAGGATGTCAGCCTACGCAAAGGAAGTCAACAGGTTAGTAGCTTTGTTTCATAATTGTCGACTATATCAGGTTAGCCGAGATGATAACAGTTACGCCGATGCACTAGCCAATCTGGCCAGTGCAATACAACCTGGAAAAGCAAGGACAATAATGGTCGAACACTTGTCGGGCCCGAGCATCGAACCACTGACCACAGAGCATGAAGCAATGTGTGTGGACATGGGACCAAGCTGGATGAATGCAATCGTTACATTCCTGAAAGAAGGAAAGCTACCAGATGACCACAAGGAAGCACACGAGATCAGATTGAAGTCGGCAAGATTCAGTCTAACAGCAGAAGGATATCTCTACAGAAGATCTTTCACTGGACCCCTTTTAAGGTGTGTACACCCGTCACAAGTTGAAGATTTTCTATATGAAATATGAAGGAATTTATGGAAGCCACACTGGGGGCAGATCACTTGCCCATAGGGCCATTACCCAGGGGTATTGGTGGCCCTACATGCAGAAAGATGCAGAAGCCTATGTGAAGAAATGTGAAAAATGCCAAAGGTTTGCACCATTGATACACCAACCAGCAGCAGACCTAAACCCAGTATCCAGTCCTTGGCTGTTTGCCCAATAGGGCATGGATCTCGTTGGGCAACTACCCCAAGCAATTGGACAAAGGAAGTACCTGCTGGTAGCAACAGATTACTTCACCAAGTGGATAGAAGCTGAGCCCCTAGCCAAGATCCGAGATGTAGACGTGAAGAACTTCTTATGGAGGAACATCATCACCAGATTTGGGATTCCGAGAGCAATAGTTGCTGACAATGGAACACAATTTGACAGCAAGCTAATCAAGAACTTCTATGCAAAGTTCAAGATCAAGAACTACTTTTCAACCCCAAGCTTTCCTCAAAGCAATGGACAAGCAGAAGCATCCAACAAAGTTATCCTAGATGGGATAAAGAAGAGGCTGCAAGCAGCAAAAGGAAAGTGGGTGGATGAACTACCAAGTGTGCTTTGGGTATATCGGACTACGCCGAGAAGATCAACAGGGGAATCCCCTTTTGCCATGACCTATGGCACAGAAGCTGTCATTCCGCTTGAAGTTGGCATCCCTGGGATCAGAACCCAGGGAGTAGAGAATGGGACTAATGATGTACTCCTAGCTCGAGATCTAGACCTACTAGAAGAAAGAAGAGAGAAAGCTGCAATTGAACTCGCAGCCTACCAGCAGCAGCTTGCCAGAGCTTATAATAAAAGAGTCAACCCAATGGAGTTCCAAGTCGGCGACCTAGTCTTGAGAAAAGTCGTCGACAACAAGAAAGATCCCAGGGAGGGCAAGCTTGGCCCAAACTGGGAAGGACCCTACAGAATCACTTCGGTATTGGGTAATGGGGCATATCGGCTTGAAGATAGTGAGGGCAAAGAGTTGCCAAGACCCTGGAATACTTGTAATCTGAAGTTTTTCTACCATTAGATTTTCCTTGTTATTTGCCGAAGTCATGAATAAAATTTTAGCAGAATTCTTCTATATTTGTGACTGATGAAGATACATAACGATTGTTTCGGAATACATGCATAATGAGACCCCAAGTGGAACTTAGGTTCACATTAGGGGGCAGAGAGAAGAGAAATGATGTTTAACGCTTGTTGAAACTTGAGAAAAGTTTACAAGTTGACGTTAAATCGAAATGATGTTTAACGCTTGTTGAAACTTGAGAAAAGTTTACAAGTTGAAGTTAAACCGAAATGATGTTTAACGCTTGTTGAAACTTGAGAAAAGTTTACAAGTTGAAGTTAAACGGAAATGATGTTTAACGCTTGTTGAAACTTGAGAAAAGTTTACAAGTTGAAGTTAAACGGAAATGATGTTTAACACTTGTTGAAACTTGAGAAAAGTTTGCAAGTTAAAGTTAAACCGAAATGATGTTTAACACTTGTTGAAACTTAAGAAAAGTTTACAAGTTGAAGACTAAGGTTCAACACTTGTTGAAATTTTATGAAAAAATTTACAAGGTGAAACCAAGGTTATGTCAAGAAAGGTACTTTTGTACTTGCCGAGGTAAATCATCAGTTTGTATAACCGAGGTGTGTCACCCCGAGAAGGTTGCACAAGGATTGAAGTGTATACTAAAGATATATTCTAAGTATGGAATCATACAAGAGTAATACAGAGAAGGCACACATACAAGCATTCAGAAAAGAGAGTTATATTAAAAAGTTGACATATCGGCCAAAGCCTACAATTGTTCCAAAAAGAAAAGTACAAAAGAAAGAGAAAAACATGAAATCAAGAGTCTTCAGCAGCAGGCTGGGTTTGGACCTCAGAGGACTGCTGAGAAGACATCTCGGCAACCTTCTCGGCCGCAAGTTCAGCATCAATTTCTTGAAGGGTTTCATCTATGCTCTTGTCAACAGGAGGCACGTCCGATGACGCCTTCTCTGGAGTGTCATCCTTGGAGACCTCCTCATCCTCCTCATCTTGAGTCAAGTCCAGGACTTGCTCATTTTGAGTAGGTGACTTGGCCTTAGCAGCTTCCTTGGGCTTCCTCACCAAAACCTCCTCCTCGGACTTAGAGTCGTCGTCGGCGGTTCGGCTTGGAGTTGGGGGGAATGGCAGAGGAAGGACATCGGCATTCCTGAGGGGGGAGTCCTCGGGGACATCAAGCCTTTTCAGCAAGGTCATCCAGCCAAGGGTGAAACCTTTGTTGCATGCCAGCTTCACTTGCTTTTCATAATCCGCCGTGACGTCGGCCACCCCTTTGTTGTGGCCATTTTCATCGGCTGCCTTGACTTCGGCCTCTTTGGTGGCCTGAGCGTCTTGCAGTTCTATCTGGGCCTGGGCCATCTTTTCTTCGGCCTCTCTCTTCTGGGCCTCAAGAACCTTCTTGATGGCCTCAACAGACTCTGCCTTTTCTTCTGCATCATTTTGGGCCTTGATGGCAGCCTCGGCCTGGTCTTCCAGTTTTTTCATTTTTGATTGAAAACTTTTATTGGCCTTTTGAAGACTGGAGACTTCCCTCTTCATCTTGGCTAGCCTCTCCCGGTTCTCAAAAGATTGTACTGAAAAAGAATGGGCATGCTGGATGGCCTAAAAGTAAACAAAACAGAAGTTGTTAGAAAAAAATTACAAGTATGGAATGAATAGAAAGAAAGAAAAAGTTGCCAGATAAAGACACTTACTTGAACAGAGCGTTGAAGCATCAGAGCGTAGTTTTCATACTCGCTCAACTCGGCGTTTCGGTCGAGATCGCCGGGGAGAAGCAGAGCAGTACTGAGGGCTACGCCGACGTTGATGTCATCAGCGCTATCATTGGCCATAACTGGCTTATCTTCCAGAGTAATTTTTGGGGCCCATGGGGCATCATGTTTTTTGGACCCCAAGGTGGTTGCAGAGGATGACCTCGGTCTCTTTGATTTCGGAGAATCAGATGGTTGGGCCTCGGCACGCCTCTTCTCCACGGTAGGCTGTGAGTTGTCACTCTCAGCCAGTTTTGAGATCGGCAAAGTGTCCTCAGTGTCAACCTGAGTCACCTTGGCCTTTGGTTGAGCCTTTTTAATTCTTTTTTTGTTTTGGTGGAGGCTGGGTTTGCGTTGGCTGAGTGTCAACGGTTGATGGGATGCTGGCCAGGAGATCTTTTGCAACAGTTTTTTGACGGCCCATCTCAGCAGGAAAAATGGTTCGTCGCCGGCGTTGTCGTTGGGATATCGGGATCAGGTGTGGAGCCGAGGTTGACGGCTGCTCAGCTAGATCAGAGGTTGATCCTTGGTCTGTCCGAGATGTGGACGCGACTTGTGGAGTTGTGGCAGAAGGTGGAGAAAGGCTTTTCTTCTTCTTCTTTGGGATGTCGGGAAGAGCCAACTTATATGTGGGGATGAAGTTGAGAAGCAGAGGGGCCTTCCGCTTGTGGACTGGCAAATTCAGTAGTTTCTTCAAGTCTTTGCTGGGAAAGAAAGACTGACAGAAGCCCTTTGGTGGCTGAGGGAGAAAAAAGCGTAGACATTAGAGTAGAATGTTGAAAACTTTATGCAAGAAAGCAAGAAAATTTGTGAAGGGTGGCCCTTACCAGCTCCTTCCCCGAAAACTGTTCGACTTAGGGGATAAAGATGGAGGTCATTGTTTGGCTGAAACTCCCAATTACCCGAAACGATGAAGTAACCATCCCCCGCTCCCTTGTTGAAGTCAGGGAGGTTGGCAACAATTTTGTATTTCGTAGACCTCGGCTTGAGGTAATAGATGTGGCCTTTTTCTGATTTCAGGCGACACATGGTATAACAGAACTGGAAGTCGGCAAGAGTAATCCTAGCATTCTCTTGTTTGGCTAAGGCTATGGTACCATTAATAACTCGGTACGAATTGATTACAAGTTGCATTGGGTTCAACCTATAGAAGTGGAGGATTTCACGGAAGAAAGGGTCGAGTGGAAACCTAAGTCCACACTCAATAAACGCTACTACTGGGAAAGGCATGAGGTTTACATTGGGCATGATAGAGTCGTTATCCCTAGCCAACCTCAGATGGACGTCGGCAGGAATGGAAAACTCTCGCCTGAAGTATTCTAATTTTGTCGGGGTGTCTACCCTATGCTTCCACATACCCATGATATCGGCTTAACTCAAGGGGTTGGATTTCAGAAAGGTGTTTTAAAAGGGTTATTGGGACCTCGGCAAAAATCAAAATTATGTGCTGGGTAAGAATTTGAGGAAATAGTTCCAGTTTTTCCTAAAAATCAAGGGTTCTACAAACAAATCCCAAACCTAAATAAATGGAGCAAGATTGGAGGCAGAAATTTGGAAAAGACACAGAAAACATAAAATAAGAACGTGTTTCAGAATCAAGAACAAGGGTGAACTACCAAGAACACTGTGACAGAGTGTGTGAAAGGGTACAAGGTCAAGAACAGTTGCAAAATTGAAGAAAAATTGTGAGCAGTGCGAGTATTCAAGACATGGGCAAATGGCAAAATCGTGAAATAAACACATTCAAATGCATGATTCATAAATCAAATGTTTGAGTAAAACAACAATGGCGACTAATGATAAAGTAAAATTTCTTGGAGCGTAACAAGAACTAAAAACTAGAAGGAACGATGACTTACCAGAGGGAAAAAGTCGATGTTGAGATCGCCGAAGTTAGGCAAACGGCGGTAGCGGAAAAAGAGCCTCGCCGGAAGAGGTGAAACAGCGGTGGTAGCAGAGCTTCAGAGCTTGGAACAATGGAAGATTAGAGAAGGCAAGAGAGTGAAAGAGTTTGAATAGAGATGATGTAAAGTGAAAAGACGAAAGGGGGAAAAGTTTTGTTGAAAACCTAAAACGGCGGCAACACAGAATTGATGAGCCTAGAAAAATGGATTTGTCAGACGGCGCACGCAGGCGTGAGACGACTTACAAGCGCGTAACAAGTACGATCCAATGAGGGGAATGCACGTGGCTTAAACGATTGAGTTGTTATGTATAACAGCTCATACGTGTGAAGAAGCCCATGGGATTCTTAATCTTTATAAAGACATATTGGCCTATGATGATGATCTTGGCTTAAGCCGATGTACTGGCAGGAAGTACCGATATAGGTTCCATCATCTCAGAATGCCGAGGTAATAGAACCTAGGGGGCAGTTGTGGGGATATATTTTCTGAGTACCAATACGTGGCCAAGGTGATGCCGACGTGTCAGCCGAGATGCCACGTGTCCAGGTCAGGACGCCGAGGTTATCTCGGCAAGGCTGAGGTTATCTCCAAAGATATCGGAATCCGAGATAAGCGGATAAGGGACAAGAGTCCTAGAATGACGAAGGATTTTAGCATGGATAAGGATAACACTCTTAGGGAGTTTATCTTTATCTCTTAGAGAGTCCAGGATAAGCACTGAGCAAGAGTCCATTGCAGCTATGCTTCTGTTGGGACAAGGATTGAGTTAACTATAAAAGAGAGGCACCCCCGTGGGTCTAAGGTACGCAATTTATATTCTGAACAATGAGTTTAGCACTATTGATTATCTTTGAGAGATATACTGACTTGATCGTCGGAGTGCCTCCGGGTGGACGAACCGCCGCTGGAATCTTCTCTTTCTGTTGCAGGTCAGCCATGTGTCATTTATTCTGCCAGTACTCTCCAGCTGATTACTGAGTTGGGCAGTGTGATCGAAAAATCACTCACACACTTGGAAAGGCCCATATTTACGTCGTCTTTTGTCACAAAATCTGAACTAGAATGCATAATATTTTGCATGTGTTTGGGAAGTAGATTTTTTTGTAGCTTTTTTTAATTGTAGGATATTATTGAAGAAATTTTTTTTTGTGTTTGAGAAGATAGTTGGATTTTTTTTGTGGTTGGATGTGATGTTTGTGAGAGAAAAAATAAAATGATTATGAGGTTTGATATGATATTTTGTTTGGATTTATTTTTTTTTGATTTTGTAATCAATTTGTCTTTTAGTGAAAAAAAACAAAAAACAAAAAAATTTCTTCCCAAACAGCACTTATTCCCAATTTATGTAGTCCTATCTCAATCCTTATTCGCAAATAAAACATTAATTTTATACTTTGAAAGCATACAAATGAACCGGGACAGTGTTTGATTAGGTAGATTACAATATAAAATAATATAGAAATCATTACTGGGTAAAATACAAAATGAATTTTTAAGATTTGTTTAAAATAGTTGTTCTTTTTGATTTTGAAAATTACAATCCATTATTTTAAAATTTTAATTGCATAACAACGAACTCATTTCATTAATTAATTATAAAGTGAATTAGCAGCTTTTAATGATATCATAAATATATTTTAATTATCAATTTTGATAATTTTATTATTGTATAGAAAGATTGTTAGGAATTTAATTTTGTGTTAATTTTGTTAAAAGACAAATGCTGACAATAGAATAATTGTAATTTTAAATTCGATTCGTATTTTAAGCAAACATTAAGGAATGTATTTATAATTTATCCATGATTAATTTATAAGACTCACATTCCAATGTTTTATTACAAATTTTTGTTGTCCGAATTAGATTTTATCAAATAAAATTGATGAATTTTTAATCCTACTACTAATAATGCAAAATAACATATACATAGGATTATATATTTCAATATCCATTGCAAAATAAATGTGTACAAAAAGCGATAATTTTTCTCATTAGTCCAGTTGGATAATCAATTCTACAGTAATTTCATCAATTGTTAATTATTTCACTATTAATCCTACTAATTAAACATGGCCTAAGAACCATCTTTTAATTATAACAATTAAGTCCTCAAAATTCGACTAATATTTCAGTGTGATCCTCTCGTCACTTACCGTTAAATTTTTAGGTGAAAAATATACTCACATGAACACATTTATGGGTATTAATTAGAGAAAATATTTGGATAATAAATTACAATTTTCTCTCTCAAACTTCCATCAAAATTTTACTTTGGTTCATTATTTTCAACTTTGATTAAAATTTCAAACAGAAGAGTGATGGAATGATCACATTGAAACACTGATTAAAATTTGACAACTTAGGCTTCGTTTGGGAACCCTCCCTTTAGCCAAAAAGTCAAAAGTTACTAAATTAGCCAAAAAGCCAACAACCCATACCAAAAAGTCAAAGATTCTCTTTTCTCTCTACTTTTGCACATCTTTTTCGTAAAAAGCCAAAAAGTCATCCCAAACATACTAATTTTTTTTAGCTCATATTTTAGCCAAATAGCTACTAAATTAGCTTGTTCCCAAACGAGGCCTTAGTTGCAATTAGAAAATGAGAAACTAAAGTGAAATTTGAGTAAAAGTTGAAGGGTGAAAGTATAATTTATCCCTCTTTTTTTTTTTTTTTAAATAATCAATGATCACAGTGTTAAAACTTGCAAAACCTACTTAATCTCAATTTTTAACAGAATAAACCTTTTACGAACATAACAAATTACATAGTTACAAACAGAAAGATAAATTTCATGTGGAACAATAAGGTCGTTTTATGCTTAGCCCAATTGAATATGACAGAAGAAAATGAGGGCTTGTTTGTAGGACAATGAGGTGGATTAATTACTTCGCATTGTTTTGGTTGTAAATTTTATTATTCAGTTTATACTTTAGTGATCATTCTATCTAATAAAATTGACATATTTTTTAATACTATAACTAATAACACAAAGCATACATATAATTAAAATTATATGCTTCTATATATATTGCAAAACAAACATGTACAAGAAAGAATTATGTATCTCACTAATTTAACTAGACAACAAATTCTACACTAATTTTATAAATTGTTAATCTTCTCACTATTAAGTACTCGATTTGGACAAATTATATAGGTAATATTTGACAAAATTACATTTGTAGAGATGATTAATTATTAATGAGTCTGATTTTGTTTACATACTTTCAAAGTCTGTAAACAATATATAGATTGTGATTGGTTCTGAATAGTGAGTTCTATATCTAAAAGTCTACTGACCCCAACCAAAATTATGGGCTCTACTATTTTAAACTAATCACAATTTGTGTATTATTCACACAATTTAAATAGTCAACCAATTCATTTTCATTTTTAATGAAGACAAAACCATAATTAAAGGAGGTTCACTTACTTGTTTGTAGTTAAGCATGGCTGCCACTTGTCTCTCCACTATCTTCGCTCTTCAGCTGCATATATGCATGCACTAGCATACAATAATTCAAGACAGTAATAAGAGCCAAAACAATAAGGTCAAATAAGGTTCATATTTGTACCATTACAAAAATGGAAAATACTATGCAATTAGAATTTTTATACAAAATTTTATAGTCCTGTTGAAACTAATAGAAGTAGAATACCCGCACTTCCATGTTTAATAGAAGGCCAGCACCTAGCCAAGCTACTAGTCAAAGAGCTTACCACGGCAGAATCAACCACCTTATTAATAGTTACTTTATTTGAAGATAATTATTAAGAAATTAATATAAACAAATGATACATTGCCATGTATCTAGGCTGATGATATAAAAATGTGAAAAAAAGAACAAGTAATATACAGTGATCCTTATTTTAAAAAGTTACTAGTAATTCACACAATCTTTAAGAAAATGCTAATATGTACCCACCTTTTTGTCATAACAAAATTATGATTTCTACAATAAAAGTCACATAATTTGTGGTGAGTGTCTTATATTATTTTGTCTAAAAATTATGAATCAACAAATTCATTTTGTCATTTTATCAATGAAGACTGACTAGTCAAAGTCAGTTTACTTGTTTGCAGGCTTTGCATTGCACCTACATTTGCCTATAAAGCATTTGGCCTCTCCCCTGTTAATAGTCAGCAAGCATTACAACCTTTGTTTTTGAATCTAGGAGCAAACATGGTCTCTAACAATCAACTCTTTCACCTCTTTTTGTTTCTTTGTTTTTTCCAGATTACTTGTTTGCATGCCCAACTCTGCACTCAACAACAGACCTCTGCATTGCTCCAATTTAAGCAACAATTTTCCTTCAATAGATCTCCTTACGGCAATTACTGTGATTCTGTCGGAATCCTTTCTTATCCGAAGATGGAGTCGTGGAAGGAGGGTTCTGATTGTTGCTCATGGGATGGGGTCGAGTGTGACAACAACACAAGTCAAGTAATTGGCCTCGACCTCACTTGCAGCTGGCTCTACGGCACCATCCACCCCAATAGCACCATCTTCTACTACTTTCCTCACCTCCAAAGCCTCAACCTTGCTTTCAATGACTTTGGTATGTCTCCAATCTCATCTGAATTTAGTCAATTCACCAGATTGACACACCTCAACCTCTCTGGCTCTAGTTTTTCTGGCAAAGTCCCTATAGAAGTCTCCTTTCTAAGCAAATTGGTCTCGCTTGATCTCTCTTACAATTATGGTTTGAGGTTGGAAGAACCGGGTTTTGAATTACTTGTTCAAAACTTAACCAAGGTAAGAGATCTTAATCTTGATAGTGTAAACATATCTTCAGTGGTTTCAAATTCCTTGCTCAATCTGACTTCTTTAACACTTCTCGATCTTGGTTCGTGTGGATTGCGTGGAAAATTTCCTGACGGAATATTCCATTTACCACATCTGAATGCCCTGAGTATATATGATAATCGTGCTCTCACTGCTTATTTTTCCGAGTTAATAAACTCGAGCAGTCCTCTCCAGTACTTGGACCTTTCATACACTAATTTCTCTGGCAAATTACCTGACTCAATTGGGAATTTGACTTCTTTAACACATCTCTATCTTAGTTCGTGTGGATTGCGTGGAAAATTTCCTGACGGAATATTCCATTTACCACATCTGAATAAGCTGAGTATAGAATATAATCTTGCTCTCACTGGTTATTTTCCCGACTTTATAAACTCGAGCAGTCCTCTCCAGTACTTGGACCTTTCATTCACTAATTTCTCTGGAGAACTACCTGACTCAATTGGGAATTTGAAGTCCTTGAAAATGTTGTATGCCTCTGGTTGTAAGTTTTATGGATCCATCCCTACGTCGCTCGGAAACCTTACGAAAATGACTGATTTATACGTCGGAAATAACAATTTCACTGGCATGCTCCCATCTTCACTTTCAAACCTTGGAAATCTCGTCTACTTGCAAGTTTCAGATAATAATTTGGAAGGTATGATTTCGGATATTTTACCCAACAGTAAAAGTCTTCTTTATTTACATATTGGTTCAAATAACTTCAGCGGTCCATTCCCAACATTGGTTTCAAACCTAACATCACTGGTTCATTTAGATTTGTCGCATAATCAGCTAAGAGGACCTCTTCCATCACAAAAAATTGGATTTCCAAATCTAACGTTATTAAGTTTAGATGACAACTTAATCAATGGTACAATTCCATCTTGGGTCTTCAGCTTACCAGCATTGAATCAATTAAGCATCAGTAATAACAAATTGACTGGGCATGTAAAAGAGTTCAAATCCACTGATTTAAGTGTTGTTGATTTGAGCAATAACAACCTACATGGTAGGTTTCCAAGTTCGACCTTCAAACTTGTGCACCTTAATAGTCTCATTCTTTCATCAAATAACTTCAGTGGTAACCTAGACATGCTCTGTCACGCAATTTCCCTTAAAAATCTTGTCCTGTTTAATAATAGCTTTGATGGTGCTATTCCACAATGTTTAGGAAGCATAGGTTTCTTTGTGCTCGATCTGGGGAAGAATAATTTTTCTGGCACCATTCCTAATACATTTGTAAAGGGAAATTCCTTTGAAACTATCAACCTTAATGGAAATGGATTTGAGGGGGCAGTACCAAAATCTTTAGTCAATTGCAAATATCTACAAGTGCTAGATCTTGGATGTAACAAGTTCTCTGACAAATTTCCATATTGGTTGGGAAAACTACAATGGTTGCAAGTTCTAATATTGAGATCTAACAAATTCAATGGACCCATTCCAACTTCCAAAGCCAAATTTCCCTTCCTTAAGTTGCGAGTTATGGATTTGTCAGACAATTATTTTACTGGTCCATTGCTGGAAAAATATTTCAAGAATTTCAATGCTATGATGAATGTCGACGAAGCCAGTTTTAAATTGGAATACTTAAGAGCTGGTGCATATTACTATCGTTTGACTATAGTAATCAAAGGATCAACCATAGAAATGGAAAAAGTCCTAACCATTTTCACTGCAATCGATTTATCGCAAAACAAATTCAAAGGTCAGATTCCACAGATCATTGGAAAGTTAAATTCAATCCGAGGGCTCAACTTGTCACGCAATAGGCTAACAGGTCATATACCAACATCTCTTGCTAATTTGACAATGCTCGAATGGTTAGACCTCTCTTCCAACAAACTCAATGGAGAGATACCTCAACAATTAAGGAATTTGAAATCCCTTGAAGTCTTAAACCTTTCGCAGAATCAACTAAGAGGACCGATACCACAAGGCAACCAATTTGATACATTTTTAAATGGTTCCTACATTGACAACTTGGCATTATGTGGACCTCCATTGTCAAATGCATGCAATCCAAGGGCACCACAACCACCACCCTTGATGTTTCAACAAGAAGA
Source organism: Camellia japonica (assembly GCA_030407325.1). Lineage (NCBI taxonomy): Eukaryota > Viridiplantae > Streptophyta > Magnoliopsida > Ericales > Theaceae > Camellia > Camellia japonica. The sequence continues at coordinate 13,895,620 of JAPPVO010000059.1, forward strand.
CAATACTTCAAGTGGATTCAACTGGGAAGTCATATTACCGGGTTATATATGTGGGTTGGTGTGGGGACTTGTTATGGGATATCTTATGTTCTCTAGAGGAAAACCTCAATGGCTTGTGAGGATCATTGAAGGTGAACGAAACGAAAGCATAAAGAGATTTAAAAAGCATGCTCACAGGAACAGAGGAAGGTGAAATTAGCCAATGCAAGTGGTATCCTTGGTAAGTATTACAATGAATTTCTGCAATCTTTTGCTTGATCATGAAAAACTATGACTTGGTTATGATTTTTATCTAGTCTATTTTTAGTTTCTTAGCAGTTTATTTGTATCATACACAATAAAGCTAGTTTATTTCCTTTGATGTTTATACAAAGCACATGATTGGAAATCATCATGCGAAAATTAAAAAATAAAATCATGGACGTAATAAATGAGTAGTGAAAATAAAGGTTTGTTATTGACTCTAGTAGCTGCAATTGAACGGAAATGCGTCGGACCCCCAGTAAATGCTACTGGGGGTGACCCCCAGTGCCACGTGGCACTGTGGGATTGGAGGAAAAAAAAAAAAAAAAACAGAAAACTGGCCAGTGGGGGCGCCCCACGTCACTGGGGGTCGACCCCACGGGGGGTCCATAGCAGGATTCGCAATTGAAAAAGGTCCAAGACTTGGACACTTTTTTAATATATATATATATATATATAACTTTACTTTTATACTCTAAACTATAGTCACTTTTTGTACTTCATTTTTAAATTATTAATTGCATCTATTTAGTCTTTATTATTTATTATTTCAGTTCATATAATCTGATTGGAGACGATTTGTCCAAATCATTAATGCTAAAAATCTAATCTAATGGTTAAAAAAATACTTTTACAATTTGGACAACCAAACACCATACTTCTCTCTACTTCAAATAATGAATAAGAAAATGAGTGCTTGGTTCGGTAAATTTACACTGACCTCTCCTAATTATAGTGGGTTAACACTAGCTTATTTTTATCACTAACATTAGTTATATGGATGAAAAAATAATATGTTTATCTTGTTTGGTTTAATTCACTTTTCAAAAAGTTGAATATTTTTTTTATTTTCCTTTTTAGTGAATTTTTTTTAATATTTTACGCAAATTTTTTATTTCTTAAATACATCTAATTTAGATACACTTAAAAAGTATAATATTTGTGAAATAAAAAATAAAAAATTCACCAATTACAAAAAAAATTCAAATATATATATATTAAAATTCAATACATTTTCATATTTTGTTATATTCAATGAATTTTTTTTTTTTAATTTTCATATTTTGTTATACAATAAACTATAGTCATGTTTTTTTACTTCATTCCTAAATTATTAGTTGCATCCATTTATTGTTTCTTATTTCTGTTCATATGGTTTAATTAGAGACAATATCCACAAGTTAGCAATAGTGAAATTTTAATCTAATGGGTCAAAATAATGATTTAAGAATTCAGAAAATTTAAATGGTAGAACTAAACCCTATCTTTTCTTATTCACACTTACAAGACAGCTCACCCTTTACAACTAAACACCTATATTTCTCTCTACCCCTCATCTCAAATAATGAATAAAACAAATATGTTTTTGGTTGTACAGTTTAGAGTAAATTACACAGGCCTCTCTTAAAATTTGAAGAAAGCAAGCCCTCTTTTATGTTTTTGCTTTCTATTATTAATATGGGAAAGAGTTCTATCTAATGTGTTGGTGAAAATACCAGAAACTAAACTATATTATTGATAAATGATGCAAAGAAAATGAGATACAAATAGATCAGGCTGAGGCACGGATATCTCGTTTTCTTTAAGGAGATCAAGCCCACTGCGGTTGGAAGAATCCAAATGAAGGTTAAATTAATGATTCATAAATGGGGTTTCATTACTTTGGTAACCTCTTGGTCATAAATGAAGGTTAAATAGAATTCATGAACTTGGTTAATGGTCATTATTTTGGTGTAACCATTTTCTTGTTTAATGGTCATTATTTTTGGTGTAACTGTAAGGTCCTAATAGCCTATAAATAGTTTACTCTTTTCTATCAACATACACCAACTATTTTCTATACAAGAGAGATTACTACCAAAGAAGGGTGTTTTTCTTGGTGGAGCTTTGGGTTCACCATCTTGTGCAGAGTTGGCCTGAACCATACGACAAGTGGTCGGGCTGTTGTATCCTGGAGGGGACAAGTCATAGTGTTGTGACTGCTGCATCGGTATTTGGATTCTTCCAACCGCAGTGGGCTTGATCTCCTTAAAGAAAACGAGATATCTGTGCCTCAGCCTGATCTATTTGTATCTCATTTTCTTTGCATCATTTATCAATAATATAGTTTAGTTTCTGGTATTTTCACCAACAATTTTAAGGAGATCAAACATGGAACAAGTACTAGAAAAAACCAATGATGGAATTGGAGATCTAAAAAACACTTTTAGCGACCTGTTTTTTAGTCACCAAAAGTGTAATTTTGGTTGCTGAAAGTATCCGCGACATGAACAAAATTGGTCGCTGAAGCCCTGTCACTAAGTGCTTCGGCGACCAAATCAATTTTGGTTGCCTTTATAAATAAATTGGCGACCAAATATTTCCGTCGCCAAAAGACTAAAATTTCGTCGCCATAAATTAACATTTAGTCACTAAAAGTAGCTTTCAGCTGATGACATATTAAGTTTCAGCGACATATAAATGCGTCGCTAAAAATATCTTTCAGTGACTAAAAGAATTGGTTGTTGAATGTTAAACTTTTGGCGACCAATCAAGTTTTGTGTTGCTAAAAAAATTGACACATACTTTCAGCAACATAAATAAAATGTCACCAAAAGTAAATTTACAACTAAAAATACCTGTCACCAAAAATTCATTATTTATAATTTTTTTTAACAATTTCTCTGTTCAATACATAACTCATAAACCTATAAACATAAGCAAAATATAATTCAAATTAACACACTTGTGCAAAGTATCCAAAATATAAACTTAATTCAAAAGTAGTACCATCTTAAATATAAACAACATATCAAATCCAAAACATCCAATTTAAGTACAAATCTCTTACAATCCCAAACTAGAAACATGTAATGTCCAAAAACCTTCTAAGCTTGCAAATTCATAACAAAAACCTATGACAAAATGTAATCCTTTAATGTTCCCCGGACTATATTTCATCCATTGCCAATCTGTCAAACATGTGAAAAAAACTTCAAACATGTAATTCCAAAAAACCTTCCAAGCTTGCAAATTCATAACAAAAACCTATGACAAAATATATCCAAAAATTCAAAATGTAATCCTTTGATGCTCCCCGAACTATATTCCATCCATTGCCAATCTGTCAAACATATGAAAAAAAAATTATAATGTTAAAATGTTAATAATAAAGGTCTTGGTCTAAAAACATTGGTTTCACATTATAGATGAACAAATTGAGAGCAAATTTTCCTACGGTGAATTACAAAATTTCAATATACCAAAATAAAAAAGTAACACATGATTCACTAGTTAAACTTGGCATATATTCCCAGACTCTACAAATGGATCGAAGAGTATGTTAATTGCTCTGTCATCAAAGAACATCTGCCATCCAGAGAGAAACTACTCGCCTCTGCCAAAACATATTTTCAACAAAAATAAAAATATGCAGTTTCGAATTGCAGACCGGTTTTCTTTTCTATGTACTACTAGTTCTTATGTTATGTGTTGCGAATTAATTGAAGTACTTTAAATTTCTATGTATAAGGAGCTAGTTATCGCTCTTGTTTCATTTCAAATAAAAAGTGATATTTTTGTACACAAGCTGTGAAAGAGTAATGGTGTGCATTAGAAATAGAGTAACGATATAGAAACATAAAAAATAAAAATAAAAAGTTAAACAGAATTTGTATATGGAAGTGCATTAGCCACAAAATCTTGATAAAGAATGGCAATTGAGTCAGGATTGCACAAAACAATGAATAAACAAAGAATTTTCTACACGAAAAAAAAAAGAATAAATAAAGAACGACTCGGAAAAGGATCTGTGCAGAAGGAAGTGTCATGTAGCAGTACACCACCTCTTCCCCCACACCACCTCTTCCCCCACATTTTTAGCTTAATTAATTCAAGTTCAACCATGAAGAAGGGTTGTGACCACTACTACAAAAAACAGAGAAAGATCACACTTTGATACATGAAAACATCTCACTTTTATTAGAAGTGTGTTAAAAAAAAATTAGATTAATATTTTAATCACACTTGATTGGATTGAGTGTGATAAAATTTATTTTTTTATCACACTTTTCAATTAAGTATGATTATATATGTACATTTTTTAATCACACTTTTTAATTAACATGTGATATATTTATTTTTTATGTCACTTTTCAATTAAGTGTCATTATATATATATTTTTTTATCACACTTTTCAATTAAGTGTGATTACATATATACATTTTTTAATCGCACTTTTTAATTAACATGTGATATATTTATTTTTTATGTCACTTTTCAATTAAGTGTCATTATATATATAAAAAAATATAAATGTGATTATATATATATTTGAATATATTTATTTATATAAAAATATATCCAAAATTGGCGCCTTTTCCTCTTCCACTACTCTATAGCAGACATGACTTCCTCCATTAATTTCCAAACATATATCAGACTCTTCATTTTCCAATTCGTTTTGCCTCTCTTTCTAATTCAAGAGCCCTAATTTGGTTTGCAACTCCAGATAAATCAGGTAGAGATATTAAGCAAAGTGACTCACTTACAATTGGACTATAACATGGTCCTAACAATGTGGTTCTGTTAGCTCCCTGTGTGCACATATAGCGGATTAGTGAAGTTCTTTTAACAACGAAATCATTCGTTAATAAACTGAACAGTAATACCTTGTGGGGTTTGCAAGGAAGATCCCCCCATTTCTTTCCTCTCCCATCTTTTAGACCGCCTCCTTGCAGTGATATTTCATTGATTCTGTAGAAGATAAGCCATTGGTGCTTAAAGTTACTATTTGGCCACAAATCAGGTCCATCTGGTGGCATAAGAGTGCCATCAACCTATAAAAGAATGTAAGTACCAAAAGACATTAGTCTTTTTTACCATTGGAGTCATGAAGAAAGTTTCAAGAGGAATAGAATGACAACATTAATTACCTGGAACACAAAACCACTCTGACAAGAACCAGTGAAAATTGTGGATTGAATCATGAAGGAATAAGTGTAGGGAACAAGGAGGACCCCTGACTCAAATAAGCAGCCCATGTCCCACGCTGTTTTGAATGCCTCTGTGTCATCTGTTATTCCATCCCCCATAGCACCAAATTTTCGTACATAAAAAATGCCAGTACTTGAATTGTAAGAAGTCCCACCAGTAGTTGGGTCGGAAGGTTCAGGTGGAAGAGAAGGGGGTTGTGAAAATTTAGGATAGCGGGGGAGAATGGTGTTTGTGTTTCAATCTAGTTTGGCTGCTGATACTGAACAACCAAAAGAAATGTAAAGAACTAGAAATGACACAGTGTAATGCACCATTATCAGCTTAACTATGCTCAAACAACTAATCTAGAGCAAGTTGATGTTGAACAAAGAGAAATCAATCAATACTACCAGAAATGTACTTTCAATTGTAGCTTGAGAATATAAACAGTTGAAACAGCTTTGTCATTATCAATAAGTGGATGAAATGAGTGAGAATTGAGTACATCCCATGTTTAATGGATGAAAAAAAATCCTTTTGCTCTCCACATTATGAGCATTTTTTTTTAATATTATTTTTTGATCTTGGAGTGCAATGACCACAGTTGTTTGTTTGTATTAATTTAGACTGACTAATATTATTTTGTGTTAGATTGTGGCTGATTCTTACTAATCTCTCCTGTTGAAATTGTGGAGATTTTAGGTATATAGACATCTCTCAACCACATTGCCCGAAGCAATCTCTCCTGTTCGAGGATCAATCATCTGATTTCGCATTTTAGGTTTCTCTCTCTCTCTCTCTCTCTCTCTCTCTCTGCATTAACATTTTCATCATTTGAAGCTGATTCTCTGTTTTTTACTTCATTTTTCTGTGCTTCTTATCTCTCAGTTGTCTGATTTTTACCGATCTATTCATATGTTTTTGGTTTATTGATTTATTTCCATGTCTTAGAATCTCTCAATCTATTCCTTAGAAATGCCATACATTTGTATAGGTGAACTTGTTTTATTAGTGAAGGGGAGGGGGGGGGGGGACTCTAAAAACTAACAGTTTAACAGTTTTGCTTTTGTTAGAGTATATTTGACATGAATCATGTAGTAGTGAAGAGAATATTGATCCTTGCATTAGTGGTAGGCATCAAGGAAAAAAAAAATCATTGAGGAAAACAAAAGGCTCAGAACCATACTGCTATTCTAATCAAAATCACCCAAGGCTAACAAATCAATAGACACAAAAAGCACACTGCAGCAGATCAAGAACCAAGTCCAGACCAGAAGAAATATTGCTCCTGCTGCTCTTCCAGAACAAGGTCAATACCCAAACACACCAGACACTACCCAAGCACACTGCTGCTGCTTTGCTATCTTTAATGACTATATGCACACCAATCCCATTTGATTTAAATAATAAAAAATATCCGAAAAATGCTATTTTCCTCAAATTAGCTTCAAGTTTTGCTACAAATCTCTCTGAAGAGCTCCATGGTTTCATCATACCTCCAAACATGTAAACATATTAACCATTGATGCTTCTATTCTTGTAATCCTACTTTGTTACATGTTTTACCCTCTAATGATTTAATTTCCTTTTGCAAGAGCTTCGAACCAATCAAGTTCATTAAAATATTTGTAAGTAGTAAAACAATAGAGCAATTGACTTGTTTATGTTAAATAAAAATAAATAAATAATAATAATTGAAAACTGACCAAGTGAAGAGAAACATACCTTAAAGCCTTTAATAATTTTAAAAATGCACTAGAAGCAACAGTTCCAAATAGTCAATTACTCTTTGGTTATTCTAATACCACTATTCCTGCAACACCAGATAAATCCATTTCAGATAGTTATTTTCAGTACCCAAGAATGTTTAAAACAGAAAATAGGATCACCATATATGCATTATAAATATGGTCCCCTGTCTGGATCTGGTTTGATGTAAATTTCTTGTTCCCAAGCATCCACAAGTAAAGATCACTTCCACTACAAATTGATTGAGAGAATCAATAGAATTCACTTCCATTTCCCAAGAAATCATGAAATAGAAAACAAAATCACCATACATGATAGTGATGAGTAAAGAAATGTTTTTGGGGGCAAAAGAAAATTTTATTAATAAGTAATATAGGGGTTCCAACTTGGAAACAAAATTCTTTATAAAAAAAATTATAAGAAATCATTACAAAACTTTCTTGATACCTCTAAATTAATCTCAAAACCAAATTACAATTTATACTTCCTTACCAGATCTATGTAAGTAATAAAGTTGTTAATTGAGTACTCCTTTATCTCCTTATAGTCCTTCACCCGGTGCATTTTTCTCACTAAGATAATGTCTACAACTTCCTTTCATTTTGCAATTTCATTGTTAGAAACAGAGTTATTGCACTGAATCAAAAGACTGATTAAAAACTGTGTAGAATAGTGACTCCCTAATTAATTTCTTCAATCCATTCATTTTAAATCCAAATCACCGTCTCATCAACGTTTTCAAATCAACAAGACATATTAATAATAACCCCACCATTTTAAACAAAAACTCCAAACCTTCATGAAATGGACATAAAAGCTATTTCTCGTAATTAACAAATCACAAGCAACAAAAAACTTGGACTTTAGATGGAATGAAGGATTTCCAAATGAGTTTGAATACTAACCTTGAGAGACCTTATGAAGCTTGATGATGACTACAAAATGAAGCTACACAATATTAACCATTACATTCCCAAGTCCATAACATTTTATCCTTTGCCTCTAATCTAGGGCCAAAATTAGAAATTAATGTCTTTGTCATCTTCCTCCCTTTCCCAAGTAAAAAGATCCCTTCAATATTCTAATCTCAAAACCCAACCATCATAACCATGAAAATGCATGCAAGAATATAAAAATTTAATTACGAGAACAAAACATGGATTTATAAATGATGAAAAATAAAGGACGGGATCTGGGCATATTGTTATTTAAAAAAAAAAAAAATCTAAATTCATATAGAGGGAAGCTTGAAAGCATAAACAAAGTGCCCAATGTATCACGAAACTTAGTTGTACAAGCAACACAAGCATACATCACCTAACTAGTTCTTTTGGAGGGGAAACAAAAGAGTCAGTACCTACTTGATCTGTAGTTGGTTTCTAACATTTAAACTTTTTTCCCTAAGTTTTCCCGAAAATGTAAATAGGAAACAAAAACACAATCAAACAAGAGCAACCATCTTTCTTATATCTGCCACAGGGAAATTTGCTTGTGAATAAATGAGAAATCAAGTACTCTAATGTTCTGGATGTTGCAACCTTACGAATTTCTAATATGGCCTCCATAAGAAGAAGAATTGAAATTAACAATAGCAAATCCTCATCTCTAATAGATATGATTGATTGTAAACCTGCAACCATAGATGATCCAATCTAGTCCACATCAAAATTGGCTATCACTCTAGTAGACGTCGTGACAAACTTGATTGGGTTTTGGCTTCAAGGTATTTATTTATTTAGCATAGGCCTCTCAACAGATTGATCCATTACTCAGAGGTATTTATTTATTTATTTAGCATAGGCCTCACAGATCGCGCTAGATGCTGCGAACGGTATTGAATATATTCACGATCACACTAAAAAAAAAAAAAGCAATTTGATGAGAATATATTGGATGACCTTCAAAAAAAAGAAGGTACAGATTTTGATGATCAAGACTATACATACCTTGTTTGCCCACATAAGCCCACATGCATTGCAGAGTGTCCTTGGTCCAGCTGGGCCACGACGCATTGCAGGAGTAGAATTTTCACCAACACCACAATGTTGACATCTTCGAACACTGGACAATATTGCAGAAAATGATATTCACTGTAAAGATTAATTAGGAGGAAGATGGTGAAGTATCGGTCTATATATTTAAAACAACAATTTGAGATTCAGGTTGCCACTCACACAGTTTCTGGACAAGGTGTGCCATCTCCTTGAAGGCAACTCTTAGTAGAATCCCAACTAGAAGAGGCTGAATTTTCTTTCAATGAAGCAAACTGACCATTCTTCCGATGCATCATATTAGGATAATACATACAGAAGGAAAAGTTATACTCACAAATGCTAACACCTCTTACATCAGAATAATCTTTTCTTTTTTCTTTTTCTTTTTTTTTCTTTTTTTCTTTGGGTTGTTGTTGTTGTTGTTAGTTACACTGAAATAATCATTTCACATTCAAATTTCGAACCACTAAAAATCCTATCAAAATAATTGTAACCAAGGGCAAATTGAATGCAGTAAGGATTTTACCAAAATGATTGGGATTGAGGGTTTTGGAAGAAAAGTTCTTCTCATATCAAATATAACCCTACTAAATAGAGGGTTTGCTCATATATTTATGTTTATCCTTAACTTGGAGTATCTAAATCTCCCAAATTTCTTATATATTCCAAATTGTTTTGACCAAAATGCACTAACCAATATATAGAACATTTTATGGGACCACAAAAATATGACCTGTAGAAGTTAAAAAGTTCTACAGATGTAAAAGGATATGATAATGCAATGGCATAAACAGTGTAACCTAACTAGCTAAAGCAACAATCTCAATCCCATATAAACATGAAAACTAACAAATCTATGAGTACATACATACACATATATAACCATGAATATACCCAAAATAAAAAATAAAATAAAAATTAGGCATTCGACGCTGCAGCCTAGCGGTGCTATGCCGTTGGCATTCAGCGGCGCGAGCAAGCAAGAGGGAGAGGGAGAGGGAGAGGGACTACATTCAGAACATCAGAGACAAAGAAGAGAACAGAGCAGCAACCCAAAAAGAGGGTCGCGATTTGCTGCCGCCCAGTGTTGCTGCCGCTGAACACTGCTGTGCCTTTCGTATTCAGCGGTGCGAGAGAGTAAGAGGGAGAGGGAGAGAGAGAGAAGAAGAAGAGGAGAAGATGAGAAGAAGACGAAGAGAAGAAGAACATACCTGATCTGTGCTGTGCCGTTCTGTGCTGTGCCGTTTCAGATGGATGAGAAAATGTGAAAAAGTTAGGTCAATTGTTTGTTTATTCACTTGTCAACAATTTTTGGCAAAAACAAATTAGGGTAAAGACAAATAATTTATTGGCAACCAAATTAATTTGGTTGCCATAAATGTTATCTAGATTTTTAGGCGACCAAGTAATGTTTGTCGCCAAACAAATACAATTGGCGACTAAATTTTCCGTCGCTATAAATTAATTTGGTCGCTGAAAAGTTTTTTGCACTCCCGCACAAGAAATTCACTTGGCACCAAAATCAATAGAGACCAAAATCATAAATTCGTCACCAAAAGTTTATTTTTTAGTGACGACAAATATTCTGTTGCCAATTATGTATCTTTGGCAACTAAATTTTTGTTTGGTTGCTAAAAAGTGTCACCAAAAATGCTTTTTGTTGTAGTGTCTCAACAAGCCTTTCAAGTTCAAAGGAGTTCATTTTAAGAGGTGGAAAGGAAAAGTTCTTTTTTACCTTAGCCTTTTGAAAGTTGCATATGTTCTTACCGAAAAGAATCCGAACAAAATCCCAACCGAGGAGATGAATGATGAAGACTATGAGGCACATGAAGCAAAAGTGGCTTCCTATAATACAGATGAGTATAAATGTCGCTTTTATCTCTTAAATTGCCTTGCTGATCAATTTTATGATTACAATGACACCACTTACACTTCCGTAAAGAAAATTTGGAAAGCTTTACAGACTAAGTATGATACCGAAGAGGCAGGAGCAAAAAAGTATGCAGCTAGCCGGTTTTTCCGTTTCCAAATGGTAGATGGAAAATCTGTTTTGGAGCAAGCACAAGATTTCCAAATGATAGTTGCGGAAGTAAGATCTAAAGGCATCAAGATTGGTGACAACTTGGTAGTTGCAGGACTTGTTGACAAGCTACCGTCATCCTGGAGAGAATTCCAAAAGACCATGCGTCACAAACAAAAGGAGACTTCCTTAGAGGCGTTGATCACTCGCATCCGAGTAGAAGAGGAGGCTAGAGGCCAAGATGCATTAATAACACAAGCGGGTAATGGCAATTCTACCACAAAGGTAAACTTTGTTTCAGCAAATAATAACTTACCCAAAGGTCATAATTCCAAGAATGCTTATTTGAAGCCTTATAAAAAGAATATGAAGAATTATGGTAAACCTCACAATAAGTGGATTAATCCAGATAAGAACCAAGGTCCATCACCTTCACAAAATTTTACATGCTTTGTCTGTGGCAAAAGTGGGCATATTGCTCGAACTTGCAAATTCCGAAAACGTGCACCTGCCCCAAAGGCTAACATTATCGAGGAGCCATTTGTGGCTATGATTACAGGCATTTGCATGGTTAATTATGTGGACGGTTGGTGGGCAGATTCTGGTGGTACTAGACATGTTTGTTATGATCAAACTTGGTTCAAGGTGTATACTCCCTTTGATGATGAGAAAACAATTATGCTTGGTGACTCTAGTCAAACCAAGATACTTGGGAGTGGTGAGGTTGACCTTAAATTCACCTCTGGACGTGTGCTTACTTTAAAAGATGTGCTTTATACACCGTCCATGAGAAAGAATTTGATGTCAAGTTATTTGTTGAATAAGGATGGTTTTAAGCAAACTATGGAAATCTGATCAATATGAGATTACCAAGAAGGATATTTTTGTGGGTAAGGGTTATGCTTGTGATGGGATGTTCAAATTGAATGTTGAGATTAATAAACCATTTACCAATTCGGTTTACATGTTGTCTTCTATTAATTTATGGCATGCTCGCTTGTGTCATATAAATAGTAAATATGTGGGAATCATGAGTAGTTTAGAATTAATTCCTAAAGTGACAAAAAATTTTGAGAAATGTGAAGTTTGCAGTAAAGCAAAAATTACCAAGAGGCCTCATAAAAGTGTTGAAAAAATACCGAATTGCTAGAATTATTTCATACTGATTTGTGTGAGTTTGAAGAAATTTTAACTCGGGGTGGTAACCGATATTTTATCACTTTTATTGATGATTTTTCAAAATACACAAATGTATATTTATTAAAACATAAAAGTGATGCTTTTGAGAAATTTAAAGAATTCCTTCTTGAAGTGGAAAATCAATTCGGTAAAAAGATTAAAAGAATTAGAAGTGATAGAGGCCGGGAGTACGAATCTCTAGGATTCAACTCTTTTGTTCAGTCATTGGGAATTATTTATGAGACTACTCCACCATATTCACCTTCATCAAATGGCGTAGCTGAAAGAAAAAATAGAACGTTAATTGACTTGACGAATGCTATGCTTATTGATTCAGGTGCTCCCTCAAATTTTTGGGGTGAGGCTATTTTGACAGCTTGCCACGTGATAAATAGAGTGCCACACAAAAAGACTAAAATTGTCCCTTATGAGTTGTGGCGGGGGCATAAACCAAATCTAGGTTATTTGAGGGTTTGGGGTTGTTTATCTTTTGTGAGGCTTGCAGATCCTAAAGGACCTAAATTGGGTGAACGAGCTACCACTTGTGCTTTTCTTGGGTATGCGTTGCATAGTACAACTTATAGATTTTTTGATATGAAAAATCATATTATTTTTGAATCAGGTGATGCTATTTTTCATGAAAATAAATTTCCTTTCAAATCTAGAAATAGTGGGGGTCAAATAATATCTGAAAATATTTTATCTATGCCTAGCTCTTCTACTCCTTCTCAAGTTTTTCGAGAAAAAGAAAATTTTCAAATCCAACCAAGAAGAAGTAAACGAGCTAGAGTTGAAAAAGATTTTGGCCTTGACTATTATCTTTACAATGTGGAAGAAATTCCTCATACGGTACAAGAAGCTTTATCATCACCTGATGCTATTTTCTGGAGAGAGGCTGTAAATGATGAGATAGACTCACTACTTTCAAATAAAACATGGAAGTTAGTGGATTTACCTACATGTTGTAAAACTATTGGGTGTAAATGGGTCCTTCGTAAAAAAACTTAAACCGGATGGAACTATAGATAAATATAAAGCGAGGCTTGTCGCTAAAGGTTTTAAGCAACAAGTTGATCTTGATTTCTTTGATACTTTTTCTCCGGTTACTAGAGTCACATCCATTAGACTGTTGATTGCAGTGGCTGCAATTCATGATTTAAAAATTCATCAAATGGATGTAAAAACAACATTTTTAAATGGAGATCTAGATGAGGAGATTTACATGGACCAACCCGAAGGCTTTGTGGAGCCTGGCGAAGAAAGCAAAGTGTGTAAGCTAACTAAATCCCTTTATGGTTTAAAACAAGCTCCTAAACAGTGGCATGAGAAATTTGATTCCTGCATGCTTGAGAATGGCTATAAGACTAATGAATGTGATAAGTGCATATATTATAAAACTGGTGAAAATGCAAATGTGATTATTAGCCTGTATGTGGATGATCTATTTGTATCTCATTTTCTTTGCATCATTTATCAATAATATAGTTTAGTTTCTGGTATTTTCACCAACATAATGTATTGTTGAAATAGAAGTGTGATCATCGGTTCGTAAGATATGTTATAGGTCTTATTTTGATAATCTGAATCGTACAATTTGTAAAGTTTTTTTGTGTAGATCATTTAGGATAAAATTTAGATTAATGCCATATTTATATCCATATATATTTTTTCATATTAGTCTTTGAAAAAATGAATGGACAATTTCAAAATTATACTTGTGATTCGTTTTTTTAAACAAATATAATGAAATCATATAGTTATGAATATAATGAATCTATTTTTTTTTTAATTATCAAAATAGGATATGCAGTGACTCTATAAACCCCAACAACACCCCTCCAGTAAAACTGTGGACGAGAGAGCATCATTCCCCATTAAAATTGAGAAACACCGAAAATGTTTTCATTGTTTTCATTTTTTTTTCATTGTTTTCATACATTAATTTAAGCTATCTAATAAGCATATATATGGTTTTCAAAATATATTTGGGTGACATGTATGTCAAATCCAATATACTCAGGGAATTCAATAATTGTAGCAATTTTTTATTTGTGCCATGTAGTTGCGGTGCATTTCAATTTGATCTAAGCGGCGTAGCTTTTGGAGCCATGGCGAATTTTGGTCAAGCTGATGCATTACACAATGCTGGGAAGTTGCAGATACAATGTCAAAGGTTAGAATATATATATATATATATGTTAGTGGGTGTGTGTTTACTTGATGAGTGTATTGTTAAATGTGTAAAATATAAATTTTAATTTTGATTTAAAAATAAATATGTTGTGTGCTATTTAAGTAGTAAAGATATTGTTTCCCGTACTGAAGATCTTGGATTGGAATCTTTTGTTTGGTTTATATTTTCTCGTGTTTGGAATAATAGAAAACGAAAGTCAATGATTTGTTTTTATTTATTTATTATCAACAAAAAACAAGCTTACTTGGATATGAAATGTTTTTTACTTTTAAAAGACAGAATATATTTTCCGAACAATCTTAGTAATGTCACTATTCTACCACCGCCACTCTCACCTTCAGCACCACACCATCATCACCATAGCCACCACCACTGTCATCGTCGCTATCACTGTCACCGCCGCCCCACTACCATGCTACCACCTTTACCTCTACCTTCATTCTACCACCACTACTACCACCACCAAACATAGAAAAGTATTTTCTATCCAAAAAAATAAAGTGTAAATTTACAATTGCCAATATTTGGCCATGCATACACCTTCTCTCTGCATCTCACATGTTAATAAGGCCAAAAATGACATTTTAATTTGGCAATTTGTTAAAACAAAAAATAACATTTTCATTTGACAATTTGAGATCCATTTGATTCACTATAGTTGAGTGTTGGTTGTTATTTGTATATACATTTGACGTTTAGAGTGTCACTAGTCATTTAGTTATTGGCAGCCAGCATATGTTGTTTCTCAAAATCTGATGGGTGGAAATTGGTGATAGTGTGCTTTGGGAGACTAAGAGACAACAATACACTGTATTGTTGTTTGTATAGTGTTGCAGATTGTCAATTCAATTTCGGTGGATTCATTTGGTGAATAGTTGCAATGATTGGATTTTTTTTTTTTTATATTTACAAAATCATTATATAATTTAATTGAATGGTTATTGCACCACGTGATTAGTGTTTTTTTTTTATATATATTAAAAGATCATTTATAAATGGATTTATGATTATTGAAACATAGTTTTTAATTTGTTACACAAGTTCAGGGTGAAATTTGTGTCTCTCGAGTTGAAGATGTGACTTTTGTAAAATTTTAAAAATAGTTGTATAGCTCAAACATTATGAAAATTTTATGAAGTGTTTATGCATGAGTATTTATTTTTTGAAAATTCACAAATTGAACAGTGTTCAGTTTAATTTAGAATTTTTGTGTTGAGATTTGATGTTAGGTTTAGTTTTGTATATATTTGGGGCATGTTAGGTTTATGGGTGAAAATTTAATTCAAGAGCCATAATTTAGAATCAAACTAATTTGGGTTCATATAACACATGTTCAACTGTTTGGTTCTTTTTAATTATGTGAATGGAAGGTACCACATCGAGAGTTGTTATTATTTATTATACTGTATTATAATAAATAATTAAAATGTAAATTGATGGTGTGTTTTATTAAACAAAAAAATATATTTTGTGATAAGAATAATTATATTATTTTGTATTATAAAATATTAAAGTGTTATTAAAATATTTTTAATTGATGTATATATATATAAATAGATAAATATGTGAATAAAAAAAATAAAAAATAAATAAACAGAGAGGCAACCCACGTGGGCTGCCTCCACCCCCCTTTCCTTTATCTTTTCTTTTCTCTTTCTTCTTCTTATTTTTTTTAGGTAAATTACACTCACTTCCCTTGAAATTTTTGATAATTATAGGAATTTCTCCTATAGTTTTAATATTTACAAAAATTATCTTTATTTTTTAAACTATTATTAAGATTCCCCCGCCGTTAATCTTCTATTAATTTATTTAACAAAATTCTAATGACGTCATGCTAACGCCATGTACTATGAGTAAAAAATTTCAAGATTGGCTTTATATATTCAAATAGTAAGTTTTACTCACATCCCTTGAGGTTTTACAAAAAATTAATAAAGACTCATACATTATTTTAGTAATGTTAAACAAATATTTTAAAAAAATCTAAATTGTTAAGACAAGCATATATATAGTAGAATAACCAAACATTACCTTATCTAAAAAAAGAGCTAATAAATTGATCACCATTAACCCTTAGACTAGATTAAATCATTTATTTAAAAATTACGAAACAAAGTATAAAAGATGTTTTATTTAAAAAAAAAACCACCAATTTTATAATAATTATTTTGAGAAATTAGAGTTTGAATAAAAATTTAAAAATACACATAGGTATTTGATTTTTTTTTGGGGTATGAAAAATATATATTTGGAGAAATTATCCCTCTCTTTCCATTTTCTTTATTTTATTTCTTTCATTTTTCTTTGTATTTATTTTCTCATTCATTTTTTCATGTCACTGCAGCAAATAGCAACACCATATATTATTATTATTATTATTATTATTATTATTATTATTATTATTATTTGTTCTCTTCTCTACTCTTCTCTATTCTTTTTCCTCAAATAGCAACACCCAATGACATCGCAACTTATGAAATATAAATTTTTCTTTTGCTTTGTAAACATATTTGTGTATTAATTTTTTTTAAAGAAAAATAAACATAATAACATTTTATATTGATAATAAAAAAAATTGACTTATAAAAATTACCAAATGTTACCTCATAAATATATATTAAAAAAAATTATCATTTTATCTTTTCACAATCATATATTATTCTCAAATTTTAATTATCATTAAAAAAATAAGTCAATATATATTTCTCACCTTAATAATAAAATTTTTAAAAATAAATAAAAAAGTAAAAAAATATCTACTCACGTTACAATAAATTAAAATTAGATGAAAGAGAATGAAATATAAAGAAATCATTTAAGAATAATAAACTATTTAAATTTGTCATTTCTTACATCTAATTAAAATAGAATTTTACTTGAAGAAATAAATTATTTGAAAATAATAAAATACTCAAATAATTTGTTATTTATTACATTTGAAATCTATATCTCCCTCTTTGTTTCTTTCATTTAAATTATTTTTATTAAATGAAATCTCAAGATTAATTCAAATAAGAAACATGGATATTCTTTCTTAATTTCATTAATGGTTGATATATATATTTTTTTTAAAACTTACTGTTCAAAGCTTATAGTGGAAATATATATATACATATACAAAGTCAAGGAAATACATAATAATAATAATAATAATAATAATAATAATAATAATAATAATAATAATAATAATAATAATTGTGAGAGATAAAATGATAATTTAATATATAGGTAAATTACAATTAAAAAGTATTAAGTGTAAAGGGTATTATAGTCATTTGCACAACCAAGTTAATGCCGTTTGGCGTAAATTAACGGGAGGGGGAATCTTGATAATGTTAGAAAAAGTAAGGGTAGTTTATGTAATTATTGGAACTACAGAAGAGGTACCTGTAATTGTCAGAAACTGTAACGCTCTGAATAAATAACACAATAAGTACTCATTAACTTCCAATTACATTAACTTGATTCCAAATCAACCCTTCCAATGTTATATGTATATATAAGGAATAAAGTCTCAACATTTACATTGTCATCAAATCTCCAACATGGATATTCATTAAACTCTAGAGATTTACAAAAGAATGTTCCACACGCAGTTATACATTCAACATTCCTAGAATATGAACCTATAGCATGTGACACAATACATCAAGTACAATTCAATGCCCTCAAGGGCTACAATCTTCCAAAGCTTAAGCCCAGTTACACAAAAGTAGTTTTCAAACCTATATATATAAAGCTCTTGCCTTCTCAAAAATAATTACAACAAAAGAAGAGAGTCTTGTGCTCTCAAAATATATTCCACGCCTCTAACTCGGCGGGCAAACCACATCCTTTCCTACACAAAATCCCATAGGGTGAGCACAAAGTCCAGTAAGAAAATCTTAACAAAGTATATACATTTTATACAATCTCCTGAGATGAATGTATATGCCATGCCATGTTCAAATATATATATATATATATCTTTTGAAACCTTTGTGCACAATGCAATTAGAGAATTTAACAATTCAATGATTTCAATGTAGTTCAAAAGGGGCGGTAAATATGACTCAGGTAATCCCTAAGTTGGTGTCTGTAAGTAGGTATAACAAGCACTACTAATCCCTACTTTATCGGCTGCTAACCGGAAGCCACGTGGTACCTCCTCTGCGTGTGTTTTCGGTCTTTCACAATGGACACTCAGCCCAACTTAACAAATACCAACTACACCCTCTATCTGAACTTACCAACGTATTTACCCCAAAACAAATCCAAAATACTCTTGTTTCATAAACAATTTCCTTTCTCAAACAATACTTTTCCAATGGAAGATTCAAAATTAATTCCAACAATAATAAAATGGAGTGGTAGTGCAATAATAAAACAATGCATTAATATAGTTCCATTTTTAATTCCACCACACAATCCTCCATTGTGATCAAATTTTCACATCTCTTATCAATATAACATCATGATATATTTCCAAGAGATAATGTAACAACATCAACGTACATGTATTCTCCACATGTTAAACATCATTTTCTAAACATTGGTTTTCCAAGACAAATCAACAATAAGCTTCAAAGTCAAAAATTTTCATTTTTCTCCATGAATTTCCTCCTTTAATACAACCATAGAAATTTCTCCATCATTTCTTCACATAACAATTTATTAAGTATAAATTCTACAATATCTCAACATTTTCCCAAAATCCCCAAATTCTAAGTTTTCCACCAAAACAAGGCTTTTGTTCCATTTTTGAAAAGATTTTTTCAAAATAACACCCACACCTTAAAACATAGTTCATATTCTCAAAAGTTTTGGGAAAAATAGAAAATAAAAAAAAATCATTTTCTAACATCATCTAGGGTTCATCAAGCCAAACCATAACTCAAACATGTAAGAAATAGTTCAAACAAACATAATCTTGCAAAAATATATATAACTCAATGATTATCCGTATCTTAAGCTTGGGAGATGAAGAGGAAGAAAATCCTAGAACTCAAAGTTGGTGAAAACTTGATCCAATCAGTTATAAATGTAGCCCTTGTCGCCCTCTTAGATTTGGTGTAAAAAACCCCCTCAAACTCTTGAAGATTTGAGCTAAATCTTAGAGAGAAGTTTGGATTTGGGTGTGTTTGTAGAGAGAAGGAAGAGAAAAAATGAGTATAGAGAGAGAGAGAGAGAGAGAGAGGAGTGAAAAAGTGCCCAAAACATGTTTTTCGGCATCAATTTTGAGGAAAAGTGCACAAAATTTGAGACAGACGCGCCGAAATCCGCAAGAGCGGATTTTTTTTACCTCCACAGGTGGTTTGCTCCAGAGAGCTGCTTAAAAAATCCACCAAAATCCGCTCGAGCAGTTTTCTGCCCAGAAAACTCTGAAAAACTTGAAAAACTCTGTGAGGATCCGCTAGAGCGGTTTCCAAATCTGCACAAGCGGTTTTGCCTAGAAACTTAGAATTTGATTTTGCTACACAAGACAAGTTCCAAAGCCCAAAACTCGAAATTTTCAACCCGAAAAAGTTACGAGAGGTTAAGTAAGATTAGAAAGAAATTTGAACGACCCAACACGATAAACATGTAACGCCCCGAAATAAGTCAATATGAACTAACCACCTTAATTGACATTCACTAAACATCACCAATAATCCTTTCATCATTTCGTAATTAATAAATGAGTTTATACAAAAGTTTCACATGCGGATATACATTCAACGATATAAAGAACACATGAATCTATAGCATGTGAAGCATCTAGTCTCAAAACAAATAAAATGCCCTTAAGGGCTTACATCTTCCAAGGCAATAGCCCGGTTACACAAAATGGTCTCTCGGACACATACACGTTTAGCCCTTGGCTTACAAAATTTTACAACAAAAATAAAAGAGCAATCTACTCTTCACAAAACTACCCATGCCATCAATTCGGCGGGACCACCATATCTTTACCTGCACCAAAATCACATAGGGGTGAACAATAAGCCCAATAGAGAAATTCCTAACAAAGTATATACATTTATGAAAACTCTCAATAAAAATGCAAATGTCAATGCCATGCCATACTCTTTTAAAGAAATTTCATTTCATACTCTTCTTGCAGATTTCCATTTCTCAACAAAAGCTTACAATTTAAACATATTTCAAAACTTCCAATTTAATCAATAGGGGCAGTAAATACGACACTGGTAATCTCTAGGATGGTGTTTGCAAGTAGACTCTACGAGTACTACCAAGTTGTCATTTTTATCGGTATTAACCGAAAGACTCGACACCTATCCGCGCGATTTTCTGGTCTTTCATCAAGGACACTCAGGCCAACTTATCAAATTCAACTACACCCCCTATTTGGACTTACCACGTATTTACCCCATACACATCACCATTGTTCTTATTACAAGCCCCCCTCCTTTTTTGTTCATGAAACAAATATCTTCAATCCAAGTTTACAATGCATAATATTAATTTAAATTAAATGAGTATGCAATATCATGATTTCTCCATGCCTCACAACATTTCTCTATTTGTCAAATATTTCTACAACAATGCCAACATCCACATTTCTCATTTCTTCTCTTCAATGTTCTTTCACAAGATAGCTTATATGCCATCAACTCATAGTAACAACATTTTCTCATCATGCACAATTTCTAACAAGTTAGTCTCTTCAAGACTACATGCGATGTTTTTCACACATTAACTACAATGTTTACAATTTTCACTATCCAAGGTGCCCAACCATTTATTATTTCACAACATTACACTTTCAAATGTTTAACCATAATATTAAAATAATGACTTATTTCTCATATACTAAATAAATTGTCATTTTTTGCTAAACATATGATGAAAGTTCACTCTCTAATTATAAAACAACAAGATGCCCCTAAACAGGTTTACATCTTTCAAAAATCCCTAAAGTTTCTAGGGTTTTATGTCAAAAAAAAAAAAAAAAACCAAAACAAACACCTCCTCCTCTTTTGAAAGGGTTTTCCCTCAAGGTATCACACCTCCTATTATACGAGTTAAAATCCTCAAGAAGATAGTTTAGGAAGAGAGAGATCAAGAACCATTTTTGAAACCCTAGCATTTATGTGACAAGACTAAACTTTCAATATCATTAATGAGACCTTAAAATTAACCAAATCTGATATAAATATATATATTTAACTCAAGGAAATTTCCCTACCTCAATGTTTGATGATGAAAGAGATGGAAACCCTAGCTTCAAGGAAGAGAGAGAGGGCTTGATTTCGACCACACCAAATGAAGCTCTTGCCCTAGATCTTCAAGATTGAGAGAGAGATGTGTAGACACCCCATTTTTGACCGACCTTAAGACTCAGACGTCATCGATTGAGCGCTCGATGATGGTGCATGTTGTGCTCGTTTTGAGGTTTTGGGGTTTTGGCTGAGAGCCTTGCCTTCGGGCCTCGGAACTCTTTGTGCTTTGGCTCGGTTTGCGGACCAAACCTTGTTTCTCTTCCCGGAGGGAGGGAGAGGTCTTGTAGACCATCTCTCTATGGTCGTGGACTACTTTTCGTGGTCATAGGCTACTTTTCTCGTTTGGAGACTAGTTTCTGATTTTTGAAGCCTTCGGCCGCGCGCCTTGTCTCGGTACCGCTTAACGTTCTCCGTTTGGCGTGGTTTTTGAACCACACCTTGTTGCCTCTGCCTAGAGGAACACTGTGGTCTGGGAGACCACTTTTGTGGTTGCATACCACTTTTGATGCTCGTCAGCTAGTTTACGGGGTTTTCGACCGCATGTTTTGCCTCCCGATTTCTCGTCTTGCATCTGCTTTGGTTTGTTTTTGGTACAAACCTTGTTTTCCTTGTTTGGAAGGTGGCACAAGGGTGGGAGACCAGTATTTCTTCTAGCTGACCACTTTTCCTTTTGCCAGCCAGTTTTCTGGTCAGACAACTGGCTTTCTTGGTCTTTGGGACATCTTTTCTGGTCGGCCACCACACCACTGCATTGTTTTCTTGCCCCGGACTTCTCTCACCTATGGCCAACTAGTTTTTGTCTCTATGGACCACTTGAAGTGGTCGGCCGACCACTTTAAGTACCAGGCCGACCACTTTAAGTGGTTGGCTGCTTTTTGACACCTTTTTGGAGATATTTTCCTCTAGTTGTGTCAGCTGGAGGACACTAGGGCCATCCTCCATACACGTGTATGGAGGGATTGCTTTGGTGCTTAGCTTCTCCTAGAAGCTTTGCCTTTCCTCTTCTATAAGAGGGAGGCTCCTTCTCCCTCCTCAGGTTAAAAAAAAAACAGCTGAGAGGGATAAATATAGTGTTGTATCTATTTTGCTTTGTTTCTCCATTTTTGTGCTTCAAAAGTGCAGATTTGTCTTAGTTTAACACACAAACACACACTCAAACACCATCCTTTTGCTACTGAGGTGCTTAGGACCTGGTTTTGGTGTTCTTGGGTGGCTTTACGCTTGAAAAACCTGCTGTAGTTGCAGTAGTAAAGAAGGTCTTCAAGGGTGAGTCTTTGACCTTTAAATCCCCCATTCTTGTTTAAGCTTTTAGCCTATCTTGCATGCTGTTTTGAGCTTAACTCTTAACTGATAAAAGTTCTGTTTTTGCATGCTTTTGATCTTTGATTAAGGTCACTTTTGTGTTTGGGGTTGTTTACCCCCTCTTAGGCCTTGTTTGGCCTTGTTTTTGTGCCTTTTTTGTGAGCTTCGAGACCACCTTGTTTTGGCCTTCTCACCACTGAAATCTAGAGGGATTTTAGTGGTGGGGATGGTGTTTTAAGGTCCCAAGAAGGAGAGGGTTATCCCCTCTCCTTTGTGTCTTGTTTACTAGCTTTGAATGCCTCATGTTTGAGCACTTTTGTTAAGTTTATGTTGGCCATATCTTAGCATGTATTTGTGGTTATTTTGCTAAGGCATACGACTATTTTTGCTTGGTTTTGTCACTCCATGCATGGTTAATAAACTTGTAGTGTAAATTACACAATCTAGTCTTGTATGCCTCATGTTTGAGCATGTCTTTCTAGCTTGTTTTCGAGCCATCTTAGTGGGTTTTTGGTGTTTCTTTAACATGCCTTAGATCTATTTTGGGTTGGTTTGGTTGGCTCTTGCATGCCTTATATACTTGTAGTGTAAATCCCTTAAACTAGCTTTGTATGCTTCATGAAGTAGCATGTCATTTTAGCTAGGTTTGAGTCCATTTCAGCATGTATTTGGTGATCTTTTACCATTTCATACCTCTGTTTAGGTTTGGTTTGGTTAGCCTTTGCATGCTCCTTGCACTTGTAGTGCATTCCCTTGAATTAGCCTAACATGCCTCATGCCTTGACATGTCATTTTAGCATGCTTTTGGCTTAGCTCTGAGAAGACTTTGTTCATGTTTTAGCATGGTTAAGGTCTGATTTGTGTTGTATTGGTCATCCATGACTTGCTTTGTATAGCCTTGGTTCAATCTAGCTTGTTGGCTTTGTGTATTGAATCCTCTAGCATGCATTACTTGGCTT
Organism: Camellia japonica; assembly: GCA_030407325.1. Taxonomy (NCBI): domain Eukaryota; kingdom Viridiplantae; phylum Streptophyta; class Magnoliopsida; order Ericales; family Theaceae; genus Camellia; species Camellia japonica. The sequence goes on from JAPPVO010000059.1 coordinate 13,919,419, forward strand.
ATTTCAATGATTTGGCATCATTAGTTATGTTATTTCAGTCCATGTAGTGTGGCCATACACTTGCATTTTTCACTTATTCAATGCGTTGGAGGGTTTCCCCCTTTATGTCTTAACATGAACCATTGCGTATGCCTTCATGCCTTTGCTTGCGAGCCATCATTTCAGTGTGTTTTTGGAGTTATTATTCCATGATATAACTCTGATTTTTGTTGTTTAAGTCATCCCATGCTTGGTCCTAATAGGTGTAGTGTAATCCACCTTATTTGCCTTGTATGCATCATGCCTTATGCCCCTCATGCTAGCTCATTTTGGCTTCCTTTCATGCATGTTTTAGACTCATTGTGACATGTTCTAGGACTGTTTTGGGCTACCTTAGTCATATGTTTCATGTTTTGTATAGCTGTAGTGCAATTGGCCTTGCTAGCTTTGTGTTTTGATGATTCATGCATGCTATCTTTGAGCTATTTGGATGATTTGGCATCATTTAATACTTCATTTTAGAGCTTATAGCATGCTTATTTTCCCACTTCATTCATGCTTTGAATGTCTTTAAGTGTTGTGCATTGTTGCCTTACTTATGGCCTAGTTTGTATGCTTGCATGCCTAGGTATTTGGGCCCTCATCTCAGCATGTTTAGGTCCTTGTTTAGACCTAATTAAGCTTTGTCCATGCTTAGTTCATGCATTTGTACCATGTATTGCATGCCTCCTTTGTAGTGCTCTTTGCTTGCTTTAATGCTTTAAGGACCATTGCGTGCTTTACTTGCCTTGTTTGAATGATTTGGCATAATTTCTTACCTCATTTTAGTGCACATAGTGTTGTTACACTTCTGCATTTATCACTCTTTGAGCACTCTTGAGAGTTGTGCTCTTGGGCCTCTTGTATTGGCCAATGCATTGTGCATGCATGCCTTGTGTTTTGTGCCTTTATTTCATCACCAATGGCCACTGATTTGGGCATGGCTGAGGCCTATCCATTTTGGTTTACGTCCATTCTGCATTGTGTATGCCATGTTAGACCGCGTTGTGCATGTTATGTTGTTATTTGCACTGAGTATGCCATGATCATACTGCATTGAGTATTCTATGATAGTCCATTGCATTGAGTATGCCATGTAGTTACATGTTTGCATGTTTAAGTCACATTACATGTTTGCCATGTTGCTTGCATTGGTGTTTGGAATAGGTGTTAGTCCAAACACGGGAAACGAGGGACGTTTCATACTTCAAGTGATGAAACATGCCTTAATTCCCGGTCGCCGACGCTCTTGATCATCCATGATAGAGTTTTAGGCTTTATGTGTTTACTTGTGCATTCATTTTACATTGAATTGTGCAACTTTGCCTCTCGGCCATCATGCATGGAAATGCGCGATTGGTGGCCCAAGGGTTGAGAACCTACGCTCCCTTGAGTTCATGACATGATAGGGAGGGTGGTTGTGCACACATATCTTGCAAATATATTGCCATGCCCTTTCTTGCTCTCTGTTGCAGCAAATTACAGTTCAGCAGCAACAACTGGTCGGCCAGCAAGAAAAACTAGCTGGCCGACCACTTTTCTGGTTTTTTAACAACCAAAAGTGGTCGGCAGGGAGTTTCAGAGACCAAAAGTGGTCGGCCACCCTCCCACTGGATTCCCAAGGTGGAGTTTCATCTTTCTGGAGCTTTGTGCAAGTTTCTGAGGACAGTTGCAAACAGAGGCGAATTGGGGCATCGCATTGGATTTCCGAACGAGGCAACCGGACGTGCATGCATCCTTCTCGCTTCGAGGCTTTTGTTTTATTGCTTTTCTTAGCTGCCATGCTTAGATAGCTAGCTTTTGCTTTGGTTTGTACTTTAATAGTTAATGCGTTTAGCTATTTCAATTTGTTTTGTAATAATTAGTTAACTAGGATTAGTTAATTAATTTGTGTTGTAATAATTAGTTTAATTAGCTTAGATTAGCTAGTTAGCTTTTTTATTCGGTCTCTCCCTCGAGAGAGCCAATTGTTGTAATAAGCGTGTGTGTGTGTGTGATGCATGTCTTCCAACCTCCATTTCTTTCTCCCTTTTACTTAACCGCTTACGATGGTTAGTTTTAGGGCGTATCTCATTTAGCATACTTTATGCTCGCATGTTTGCATCATTCATCTGTATTGCATCCACCGGGCTCGGTGCATCATACTAACTGCATTGTATTTCAATTCTTATTTGAATACATGTATCAAGTTGCATTTCACATGACATTTCTAGAATAGCCGAGCCTATTTTAGCTACATTTCCGCATGTGCTGCATTAGCCATTTTGACATGAACTAGGATCATGCATGATTTCTAACTAGTTCTTTGTTTTGGCTCGGAGTACACTATGAGTATTTACGCTTTAGCATACTGGATGTGTGTTAATGTTGCCATGAAAGCATGCTTGCCATGAGGTTAACTTCTTATGTGATATAACTGCCTGAATGCCTGTGGGTGAAGGTTGGATTACTTAAATTGGAACAATTCATTGAAATCCGCATTTTAGCCTACTTGCGAGTAACAAACTTCAAACCATTTTCAAACAAACAAATACGCAATGTTTTGTTCCAACTTAGGCGATCTAGTCTATACTTGTTTGCTGTGCGCATCACATAGTAATTCTAGGTTAAATAACCGGAATAAGAACACATGTGTTTTCAAAAACGCGATATCATGCTTAGTAGTGGCCGATCTTTGATCGGGCGAGCGGGGGTGCTCATGAAATGACCTTCCCCAATCGTACCTAAGTTCCCGAACCAAGGCAACTTTGGTGATGACGAACACGTGGCCTTCGGCACGAGTCAAGGTTTCCTAAATTCCCCCAAAATAAAATATTTAGGTGGTGACTCTGTATCTGGCAAAGCTGTCCATGTTTGACACTTCTTTACAAAAATCAATTTTCCAAAGTGATTTGCCAGATTTGGACTCTTTGGTGATTTATCGGTCTTACATCGCACATTGTAAGATTAGATTCAGAACCGTGACATTTGAGTCCATACTTGTAGCTAGAGAGCGAACGAATTTCGCGCCTTCGCAAAGCGCGGAGCTCGGGACCCCTCGGGCTCGTCTACAATTTCTGGCGACTCTACTGGGGAGTTAGAGAACTTGACTTGAACTTATGATATCTTGTTTTGACTACACTTACGTGTTTCTTTACATTGCATTTGCATTGGTGCGCCTAGGACACCGTGTTTGCCGTATGCTATTCCTAAACGATTTGCCGGAGGCTTGCTTGGAAAAGTGTGCCATAAGTCTAATCGGTTATGGGCTCTGCCACGCTGGGAACACAAACCTCAGTTTTTACCGGGGCACCCTTTTTGACCATTCGACCTAGTGCATATTCAGAATCTATAGTGACTATTCCAAACTAGGACAGGTTGCTTACCTGATTATAGGTTGTTTGAAACCGCTGTGTGCGTATTGAAACCCTAGCTCCTGACAAAATAGCACAAGGAAACCCTACCCCAACATAGGGGTGTTTTGGCTCTCATTTGCTTGCTATGTGCTTCTAGAGTGTGCCTCTACAGGAAAGCATGTATTAGTTTGCAAGTCTGGGTATCAGGCCTGAGGGCATCAGTGTTTGGGAATCAGTTTTATCCGAGGATATCAAATTTGGGGCAGCCATTTGGGCACAGTCTACAGCGTTTGAGAACAGTGTGCTCAGCTTACAAGTGCCAACTGCATGTCGTCATGTCAACTGTGTGTTTATTTAAGCCGTCATGCTGTCCGTTTTTACTATTTGTATGTTTCCTTATTATGCTTTATTTATCTTTTTGCAAGGTAGTTTAGCACAATTGCATTTGACCAAGCAGATATTCCCCGAGCACTCTGGGTTAGAGGTCGTAGACTTAATCGATCTAGGGATTTGATAGACGGACAAGCAGTGTTTCTTTCTTTACCCCCGGTTGCTAGACGGAGGTCAAGAAGGCGCAATGTATCAATACAGAGGTTGTCAGATCAGCGGTCCTTGAACAGTCAGGCTGAGGTCTTGGTTTTTACTGCAGAGTTAGATATACCGGTTGTTCAGATAGACTAGCACAGTATGGCAGGTTTGGAAGAGATGATGCGTCAGCTCCAGGAAAGTATGAAGGTCATGCAGCAGGATGCTGCCTGTCAGGCAGAAGCATCTGCACGTCAAGCCGAGGTAGTAACCCAACAGGCAGAGTTAATTGCCAGACTACAGTAGCAAACCGGAGCATCTGCTTCGCACACCTCTCCCACCCAGAGTTCCAATACTTGGGGAGACGCCAAATGTCCAGGAAAATACGGACGTGCCAACGGGGCCAGTTCCGGCCCCAATCCTACCCTAGCTATCTAAAACACCCACCAACCTAGTGGATTCGCCGTTCGAGTTTGAGGTGGATCCAACATGTTAAAAGTAAAAAAGCTAGAGAAGCTTTTCAAGAAGTCTCAAGGTGTGAAATCCATTCCAGATATAGAGGACGGATATACCGACTCGGCTGTGACGCTGCCAGACCAGTTTAAGATGCTGTACATCGACCGCTTTGATGGGTCTGGGGATCCTATGGTGCACTTGCGTTTGTTTTCAGATATCCTCAGGCCGATGGGCCTTTCCAGATTGCAGAAGCTTTCTTTGTTTTGGCCGGACCCTGTCAGGAGTAGCGGCCATTTGTTATGAAAAATTGGAGGATTCCGTTAAGAGAAGTTGGGAGGAAATGGCTGAGGCCTTCATAGCTTAATACTCTTATAACACATAGATCGAGGTCACAACTCGTGATCTCGAGACAACCAGGCAAGAACCGAAGGAGAGCTTCTTCAACTTCGTAACCCGTTGGAGGGCTAAAGCCTCGATGATGACCATCAGGCCCATTGACAAAGATCAGATACAGATGGTTGTGCGCAACCTCCAGCCCAAGCTCATGCAGAAGATGATAGTTCTCCTCCTCTCCACCTTTGCAGATCTACATGAGATTGGGGTGCAGATCGAGGACGCAATGAAGCAAGGTCTGATTGATCTCGAAAGAGAACAGCCCAAGAGGGCATTCAACCGCAGTACAAATGCAGGCACAAGCATTGCTGCAGCTGGCAGAAATTCAGATGTGGGAATGGTCACCACCACCCTTTCCAAAACCCTTGTAGCTACACCCTTTACCGGTATGTCTGGAAGTAGCTCGCAAACAACTAAATATGCGCCCAGAGGCCAAAGAACCTTTACCCCACTATATATGCCCCTGTCCAAGGCTTTGGGGGTTTTGATCAAGAAAGGGCACTTGAAGCCCCTAGAGCCGCGGCTATTGCCAAATACACTTCCTCCCTCCCATAACCCAGCGAAGTACTGTGCCTATCACCAACAGCATGGTCACGAAACCGACCAACGCTTTCGATTGCATCATGACATTCAGGACCTCATCGACAACAAGGTGATTATGCCTCCAGAGAAACCGAACGTCATAACCAACCCTCTCCCACCTCATAACCAAGCTCCACCTCCCAAACACATTAACCTAATCCAAACTGGGTTGTGTCATATGACCCTAGCATATATATCACCACTTCTCACCTACCCAAGCCGGAGGTGTTCATTTCGGAAAGCACGGATTTGTGCATGCTGGACATCTCCCCAACCCAACCTGAGCTGGTGGTGGTGACTATCGAAGATAGAACAGGAATCACTTTGGGGGCAGAGAAGAATGAGGATTCAGAGCCTGAGGGATCTACGAGTTCTGAGTACAACCCGAGTGCTTACATCACACGAACGGATCAGCCTAAGCCAAGGGTAGAATTGCTAGTATGGGTAGAGATCGATGTCGTACAGGAGGATGGACCTAATCAGGGGCTAGATGACCTAGCGGAATTGGAAGAGGACTTAGCCAACCTTCAATTCTTTAACGAATAGGACCTGGGAGATGTGACTGTCAACTGGTTTGATCTGGAGGGTTCAGCAGAAGCTACCGGATGGCTCAACGACGAGCCCGATGTTGTTGAACAACCTCAGCTAGGACAAGGACTGTCACAAACGGGGACATCAACAATGGCCGAGATGGTCGGGAATTAGGAGCAATCGCCGGAGAGCACCAGTGATAAGAATTTTGCTCGGGATCAGAACAGTTTGAGAACAAAAGATTCTGAACAACAGGCTGCACTAAAGCAGTTCGAGGAGGAAAAGATCGAAGATCTGGAGAGGGCTAGAAAGGCCAAAGCTCCCGAGGGGATGGAATGTGCTGTGCGCGCAGTAGTAGTTGCAACAGAACCGGATAGTTACTTGTCGATGGCCAATGGAATGTGGTGGGAGGACGACGATCTATGTCTCGCCCACACAGACGAAGATTAGGGATGAAGCCAACCGAATGATACCTGGTATCTTGGAGAGGTGGACCACATGACTAGAAGTGGCGGTATTTCAAACCCCCACACCTAGATCAACCAGAGGCATCCGGAAAGGACATGAAGGCAGAGAAGTAGAAAGAAAAGTTACTCGAGGAGGAGTCTGTGTTGAAACAGCTTAAGAAGATACAAGCAGACATCTCCATCTGGGGACTACTTATGGCTTCAAGAGTACAAAGACAAGCTGTTCTTTCTGTAATGGACAGAGCTAAACTTTCAATCGATACCACGCCTAAGCAGCTGGTAGGATTGGTCTTTCTAGGAGGAGCTTCCCAACGTTAACCTTCACTGATAAGGAACTACCGCCCGAGGGCTCAAACCATAACAAACCACTCTACATCTCTGTGGAGTGTAGAGACAAGTGGATATCGGTAGTTCTTGTTGACACGGGATCCGCCATTAATGTGTGTCCGTCGAGGACAGCATATGCAATCGGGTTGAAGCCCACGAATTTTGTACCCACTGCCCAGGTGATTCGGGCATACGATAACACCAGCAAAGAAGTGATGGGGACTATGCAGATTCAAACTAAGGTTGGTTCTGGACAGCACGATATTGACTTTCACATCTTGGACGTTCCTGCAACTTTTAATCTACTCTTAGGGCGGCCGTGGCTGCACCAGGTGAAGGCGGTCTCTTCCACCCTCCACCAGATGTTGAAATACCCCCACGGAAAGGGGGTAGCCATAGTTTTTGGGAATTCATCAATCCATCTGCCGCCAGAAGTTTCTACGCTAGTGTTGGAGATTGAACATGGTGTGGAGGATGTGTTCCTGTCAAGGTTTACCTCAACTGAGGCTCAGGTTGTACAAAACATTATGGCTATTGATGAGGGGCTCTATGTCAGTGTGCAGTTAGTTTACCTCATGAACAAGCTACAGTACATCCCCGGGATGGGATTAGGGCGCAGTGGCCGGAAAGGCGTTGTAGCATTGGCCGAAGTACCGTATAACCCGCATACCTTTGGTTTAGGTTATCTGCCTACCAAGGAGGACTGGGTGAGGAAAGGGAAAGAAATGGCCGGAAGGGCCAAAGATAAACAGATGGGAAGGCATTTTGATTTGATGCACCGACCGATCCAGGGCACCCTGAACGGACGCTTTGTTCGAGAGGGGGAACACTTCCCGTTCTGCGACTTTCCAGAGCCATGGTTGAATGCAGAGAGGCGGCGCTTACTGGGATTTGAGATCTTCTTTGACTTGCAATTGTCTGGGGATGACGTTGCCGAGGAGCAAACAGACCCGATAGTTGAGGCTAAGTAGTGTAAAGAGGAGGTTTCCGAGGACGCAGAGATTGAAATGGGGGTAGCACTGGCTTGTCTACTTTCAGATCCTCCGATCGTACATGAGTGCTTGGGGAATGACCTCTCAGTGTTCATGATCGGGAATGAAGCGGCTGTGAGCCCATCTTCAAACATTTTGGATGCATCCATTGCACATTCCCTCGTCTGGCAGTACGAGGAAGGATTCTTATCGAGCAGCACCGGGTCAGGTAGTGAGCCGGAATCTGATTCCACTCAATTCGTAGGGTAGGAATCAAGTTCCAGCTCGTCTGAGTCTGAGTCCGATATTCCTGGGGGTGACAACCCGGATGCCACTGTCCTGTCTAGGTCGTCTTTTTTGTTTTCCTTTGAGTCTGTTGTAACAGAGGAAGCCGGCGACTTGGAAGTGATTAATGAGAATGATGTGGCTGTGGCCTTCGATTACTTTTCTATACCCTTAATTTACTGCATGAATCAGGATATTCAAAATTTTGATGAAAACGAAGAGAAAGAAATTCCTCCCATTTTGGAATATTTGCTTGATCAAGAGCAAGAGAGATTTTGTTAAACCCTTGGTTGATGAAATCACCCAAATTAATGTTGGTACTGAGAAGGACCCACGGCTGGTCCTGATGGGGTCTACATTGTCTTCAAAGGAGCGCTAGCGCTTAGTCGCTTTGTTAAAAGATTTCAAAGATGTTTTCGCGTGGTCCTACGAAGACATGCCTGGAATCGATCCTGAGATTGTACAGCACCGGATCCCTCTTGACCCAGAGGCCCGACCTGTCAAGCAAAAACTTAGAAGGATCCGCCCTGATTGGGCTCTCAAGATCAAAGAAGAGGTCACCAAGCAAATTGACGCTGGGTTCCTGCTGGTATCTGAATACCCAACTTGGTTGGCCAATATAGTTCCAGTGCCGAAGAAGGACGGCAGAATTCAGGTAGACTTCAGGGATTTGAATAAAGCCAGTCCAAAGGACGACTTTCCTTTGCCACATATCGATGAGTTAGTGGACTTCACTGCAGGGCATGCGCTGCTCTCGTACATGGATGGGTTTTCAGGCTGCAATCAGATATTGATGGCACCAGAAGATCGGGAGAAGACTGCTTTTACCACCCCGTGGGGAACCTATTGTTATAGGGTGATGCCGTTTGGGCTGAAGAATGCTGGAGCTACGTATCAACGGGCTGCGACCACAATATTGCACGACATGATCCACAAAGAGGTTAAGGTGTACGTGGATTACATGATTGTCAAGTCCAAGGAAAGAGAGGTCCACTACACCGCCTTGCAGAAGTTCTTTCAAAGGATCAGAGAGTATAGGCTGCGGCTGAATCCTCAGAAGTGTACGTTTGGTGTTACAGCAGGGAAAATGCTGGGGTTCTTGATCACACAAAGAGGTATCAAAGTCGACCCTTCCAAAATCAAGGCCATCTTAGAAATGCCACCACCAAGGACTGAAAAGGAGGTGCGAGGCTTTCTGGGTAAAGTGCAATTCATAAGACAGTTTATTTTTAAATTAACCTTGACTTGTGAACCACTCTTTGGTCTCCTGAAGAAAGGAACGAAGTTCCAATGGGACGATCGATGCCAAGAAGCTTTGGAGCAGATCAAACAATATTTATAGAACCTACCTGTGTTGTCACCGCCTGAGCCGGGGAAACCGTTGATTCTGTACCTTTCAGCGACTGAAAATACAATGGACTGCATGCTTGCATAAGAGTCTGAGGACAAAGTGGAGAGAGCTATCTACTACCTGAGCAAGAAAATGCTGGACTACGAGACTCGCTACACTCCGTTGGAGAAGGCATGTTTGGCCTTGGTATGGGCTACCAGGAAATTGTGGCACTACCTGTTAGCTCACTCTGTAATACTGGTTTCCAGATTAGATCCCATTAAATATCTTTTCGAGAAACCAGCACTTACGGGTAGGCTAGCCCGTTGGTTGCTTCTGCTTTCCGAATTCGATCTGAAGTATGTGACGCGCAAGTCAGTAAAAGGGAGAGCGGTAGCAGAGTTCCTAGCTGACCACCCAGTGGAAGGGGATGAAGCAGCTGAGTACCTATTCCCAGACGAGGCCATTCTGCATGTCGAAGATGAAACTTGGACGATGTATTTTGACGGAGCGTCAAACCAATACGGGTATGGGATAAGAGTATTGCTGATAGCACCTGACAATTTTCGTATCCCTCTAGCATTCAAACTCCGGTTCAAAGTCTCAAACAATGAAGCAGAGTAAGAGGCATATATTGCCAGTTTAGAAGCCGCCCTAGAATTAGGGGCAAAACAGTTGGATGTCATCGGGGACTCGAACCTTTTTGTATCTCAAGCTAAAGGAGATTGGAAAGTCAAAGAAAAAAAGATGAAAATCTATCACCAAGCTTTGGATGTGCTGATTCCTCGGTTTGAGAAGTTGAATTTCGTCCATCTGTTAAGAGAGAACAACAAGTTCGCAGATTCATTAGCAACTCTATCTTCTATGATAGACATCCCTTTCGAAGTCCGGGTGCGTCCGATCATCATCGAATACAAGTTTGTGCCGGCATACGAGCCGCTTGCTGCCATAGATGAAGTACAAGATGAGAATCCTTGGTATTACGATGTCTGGAACTTCTTAGAAAAAGAGGCGTATCCACTAGGGGCAAATGCCAAAGTTAAGAGGGCAATTAGAAGAATTACTGCTCAGTTCATCGTTTGCGGAGGTAAACTGTACAAGAGAGGTCATCTGGGAGTGCATAAGCTGTGTGTTGATGCCGAAAAATCGAAGCGCCTGATGGAGGCCATCCATGGAGGAGAGTGCGGAGCACACATGAACGATGTAATGCTAGCCCAAAAGATCCTTAGACAGGGTTACTACTGGTCCACCATGGAGGAGGATTGTATTGGCTTTGTTCGGCGATGCCACAAATGTCAGATCCATGCAAACCGCATGAACATTCCGCCATCAAGGCTGTGCAACATGACTTCGCCATGGCCATTTTCAGTTTGGGGGATTGATGTGATTGGGGCTGTCACTCCGAAGGGGTCCAATAGGCATGAGTACATTTTGGTAGCGATAGACTACTTCACGAAGTGGGTTGAGGCCCAGTCTTATGCGGTGTTGAAGGCTTCGCATGTCGCCAAGTTCATCAGGAACAACATCATCTGCCGTTATGGAGTTTCGAATGAGATCATTTCAGATAATGGCTCTCACTTCAAGAAGGAGGTGATCGACTTGTTGGACAAGTACAACGTGGCTTTTCATAAGTCATCCACATATCGGCCACAGACCAACGGAGCAGTTGAGGCCGCCAACAAGAACATCAAGCACATACTACAGAAGATGGTGGAAACCTACTAGGACTGGCCAGATAAGTTGCCATTTGCTCTGTGGGGCTACCGGACTTCAATTCGAACTTCTACTGGAGCAACTCCGTATTTCTTGGTTTATGGGGTGGAGGCTATTTTGCCTATCAAATTTGAAGTTCCATCATTGCGGGTATTGGCTGAGTGTCAGATAGCGGAGGCAGATTGGTAGCAGAGCAGGTTCGAAGAACTCATGTTGTTTGATGAAAGAAGGCTGAAAGCACTGTACCATGTTCAGGGTTATCAACGACGAATTGCCAGGGCTTTCAATAAGAAGGTTAAGTCCAGGAATTTGAAGGAAGGGGATCTTGTGCTCAAAGACAACTGAGCTCCCATTCACGGCCCTAGGGGCAAGTTCAGACCCAATTGGACTGGCCCTTACATCATTAAGTCTATTTGGTCAGGCGGAGCTGTCGTTCTGATGGACCTAGATGGCCTAGAGTTCTCACAGCCGATCAGCATGGACAAGTTGAAGAAATATTACCCTTGAGTGGCTCGCTAGGCCGAAAACCCGAAAGGGCGACCTAGACAAAAGTTAGAGCACAAAAAATTTGAAATTATAAAAACTGAGCTCGCAAGGTTGAAAACCCGCAAAGGGCGGCCTTGGAAAAAGTTAGAGCGTAAAAGGAGAGAGTTAATACTCGAGTGAACCCAAGCCGAACTATATAAGGCTTAATTCCCATCTTTGGGATACGTAGGCAACTTTATCCTGAAGTCCAGCCATAAACACTTCCCCGATCAACTTTGTCCATTTGATCATTTCGGTCATCTTTGTCTATTCTGCATTCAAGAGCTCGGTTGTGATCTCTAGTGCAGTGCTATTCAGACTAGGGGCAACATTCTAGTTACCGGGATCTGAGGTTGTACATCTCAGTGACAGATCTCAAGCGTGTCCAGTTCTGATCCATAGCGAAAATGGTTTTGAAAAGTTTTAATAAAAGTTGATTTTGTTCAAATTAATCTTTTTACAACTTAGACCATTTTTGGACAAAAAAGAAAATTTTTAGTACCCACAACCTTCAATTTCATTGATTTCAATACAGAGTTCTCCTACTCTTGAATACAAATTGAAGTTGCTTTTTGTTACATTCATAGAGAAAACTTGAAAGTACTGACAAAGCAATAAATTCGGGGCACGGATAAGTCAGGTGTTCCTACGCCCCCTCCCAGAGCTGGTCGAAGTCTCTGACATCAAAGTGGGCTCGACTCGTGCCTCCTCAACAAGCCAAGCTGTGCACTCATCAGAGAGGGTGTAACTGAAAGTGGGAGCAGGGGCCATAAGCTCTCTAGTCCCCCATGCCATGGCATACCGAGCAAGCTGTGTGCCTCGAACAAGAAATGCAGCAAGGTACTCTATCCCCTCTGCCGGGCAAATCTGATCATGTCCGAACTGATGCCGGAACTGGAAAGGAAAGTAGAACACGCAGTGTGTCAGACCAATCAATTGAATTCCAGTCTGCTGGGACATGCTATAGCTCATCGCCGCCAGATTGAGCCAAGGACATCGCCAAGCAATGCGGTCTGCGGACAAACTACACATCCAGTTGAACCACCACCCCTCATCAGGGGCATCGACTAGACGTTGTCGGAAGAAATAGCTGCGGGCTGAGTATGCTAGACATGAGTCCACAACATGCAATTTGTCCATCAACCACACCTGGGGAGGGATGAAAAATGAGAGATTAAAGAATAGAGGTGTACGTTGAAAGAAAAAGTGAGGAAGGGTTTTGTGAGAAAAACCAAGCCTGAGGGCCGAGTGATGTGAGCAATATATGTGAGATAGGGTGGGAAACATTACCTGCAGCAGTAGTAGACTCCCCGCAAATCTAGTTGTCTCTCAGTGATGAAAAACATCCAAGCCCATCAACGTCTCAGCCAATGTCATGGCAATACAGCTCTTGCCCTCCTTTAAGCCTTAGGCGACCTCGATCAACTGAGCACTAAACCCACCAGAGCCTGGGGCAAGCAAGAAGTGAGATAGCATCCATAAGCAAAGCGCATGTCGCCAAAAATCTTGCCAGTGATGGTCGCCACGGTCACCAGCATCAGAAAATTGGTAAACCAAGCTGGGGACGTCCAACTCCCCATCGCGGATCAATGACCAAGCATCATGCATAGTGAACCCGCACATCCGTCCTAGGGCTTGGACGTGGCCGAAACGGAATTGCGGTAAAACCTCTTCCTCACGGTCGGACTCCATCAAAGCTTGGAAGTCTTCAAATGTGGGACACATCTCTTGCCTGCCAAAGCTAAAGACATGTGTTACCGGATTCCAAAACCTTGCCGCGGCATAAAGGAACGGAAAACGCAACGGAGTGCGATTCAGCATGAATAGTGCATTTATGCCGAAGCCCCAGAAATTCAACTTTTCCGAGCCATCCAAAGAAGCCATCCAATTTGTGAGATTTTGGATGAGAAACGCCTCCATTTTGGTGCAAAACTGAGTTAGAATGAGGGAACCACAAAGCTGGAACCTTTATGGAGGATAAGGCACTATTTGGAGGACAAGTGTCACAAGACTGGAGGTTCCCAGGATAAGTGGTCGGCCGACCACTTTTTCTGGTCGGCCAGCTACTTTTTTGGGTTTCAGGCAGAAAAACTGGTCGGCAGGATCTAAAATTGGTCGGCCATGTGCAAAAAGCTAGTCTCCAGCTGTTTCTTGCCTCCAGAAGGGAGTCTCTAGCTTTCCTGTGTGCTGAGAGTACTGAAGGTCCAAGTTTACCTCTGTTTCGGATGCATTTTGCCGATTTGTTTATCTCAAAATGCATTCGCTCTTCGAGTTGTTAAGTTTTGCTTATCGAGTTGTTAAGTTTTGCTTATCGAGTTGTTGCCCTTTGATTATTGAGTTGTTGCTCTTTGTTTATCGAGTTGCTGCTCATTGCTTATCGAGTTGTAAACTTGCTAAGGTTTTTGTTTCTTAGTGAGTTAAGTTGTTTAGTTTGTTGCGTCGGTTTACTACCTGACTTGGCAATACTCGGGATTTAATTTCTATTCAAATTTCATTTTTGTGCAAAATTGTGCGATGCGATGCGATGCTAGGAATACAAAACAACACTTTTGAACAAAAAGCCATTTTCATTCCATCATAGGCTTCTTTTTTACAACATTTTACAAAAGAGTACAAGTTTTGAAGAAAATAAAACTGCCTAGCTGTACAATGTGCGACAACTACATGTAAAAAGGAAAATAAAGCAGGAACATCTGCATCAGTGCTGGCAAGCTCAAGACCGAGAGGCCCTCTTCCTTCTCTTCGGCTGAGCAGCCTCCGCGCCACCACCGCCAGTGCCCCCATCTGAATCGGAGTCACCACCCTTGGAAACCTCCTCGGTGTCGTCTCCATCCTCAGAACCTGAACTGGAGTCATCATCCCTACCTGCAGATGTCTCTGATTGCGGATGTGCTAACTCCTCCTCATATCTGGCAGGTGCTTTACGCCCACTTCGGCCACGAGTTGATGCTCCTCTCCTAGCTGCTCGAGAAGGCCGGATGGCCCGGGTGGTACAAGTGCGACCTGAAAAGACAGTTTGGGGTACATCAACCAGAGTATGTATATCAGATGCAAGAATGATGCATAGAATGAGTGCATATAGATATAGTATGTGAATGTGGTATGGCAGATGTGCTCTACACATGTAGTGGATCAGTATGGTGAAATGTTCAGTTTTGTATGTCATCAGAAGTATGATAAATGCAAGAAGACTGGAAAAATATCGGGATACTATAGGAGTGCAGCAGCGTCTCCCTCCGCAGGACCATGCCCTCAAGCAAGGCCACCACTCCGAGCAGTCCATCAGTGTACTGTCTGGGAGGCTGCAGATGCAAGTTCAAGTCATCAGTGAATGAATGAATGTCTAAATATCTGAGTGATAAATGAAAACTGTGAAGCATACCGGTGGTGAGTCAGGGTCGCTGACGTATCTGTGATCCGGCCGTGGAGGCTCTAGTGGGATTTGGTATGCTGTCCCATACTCCCAGTCTGTAAGCCCGGTCGAAAGGTCTGGCCATCTAGCATACTGGCAAGTCAAGGGCATCCATCCGGTCCCGTCCCTCGATGAACCGGCCCCGCTGGTCAAAGGAACGTCTCTAGCTCGAGCGCGACTCGAGGAAGGCATCTCAGCAGCTCTCCTCCTCGAGGTACGGACATTTGACAGCGGAGGCATCAGGTACGTATGGCGATATGTCGCATAATCCCCCTCCTCTAGGAAAAGGACCGCGTTAATACCCAACATGAGGTCCTCTGTCTTTCGGGGCGTGAGATCTCCTGCGGACCGCATCTCTAGTGGAGGCAATGAAGGGACGTCCTGATCGGAGTTCCCCATCGTTTGGCGCATGAAGTGCTCTCCGAGGAACCAGGCTCTGCCGACCGGGCCCTCAAGTAGAACCCTGTATCGTGAAGTGCCCCATGCCCCAGCGAACAGGAATCGAGGATTCCCTAGCATGGCTATCCAAGGCTGCCAGGGGACCTACGGGTAATAAATGTATACAATGATTAGATGTCGTAAATATGCAAGATAAATCAAAAGCTGAAAGCATGAAGAACTGAGAGTTCTAGATTACCTCTGTCGTCCGTACAGTATCGAAGAACTGCCGGAGGTAGAGCAAAGTCTCTCGGGGCGTAGGCCGACACTGACCTTCAAATCTGCGCGAGAAGGAAATCTCCAGAGGTACCTCAACCTCTCACTCAGGAGCCAGCATCGAGAAGTATGCATAAACCCACAACTGTGAAAGGCAAGGTAGTGGCTGTCAGAATGCAAAATATGCAAAAAATACAAAATGCTGAGTAATGTGTGTCATGTGTAGTGTACAGATAATGAAAATCAGAAAGTACAGAATGCTGAGTGCAGAATATAGAGTACAAAATGTAATGCGTGCCGTGTGCAGTGTATAGAAAATGAAAATCAGAAAGTACAGAATGCTGGGAGCAGAATGCTGAGTGCAAAATATAGAGTATAGAATGTAATGTGTGCCGTGTGCAGTGTACAGATAATGAAAATCAGAAAGTACAGAATGTTGGGTGCAGAATGCTGAGTGCAGAATATAGAATACAGAATGTAATGTGTGTCGTGTGTAGTGTACAGATAATGAATAGTAGAGATGTAAATCAAGAGGGCAGAATGTACCTCCCAGGCTCGCCGGTAGCCTCCAACTATGGTCTCCTGCTCGCGGGAGGTCGCGCTCATATAGCAATAAAGGGTAGCGAGGGCCGCGCCACCCCAATCAAAGCGCCGGACTTGTGATAGGTCCACCGGAGCATTGAGCAGATAAAGCCCAACTGTGTTCCCCCTGTCAGAGAACATCAAAAATCCCTGGGCATACTGATGTATGGCCTCAATAGTCTGGGGCGAAGTCCCCTTGTACCGCTCTGAGAACCAGGTGTACCTGACCACGCTTGATGATCTGTCGATCGGCGGACGGGCTCCTAGCAGATAAATCCAAGTGGCCTCCCACTCACCCATCTCTGCGTCATATGGGATCGGTCGGCCTCCCACGTCAAGGCCGTCAGCATGGAGAAGTAAAATGGGGTCATCGTCATGTCCCCAGTAGCCGAGAAATGGAAGGAGTTGGTGGTGTTCCACTATCTCTCCACAAGTGCACCCAGGAGGGTCCTACTCGCTGGATGACGTAACAATCCTGCACATAATGGGCCAAACCCTGCCTCGTTCACAATGTGTCGGACAACATCCAGGAGCTCCATGTACCATTCCATCGCCAGGATCGATCCATAACCCTATGTGAAACGGAAGGATACCTACATTCAGAATTGAAAAATATGAGTTGCGTGCAAATTGAAAAATATGAGCTACGTGCAAATTGAAATGTTTGAGTCGTGTGTTCAAAGTGAATTGAATGAGCTGCGTGCAGATAAAATGTATGGGCCGTGCGTGCAAATTGATTGAATGAATCAATAGTTTAAGCTGTGTGTTCAAAATTGCAAAATTTGTGAGCTGCGTGTTCACTTCAAAAATTCGTGAGCTACGTGTTCACTTTAATAATTTGAGCTGCGTGTTCACTTCAACAATTTGAGCTGCGTGTTCAAAATTGCAAAATTCGTGAGCTGCGTGTTCACTTCAACAATTTGAGCTGCGTGTTCAAAATTGCAAAATTCATGAGCTGCGTGTTCACTTCAATAGTTTGAGCTACGTGTTCAAAATTGCAAAATTCGTGAGCTGCGTGTTCACTTCAAAAATTCATGAGCTGCGTGTTCACTTCAATAGTTTGAGCTGCGTGTTCAAAATTGCAAAATTCGTGAGCTGCGTGTTCACTTCAAAAATTCGTGAGCTGCGTGTTCACTCCAAAAGTTGAGCTGCGTGTTCAGAATTCAAAAAGTTTGAGCTGCGTGTTTAGAATTTCAAAATTTGGAGCTGTGTGTTCAGAATTCAAAAAGTTTGAGCTGTGTGTTCAGAATTCAAAAATTTTGAGCTGTGCATTCAGAATTTCAAAAAAGTTGGGCTGCGTGTTCAGAAATTAAAAAAATTTGAGCTATGTGTTCAAAATTTCAAAAAAGTTGAGCTGCGTGTTCAGAATTCAAAAAATTTGAGCTGGGTGTTCAGAATTAAAAAAAAATGTTGAGCTGCGTGTTCAGAATTTCAAAATTTGAGCTGCGTGTTCAGATTTCAAAATCGTTGAGCTGCATGTTCAAAATTCAAAATTTTTGAGCTGCGTGTTCAGAATTTGAAAAGCGTGAGCTGTGTGTTCACATTCAAAAAATATGAGCTGCGTGTTCATAATTTCAAAATCATGAGCTGCGTGTTCACAATCAAAATTTGAGCTGCGTGTTCAGATTTTTTTTTTAAAAAAAAATATGGCTGCGTGTTCATATTTGAAAATCGTGAGCTGCGTGTTCAGAATTTCAAAAATGTGGGCTACGTGTTCAGCAACAAAGTTTGAGCTGCGTGTTCAGATTTGAAAAATGTGGGCTGCGTGTTCACCAACAAAATATGGGTTGCGTGTTCATATTTGAAATCGTGAGATACGTGTTCACCACAAAAGTTTGAGCTGCGTGTTCAGATTTAAAAAAAAATATATATGGGCTGCGTGTTCATATTTCAAAATCGTGAGCTGCGTGTTCACAATCAAAATTTGAGCTGCGTGTTCATATTTCAAAATAGTGAGCTGTGTGTTCACGATCAAAATTTGAGAGCTGCGTGTTCAGATTTCAAAATCGTGAGCTGCTTGTTCACAATAAAAATTTGAGCTGTGTGTTCACATTGAAAAGTATGAGTTGTGTGCCATTAAATCAGATTGCTGTGTTATGGGTTGTGTGTTCAGATTGAGCAGTGTTATGAGCTGTGTGCCAACCTAATCAAATGCTGTGTTATGGGCTGAGTGTTCAGATTGAGCAGTGTTATGAGCTGTGTGCCAACCTAATCGAATGCTATGTTATGGGCTGAGTGTTCAGATTGAGCAGTGTTATGAGCTGTGTGCCAACTAAAACAGAATGTTGTGTTATGGACTGTGTGTTTAGATTGAGCAGTATTATGAGCTGTGTGCCATCAAATCAGAATGCTGTGTTATAGATTGAGTGTTCAGATTGAGCAGTGTTATGAGCTGTGTGCCCAAATGTGCTGTGTGCCCAAATGAGCTGTGCGCCAAATTAATAGAGCATTGTGTGGTGATCTGTGTGCCAAGTCAGCAGAATGCTATGTACAAACTGGGTGTTCAGAATAAGTGAAGTGCTGTTGTAACAAGCCCGCGGGGGACCTTCGCTACAGTTCGGACTCCCTTTTGTTTGTTGCGGTTCTTAATCTGAACCAAAGAGTCCAACTTTGGCAAATCATTTTGAGAAAAATAGATTTTGAAAAGAAGTGCCAAACATGGACTGCTTTGCCAGATACAGAGTCGCCACCTAAATATTTTTAAAATGGGAAATTTAGAAAACCCTGACTCGGTGCCAAAGGCCACGTGTCCGTCATCACCAAAGTTGCCTCGGCTCGGGAACTTGGGTACGATCGGGGAAGGTCAGCTATGAGCACCCCCTTTCGCCCGGTCCCAAGACCGGCCTCTACTAACCATGATATCCATTTTTGAAAACTTTATGTGTTCTTATTCCGATTAATTAGCTAGAATTACTATGTTATGCGCGCAACAAACAAGTATAGACTAGATCGCCTAATTTGGAACAAAACATTGCATATCCGCTTGTTTGGAAAACGCTTTGGGATTTGCTACTCACAAGTAGGCTAAAACACGGATTTCAATGAGTCGTTCCAACTCAAACAATCCAACCTTCACCCACAGGCATTCAAACAGTTTATCACATAAGCATCTAGCCACATGGTAAGCATGCTGTCATGTTAGCATTCACACGCATGCGGCATGCTAAAGCATAAAAGCTTACCTAGTACTCCGTGCCAAAACAGAAACTAGTTAGTAATCAATGCATGATCCTAGTTCATGTTAAGTGGCTAATGCATCACAGGCAAAATGCAGCTATAATAGGCTCGGCTATCCTAAACATGGCATGTGAAATGCGACAGATAACACGTATTCAATTTGGAATTGAAATACAATGCAGTTAGCATGATGTACCGAGCCCGGTGCATGCGATACTGATGAATGATGCACGCATGCATAACATGAGGTATGCTAATTTAAATATGCCCTAGTCTACCATCATAAGCACGTAAATAAAAGGGAAGAAAGACGTGGGGTTGGAAGACATACACACACTCACGCACACTTATTACAAATACGCCCTCACACGGAGGGACCAAAAGAATATACAGGCCGAATAAATAATACTGAATTAATTATTACAAAACCTCTAATCTAATTAACAAATTAAATGCAAAAAGAAAAGTGGCCACAGCCGCCCGCCTCGGGATGCGTGAATGATGCATGCTCGATCCGTCTTGCCCGAAAAACCCGTACCATACCACTGATGCCTCTGTTTTCACTGTCCTGCCCCTCTGAAGACTGCAAAAGTCCCAGGGTACCTTCTTTGAGTACTGTGGGATACCACCGGCTGGATGAAATGGCCACCGGCCATGTAAAATGCCTGTCGGTTGCTTATGATGTTGTCGGCCACCAATACGTTGCCGGTCGGCACTCTTTACTGCCGGTCGGCAAACAATTCCTGCAGAATCTGGTTTTTGACAACAACAAGGACAGACAGTGTATGGCATGGAATTTCAAGCAAATGTGTGCATGGACACACTCCCTATCACGCAATGGACTCAAGGGAGCATGGCCCTCGACCCCCGGGCCATCAATCACGCATTTCGATGCATGATGGCCCAAAAGCCAAGTTAGCAACTTTGATATCAAATGAAATGCAAGCACAAAACACATCAAAGAGCCCCAACCTCTATCATGATTGATCAAGAGGCAAGGGATGCATGCTTAATGAAATGCAACCTAGGCATAGAGGCTAAGTATGCAACATGAACATGCAAATGAACAATGTATGCTAGGCGCGCAACCTAAATATGTAAACAAACATGGCATGCAACAACATGCAACGATGGACTTAAACTAACATGGATAGTTCGCAAGCATGCCAAAATCAGTGGCCATAATGAGGCAAGTGAGGCAACACAATACATGGAATGCATGCACAATGCATTAACCGAACCTAAGGCACAAAAATGCAACTCTACCAAAGCATGGCAGGGGATGCAAGATGGCATACAAGCATGTGAATTTCAGCGCTGTAACATGATGCCAAATGGTCCCAAAACATGGAAATATGTCACCCAATGCATGCTATAGGCCCCGAAACCCAAGATTAGGCACATGAAATGACCTATAGCTATATCAAACATGCATAATCTGGACATGAAGCATGAAGACAGAAGCAAGGAAGCCCCAAAAAAAGCATTTTTATAGTTCAAAGCAAGGCCAAACAGCAAACATAGATAGGGCAAAATCAGCATGCAAAAATGGCTCCGCAAGAGGGGTAATGAGGCAAGTCACAGCTGCTTGTCTCAAACACAGGAGGCCCCTTCTACAATGTTGGAGAGGGGCCAAAAATATGATGTTTTACAGTTTATGAAAAGCCCCAAAAACAGATAAAAGTATGGCCAAAATGCTATGCAAGAAATGGGCCACAAGAGGGTCAAACAAGGAACTGATACATGGAGGTCTCAAACAGTGATGAGCCATTCTTAAATGTTGAATAAGGGCTCAAAATAAGCTCATTTACAGTTTACATCATGCTCCAAAACAGATTATACACAAGCCAAAAATACTATGCAAAAAGATGGCACAAAGAGGGCTAAAGAGGCAAGTGCCAAAAAGAAGCTTCAAACTGCAATGAGCCCTTAATGAAACATGGAATATAGCTCAAAAAAATGACATTTTCAGTTTTGGTCGGAGCTCAAAACAGCAAGAAAATAGGGCTAAGAAATGGTACAAAATAAGGCCAAAAGAGAGGGGAAATGAACTTACCCTTGAAGACTACTCCTTGGCTGCCTTTTGAACTGAGAAATGGTGCCTCCCAGCCTCTGAGAAGAGCTCCAAGCTGCTGGAAATGGAGTGGTGGTGGTGGTGCTAGGTGTTGGTGTAGGAATGGAGCCAAGAACCTTATACTTTAAGGCTAAAATGGAGAGATACAAGGGGGGGAGAGTGTATGTCTCCTCTGGAATGTCAGAACCCTAATTATGGAAGAGGAGGGCTTGCTTTATAGAGCCAAGGAAGTAAGACTTATCTTAGAAGCTTCAAAACCAAGAGCCAAGATCCTCCATACACGTGTATGGAGGATCCAGTCTGTGCCCTCCAGCTGGCACAGCTGTCATCCATTCAATCTGTAGAATACTCCGGAAGGTCGTCGGCTAGCAAAAATGGTCGGTCGGCTACCTTTACTGGCCGGTCGGCACTGTATTTGGCCGGTCGGCCATCTATTTGGCCGGTCGGCACTCTGTTCTAGCCGGTCGGCAGGAAAAATCTGCTCTGCAGGTCCAACTTCGAACGGGCATAACTTCTTCATATGAACTCCTTTTCAGGTCATTCTTGTGTCAAAAATGAAGCCCCGGAAGTCTTCTTTCCAATGGTGGTAGCCTCATAACTTAACTCCAAGTGTACAGACAAATAAGCTTGATTTAGCGAGGACTGCTCGTCCCTCTCTTAGCGATTCTTGTCTATCTTCTTCTCCAACTTGTTTTCTCCCCTCTTCTCCTCTTTTCTTCAACTTCAAACCCCTAAGCAAGGTGTTTTGAAAGATTTTTTCAATGATTTCATCTCTCTTTCGTTAATTCCCACTTTGTCCTTGCTCGGTTTATCGAAAAGCGCATCATTTGACAAAATGCGAGCGTCGGAACGTCGTGGGAATTTTGTTTCAAAAATGTTTTGAAAGAGAGGGTTTTAAGGTCTAAAAACCATTCAAAATAGTTTTGGTCCAAAATGGGGGGGGGGGGGGGTGAAGTTGAGATTTGTCTCTCTCCTTGCCAAAGAAATTGAACCTTTGCCCTGCACACCTTCCAACACAGAGCAAACCATCAGTCGCGCCCAAGTCTTAAGGGCAGTCAAAAATGCGGTGTCTACAGCTGTGTATGCGAATATGTTCATGACGAGCAGACAGTATACATGGTGAAAGTATGGAATGTGCAGCAAATGCAAAAATGAAATACATACCTCATGCGCGTGATGAGAGAGATGGGACTCCGGCTCCCGAAGCAGCAGGTCTGTAGGTGCCCGCCGCGCAAAGTCTGTGAAGTGATAGAAAGTACTAGGAGGAAGGATGTGCTCCTCTGGGTCGTACCTCTCAGGGTCGAACGGCAGTATCCTCGGAGGCAACGGTATGATGTCAAGCTCGTCCTCTGCATATGGAAAGCCTCTGCCATACAGAATATCGTTAGCCATCTGAGGAAATCTGCAAAAAAGATGCAAAACGAGCGAAATGAGCCAAAATTGCAAAAAGTCAACAAAAGTCAACACTCAGAAGAGAAAAAGTCAACAAAAGTCAACGCCTGAGAAAAGGTGCCAAACTTTGAGACAAACATACCTCAAGTTGTGAAAATGGAGAAAGAGGCTCCGAAAACAAATTCTAATCGGTTCAAATCGAAGAGAATCGAAAGTTTTCGCGAAACAACTTCGCGTGGGGCGTTGGAAAACACGTATAAAGTGCAGATCTGAGAGAGAAAAGGGTCTAGGGAGCAAGGAGAATGTATTTCGGCTTTGGAGGTGTGATACAAACTGATTTGGAGTTGTGCACTTAAAGAACTGAAGCTAAAAGACCAAACTGCCCCAGAATTCTGAAAACTGGTCAGCCAGCCAGTTTTTCTAGTCGGCTGACCACTTTAGTAGGCAACAACTGGTTGGCCAACTTTAGAACTGGTCGGCCAGCTTCCTGGATGATCTTCAGAGCTCCATTGTTCTCCCTGTGTGTTTTGGCGGTGATTGGAGTCCCCGGTTCTCGAGAAAGTGTAAGAAAAGTACACTTTCTGCTCGAAAATGTCCCGTGGAACTCCGATTCAAGTTTTCGATGCTTGGCTCATCGTCACTTGTCCAAAGAGCAAGGTGTATCCTTTTTGAGTATGTTATGACCCTTTCGAGAGGTAAATCGGAAGTTACGGTTGAATTACCCTTGTTAAGGCTTACGTTTCCTCTTTCGGCATTTCCTTTCAAACGCACATTTGAAGTTGTGCATTTCATTTGTATTATCTTGCACTTTTCATAAGCGTTATCGCGCATGTTTCACCTGCATTGTTATGCGCACCACTTGTTGCATTGTTAGGCACACTACTCGTCGCTTAGTTACGCGCACTTTTGTTGACTTGTTGTACACTTTGTTTGCATCGTTACGCACTTTTCACTTGCATTGCTATGCATGTTTCTAACGATATTGTACCTGTTAAGTTTCTTTCTTTTTTAGGCACGATATTGTATGTACGGTTCATTAGCACGACCAGACGAACCGGACAGGTATTGTATGTATTCCGTGTGAGACGTAGTGAGAATTGTATAATTCTCTTACATCCTTTCTGCATGTAATGTAGTTTGGTTCGTTTTCGCTTGCTTAAACTGTTGCAATTATTTTGCATAATTGCTTCGTTACAGCTGTCTTTGCATGATCATAAGTTATGTTCGGCTTTGTGCATTTCCTTTGCATTTTGCCCCTACCTGCGGGCACATTTCTTTGTTATCTTGCATGTTTGTCTAAGTCTTCGGCCTTGTCAAAAATGGGTCGTCTCTGGGCTTTGACACTCACTCCCGTCAGTTATGACTTCCGAGTTCTATCAAAGAGGGGCAACTGTAGACACCCCATTTTTGACCAACCTTAAGACTTAGACATCATCGATTGAGCGCTCGGTGATGATGCATGTTGTGCTCATTCTGAGGTTTCGGAGTTTTGGCTGAGAGCCTTGTCTCAGGCCTCGAAACTCTTTGTGCTTTGGCTTGGTTTGCGGACCGAACCTTGTTTCTCTTCCTGGAGGGAGGGAGAGGTCTTGTAGACCATCTTTCTGTGGTCGTAGACTACTTTTGTGGTCGTAGGCCACTTTTCCTGTTTGGAGACTAGTTTCCAATTTTTGGAGCCTTCGGCCGCGCGCCTTTTCTCAAGACCGCTTAACGTTCTCCGTTTGGCGTGGTTTTTGAACCACACCTTGTTGTCTCTTCCTAGAGGAACACTATGGTCTGGGAGACCACTTTTGTGGTTGCATACCACTTTTGATGCTCGTCAGCTAGTTTTTGGAGTTTTCGGCCGCGTGTTTTGCCTCCCGATTTCTCGTCTTGCATCCGCTTTGGTTTGTTTTTGGTACAAACCTTGTTTTCCTTGTTTGGAAGGTGGCACAAGGATGGGAGACCAGTATTTCTTCTGGCCGACCACTTTTCCTTCTGCCAGCCAGTTTTTTGGTCAGACAACTGGCTTTCTTGGTCTTTGGGACATCTTTTCTGGTCGGCCACCACACCACTGCATTGTTTTCTTGCCCTGGACTTCTCCCACCTATGGCCGACTAGTTTTTGTCTCTGTGGACCACTTGAAGTGATCGGCCGACCACTTTAAGTAGCAGGCTGACCACTTCAAGTGGTCAGCTGCTTTTTGACACATTTTTGGAGATATTTTCCTCCAGCTGGCAGCTGGAGGACATTAGGGCCATCCTCCATACACGTGTATGGAGGGATTGCTTTGGTGCTTAGCTTCTCCTAGAAGCTTTGCCTTTCCTCTTCTATAAGAGAGAGGCTCCTTCTCCCTCCTCAGGTTAAAAAAAAACAGCTGAGAGGGATAGATATAGTGTTGTATCTATTTTGCTTTGTTTCTCCATTTTTGTGCTTCAAAAGTGCAGATTTGTCTTAGTTTAACACACAAACACACACTCAAACACCATCATTTTGCTACTGAGGTGCTTAGGACCTGGTGTTGGTGTTCTTGGGTGGCTTTAAGCTTGAAAAACCTGCTGTAGTTGCAGTAGTAAAGAAGGTCTTCAAGGGTGAGTCTTTGACCTTTAAATCCCCCATTCTTGTTTAAGCTTTTAGTCTATCTTGCATGCTGTTTTGAGCTTAACTCTTAACTGATAAAAGTTCTGTTTTTGCATGCTTTTGATCTTTGATTAAGGTCACTTTTGTGTTTGGGGTTGTTTACCCCCTCTTAGGCCTTGTTTGGCCTTGTTTTTGTGCCTTTTGTTGTGAGCTTCGGGACCACCTTGTTTTGGCCTTCTTACCACTGAAATCTAGAGGGATTTCAGTGGTGGGGATGGTGTTTTAAGGTCCTAAGAAGGAGAGGGTCATCCCCTCTCCTTTGTGTCTTGTTTACTAGCTTTGAATGCCTCATGTTTGAGCACTTTTGTTAAGTTTATGTTGGCCATATCTTAGCATGCATTTGTGGTTATTTTTCTGAGGCATACAACTGTTTTTGCTTGGTTTTGTCACTCCATACATGGTTAATACACTTGTAGTGTAAATTACACAATCTAGTCTTGTATGCCTCATGTTTGAGCATGTCTTTCTAGCTTGTTTTTGAGCCATCTCAGTTGGTTTTTGGTGTTGCTTTAAGATGCCTTAGATCTGTTTTGGGTTGGTTTGGTTGGCTCTTACATGCCTTATACACTTGTAGTGTAAATCCCTTAAACTAGCTTTGTATGCTTCATGAAGTACATTGTCATTTTAGCTAGGTTTGAGTCCATTTCAGCATGTATTTGGTGATGTGTTACCATGTCATACCTCTGTTTAGGTTTGGTTTGGTTAGCCTTTGCATGCTCCTTGCACTTGTAGTGCATTCCCTTGAATTAGCCTAACATGCCTCATGCCTTGACATGCCATTTTAGCATGCTTTTGGCTTAGCTCTGAGAAGACTTTGTTCATGTTTTAGCATGGTTAAGGTCTGATTTGTGTTGTATTGGTTATCCATGACTTGCTTTGTATAGCCTTGGTTCAATCTAGCTCGTTGGCTTTGTGTATTGAATCCTCTAGCATGCATTACTTGGCTTATTTCAATGATTTGGCATCATTAGTTATGTTATTTCAGTCCATGTAGTGTGTCCATACACTTGTATTTTTCACTTATTCAATGCATTGGAGGGTTTCCCCCTTTATGTCTTAACATGAACCATTGCATATGCCTTCATGCCTTTGCTTGCGAGCCATCATTTCAGTGTGTTTTTGGGGTTATTATGCCATGATATAACTCTGATTTTTGTTGCTTAAGTCATCCCATGCTTGGTCCTAATAGGTGTAGTGTAATCCACCTTATTTGCCTTGTATGCATAATGCCTTATGCCCCTCATGCTAGCTCATTTTGGCTTCTTTCCATGCATGTTTTTGACTTATTGTGACATGTTCTAGGACTGTTTTGGGCTGCCTTAGTCATATGCTTCATGCTTTGTATAGCTGTAGTGCAATTGGCCTTGCTAGCTTTGTGTTTTGATGATTCATGCATACTATCTTTGAGCTATTTGGATGATTTGGCATCATTTAATACTTCATTTCAGAGCTTATAGCATGCTTATTTTCACACTTCATTCATGCCTTGAATGTCTTTAAGTGTTGTGCATTGTTGCCTTACTTATGGCCCAGCTTGTATGCTTGCATGCCTAGGTATTTGGGCCCTCATCTCAGCATGTTTAGGTCCTTGTTTAGACCTAATTAAGCTCTGTCCATGCTTAGTTCATGCATTTGTACCATGTATTGCATGCCTCCTTTGTAGTCCTCTTTTGCTTGCTTTAATGCTTTAAGGACCATTGCATGCTTTACTTGCCTTGTTTGAATGATTTGGCATCATTTCTTACCTCATTTTAGCGCACATAGTGTTGCTACACTTCTGCATTAATCACTCTTTCAGCACTCTTGAGAGTTGTGCTCTTGGGCCTCTTGTATTGGCCAATGCATTGTGCATGCATGCCTTGTGTTTTATGCCTTTATTTCATCACCAATGGCCACTGATTTGGGCATGATTGAGGCCTATCCATTTTGGTTTACGTCCATTCTGCATTGTGTATGCCATGTTACACCGCGTTGTGCATGTTATGTTGTTATTTGCATTGAGTATGCCATGATCATACTGCATTGAGTATGCCATGATAGTCCATTGCATTGGGTATGCCATGTAGTTGCATGTTTGCATGTTTAAGTCACA
The DNA here is from genome assembly GCA_030407325.1 of Camellia japonica. Lineage (NCBI taxonomy): Eukaryota > Viridiplantae > Streptophyta > Magnoliopsida > Ericales > Theaceae > Camellia > Camellia japonica. The sequence continues at coordinate 13,946,876 of JAPPVO010000059.1, forward strand.
TTGCATGTTTGCCATGTTGCTTGCATTGGTGTTTGGAATAGGTGTTAGTCCAAACACGGGAAACGAGGGACGTTTCATACTTCAAGTGATGAAACGTGCCTTAATTTCCGGTCGCCGACGCTCTTGATCATCCATGATAGAGTTTTAGGCTTTATGTGTTTACTTGTGCATTCATTTTACATTGAATTATGCAACTTCGCCTCTCGGCCATCTTGCATGGAAATGCGCGATTGGTGGCCCGAGGGTCGAGAACCTGCACTCCCTTGAGTTCATGACATAATAGGGAGGGTGGTTGTGCACACATATCTTGCAAATAGATTGCCATGCCCTTTCTTGCTCTCTGTTGTAGCAAATTGCAGTTCAGCAACAACAATTGGTCGGCCAGCCAGAAAAACTAGTTGGCCGACCACTTTTTTGGTTTTTCAATGACCAAAAGTGGTCGGCAGGGGGTTTCAGAGACCAAAAGTGGTCGGCCACCCTCCCACTAGATTCCCAAGGTGGCGTTTCATCTTTCTGGAGCTTTGTGCAAGTTTCTGAGGACAGTTGCAAACAGAGGCGAATTGGGGCATCGCATTGGATTTCCGAACGAGGCAACCGGACATGCATGCATCCTTCTCCCTTCGAGGCTTCTGTTTTATTGCTTTTCTTAGCTGCCTTGCCTAGATAGCTAACTTTCGCTTTGGTTTGTACTTTAATAGTTAATGCGTTTAGCTATTTCAATTTGTTTTGTAATAATTAGTTAACTAGGATTAGTTAATTAATTTGTGTTGTAATAATTAGTTTAATTAGCTTATATTAGCTAGTTAGCTTTTTTATTCGGTCTCTCCCTCAAGAGAGCCAATTGTCGTAATAAGCGTGCGTGTGTGTGATGCATGTCTTCCAACCTCCATTTCTTTCTCCCTTTTACTTAACCGCTTACGATGGTTAGTTTTAGGGCATATTTCATTTAGCATACTTTATGCTCGCAGGTTTGCATCATTCATCTGTATTGCATGCACCGGGCTTGGCGCATCATACTAACTGCATTGTATTTCAATTTCTATTTGAATACATGTATCAAGTTGCATTTCACATGACATTTCTAGAATAGCCGAGCCTATTTTAGCTACATTTCTGCATGTGCTGCATTAGCCATTTTGACATGAACTAGGATCATGCATGATTTCTAACTAGTTCTTTGTTTTGGCTCAGAGTACACTGTGAGTGTTTACGCTTTAGCATACTGCATGGGTGTTAATGTTGCCACGAAAGCATGCTTTCCATGAGGTTAACTGCTTATGTGATATAACTGCCTGAATGCCTGTGGGTGAAGGTTGGATTACTTGAATTGGAACAATTCATTGAAATCTGAATTTTAGCCTACTTGCGAGTAGCAAACTTCAAACCATTTTCAAACAAACGAATATGAAATTTTTGTTCCAACTTAGGCGATCTAGTCTATACTTGTTTTCTGTGCGCATCACATAGTAATTCTAGATTAAATAACCGGAATAAGAACACATGTGTTTTCAAAAATGCGATATCATGCTTAGTAGTGGCTGATCTTTGATCGGGCGAGCGGGGTTGCTCATGAAATGACCTTCCCCAATCGTACCCAAGTTCTCGAACCATGGCAACTTTGGTGATGACGGACACGTGGCCTTCGGCACGAGTCTGGGTTTCCTAAATTCTCCCAAAATAAAATATTTAGGTGGTGACTTTGTATCTGGCAAAACAGTCCATGTTTGGCACTTCTTTACAAAAATCAGTTTTCCAAAATGATTTGCCGGATTTGGAATCTTTGGTGATTTATCGGTCTTACATCGCACATTGTAAGATTAGATTCAAAACCGTGACATTTGAGTCTGAACTTGTAGTAGCTAGAGAGCGAACGAATTTCGCGCCTTCGCAAAGCGCGGAGCTCGGGACCCCTCGGGCGCGTCTACAAGATGATGATGATCTAAACCCAAGGATTTCAAGAATCAAGGTGTTTTAGTGTTTTGGTAAGTGTTTCTAGAGAGAAGGTGGAGAGAAATGAGGTTTAGAGTGAGAGGAAGAAGCCCAAAATGTGATATAATTTCGGCCAAAAGACATACATAAAACAGAGATTTGGACTGCCCGACTGCCGCATGTGCAATGCCCTTCCCCGCACGTGTGGAGCGCCCATTCCCAGACGTGCGGCCCTCATCCCTGCACGTGCGGTGGCCCTCTGCTGCACCTCCCTCCGCACCTGCCTTTTAGGCAGTGTGCAACCTCTCATCTCCCCTGAAATCCACACGTGCGGCCTCACATCCTGCACGTGCGGCCCTTCCCTGCATGTGCAGCTAGTCAAGCAGCCCAAAAAAATTGCTGGCTTAAACCCCGGCACTCCGGACCAGACCTCACGCTCCTCGGGAATAAAGGAACTTCAACACCGAATAAAACAAGAACAAGGACTTTGTTCAAGAATAACCTCCAGACGTTACAAACTCAATGGGAGCGAGAAGGGAACGGAACGAAGAAGAAAGTAAAAGAAAGAAAAACAAGACCCGGTCATCACAAAACAAAACGCTGAAAGTAATGCACACAAACTTAATACTCAATACTAATCAAGTCCAAGACCGAAGACATCACAGAAATCTCAGGGGAGGTGAGTGCAATTTACTTCCCCTTTCTTTTTCTTTTTTGGGCCCTTTCCTAGAGAGTTGTTCGTTTCTCTCTCTTTTTCCAATTTCCACCATTGTTGATCAAGTTTTGAGCTTAGAGTGGGAGTCCTTAGAGTGAGATTTTGCATAATCTTTGTAAAGGGAAGTTGGAGAGCTTGTCGTACTCTTCACAACGACAGTCTCTGATTCTTGATCCGGCAAGCTTTGCATTTTCAGATTTGCTTTTCTTCATATTTTAAGATAAGAATTTCTTTGATTCTTTTGAATATATCACTATAGATGGATATGTGGTACTTTCTATTGCATTAAAAAAAAAAAAAAAAAAGAGTTTATAAGTGATTTTCGAAATACATGTAGATGAGATTTTGGGTCTTGAATCAAATAGTTTAATCTTATATTTTGTTGTTGATTATGAAAATTTTAAGCTAAGAGAACAAGTTTATTATGGTTGAAATAAAAAGTCCTAATTTTTAATTTAATGTTTACGAGAATGAAAAGAGAAGATGATTTTTTTCTTATATAAATAATGAGTCATGTTGATTTTTTTGTGAATAAGAAATGTGAAATGGGAAGAGAAGGAAATTTCAATGGTTGATCTCGTGATGCTAATATATGATGAATTGATGCTATTAAAAGTTAGTTGTGAAATTTAAAATGAAAAACCTTAATTTTTATTTGATCGTTATGTAGTACGAAAAAGAGTTAATGTTTATGAATGGTTGAGCTAGGTATTGTTATTGGTAAATTAAAAAATGTGATAAAAGGTAATTAATAGATTATTGTAATAATCATTGTGAACTAGAAATGAAAAGTAGAGAGAGAATGAAGTAAATGATTATCATGAAATTGGCCTACATTGTAAATATTGGTGATTGAAAATAGTGGAATCAGTTGTGGACATTACGAAATGATATAATTGTTAATCTAACTCTAGACAATATTAGTAATATTGAGGTATGGAAATGTTATGAGAATCACACTAACTTGTTTATAATAATTTATATTATTACTATTAAATGCTTAGAGGTTTTGTCCTTGACCATTGGTGGAGAATGATATTATTTGTTGTGGAATGGATGTGAAATAAGTTGATATGAAACCTTATGTGTTGTTGATTAACTACATAATTACATAATTATATGAGAATGAATGGAAGGAAATTGAGATGCACGTGTTATGGAATGTGATTGTGCTATATAGAGGTAACGCGATCCTTCCGACTAGCAACCGATAAAGCGGGCTGATGTGCTATATAGAGGTAATGTGTTCCCTCCAGTTTGCACCCGGTAAAGCAGGTTGTGCTATATAGAGGTAATGCGTTCCTTCCGGCTAGCAACCGGTAAAGTAGGCAAACGTGGGTCTTGAGAAGACCACAATGGTAACGTGGTGCTTGGCGAAACCACAAGTTGTTTATTTTATTACGAGGTTTTATTGCTAATGTGTGCATATTTGAAGAGATTATTGTTGACAAAAATATGTATTGAGAATATAGTTGAAGTTGTGTTATGAGGTAGATATTGAATTCGGTAATAATGTGAGTGTTGTTTGATGTAAATGAGTAGCATGAGATTACAAAGGATTAATTGTGGATTGATTTTGAAAATAGACAAAGTGATGAAATCATTTGGATTATAAAAGATAATTCGTAGAGTTGCCGAAATGGTTAATGTGTGTGTGATATTCAAGATGTGATTTAGGTTTGAAAATCTTTTTGACTTAAAAATGATGAGTTACAAAGGTCTAAAAATGGATTTTCTTGAAATGATAAAAAGTATTCTTTTGAGAAAAAGTATACGTATGTATGTATGTACATTTTGGATATGAAAAACAACACTATATATATATATATATTTATTGAGCTGGAGCATTCATGATCATATATATCTATAATATACTATTGTTTAGAATCATTAGGATCGCTGGACATTAGTGTTCATCCCATGTTGTTAACCATTTTTCAAGTGAGAAGTTTGGAATATTGTTCAAGACCATGGAGTCCCCTTATTTGTTGGCCATGGGGTCTATTACTTGTAGGCAGAATGCCATTTTATTGTAATAAGGGTTGATCCCTTTTTATTTAGTTGTTTTGTTTTATTTTCTTCTATGTAAACCTAAGGGCACATGTTATAAATTATTGTAATTGAACAGTTCATCACCGTACATACGAGAGATAACATTTATTGCTTAACTATTTATTCTTGCTTCTTGTGGGAGCCGAATAAATAGAGGAACGAAATCTGGTGTACCCGAGGAGCCGGGAACTGAACGGCTCCATTCTGCTCGACTGGGACGCCGAATACGTTCTTAAGGCCGAATAGACTTGAGAAGGCATATCAGGACAAATGAAAGAATAATAAATAAAAAGTAGACTCTGGCCCCGAGGCCCAGAGAATGGATATAAATACAAGAGCTTCAGATGTTGTAAAGGTATGTAAGAATCACTTCTAAAAACTTAGTCAACAAGCTTTCTTGAGTAGAAGAACTGACTTGTCCATCGGAGTGCTAATCCCGGCACCCCCGACCGGAGTATTTGTATCTTTGCAGGTGACTAGCAGAGGATCATTGGCGTCTTCCAAGATCTGAAGAGTATTTTCAAACCACTTCCCCACACTTCTGCTTTTATTATTATTATGGAAATGGACTATAATTAGAGATTAAATAATAATATTCGAGTAATAAAATTGGGGCATTACAATAGTGATGTGTGTTTTTAAAACTTTAGTGCTCTTTTTGTTGCTGCTTTTAGCTGGTGCTTCGAAGTCTTCTCTATTTTTAGTTTCTGGCTGCTTCAAATTACTGTTTGGGTGCTTATTTGGTTGCTTCAGTGGAGACTTATTTGGATCTATTATCTTGGTTTTTCAATAGCTTGTTTGAATATAATTTGTTGGTCTATTTGGTGAGATCTCTACTTAATTATTTAGAATTTATTTAAGGGTAGTTGTGAGACTTTTGTATTTTGTTTGTAATCATATGAAAACTCTTGGTTGATAGTAAAATCGGACTACGATCCCCGTGAACATACCTTACATTGAGGGAACCATGTAAAAAATTTTCTGTCATTGTTGATTTGTTTTTCCGTATTATTTTTATTTCCTTTGATTGATTTACATTTGTGGAAAATCATTTATTTCTCTAACACTTTCTATCAAATTTTTAATAATGAGTGAGGAAAAAATTACATAAAGACAAGATTTGAAGTTTGAGAACTTATTTGTTACAATTACAAAGTGAATATATATACATGTATATAAGCTTTTTAAAGTGCAGTTGGCAGTACATGTGTGGTTTGGGTAGAAAATGATTGTGAATTTATGTTTTTATATACCCTTTCAATAATATCACCTGACAGTCACGCCGGGATTTTTCGTTTGCTTCTCTAAAATGGGTTAATCATTGGACTTAGATTGGAACTTGATGAAAAGTTTGAACGGTTTAGTGTCACAATTAAAAGGTTAAGAGATAAAGTGAGACAGAGTATAAAGTAGGTTACTAAGGCTTTATTTGTTTTGACGTAAAATATTATACATAAAAAATACTTTTCTTGTAAATTAATTTTACACAAAATGTTTTTGTTTTTGTGTTTCGGCATTTGGTTGACACTTGAAACAAAAATATTTTATTGCCTAAAAGAGAAATTTTGATTCAATAAAGTGTCATTTATGATTTTTTTAGTGAGTTAAGATACTTATTTGCAAAGGCTAAATGTGTTGAAAAGATAGTGAGTGATAGTCAACGCCGTAAAAATTGACTTATATAATTTTTTAAAAGTAAGTCATTTTTAAAAAAATGATGCAAAAATATTTTCTTTAAAAAATATTTTGCTTACTTTATGTTCAACAAAACAATGAAAGTGAATAAAATATTTTTGACAAAACAATTTTACGTCAAAATAAGCGGAACGTAAGTGTAATTTGCATATCAAATTTTGATTGTAATATTGCTATTTTGACATTAACCAGGAGAGATACCAATTCTTATGTTGTAAAAAGATTTGGCACTGTTGATTGTTGCACTTAATGGACTTTCACAATAGTTATTGTTTAATTGGTATGTGCTAAAACATGAAAGTGTTTTAAAGATACAATAACCTTAAAGCTTTTGAAGGACTATAAAAGCGATTTTAAACTAAATCTACTCCAGTGCCAAACAGGACCTTCAATCCCATCCTAACTCCGGTTGAATAATTCATATTTAAATATATAATTTTTTATTTTATGAATTAATAAAGGGACGTGAGTTGTGAGTTTAAACCAAGTGGTGCAACTTTTGAGTTTAAATCAAAAGTAGTAACTTTTGAATCTATGGAATAATCCATGCCAACACAAAGATGGAAAAAGTTTCCATTTAGAGATGGAACTTTTTGTCTTCTATCTATAATTTATATTTCCTATTTCTCCTCTTCTACTTGGTGGTTTAAATCTAAAGGTATTTGAGATTTGATTTCATTTGTGCATAAAACAGTTAAACAACAGTCATTAGATTGGGCTTTGGATTCGTTCATAACTCAGCGCACACCTGGAAAACCTAAACTCTAGATATATGATTTATGATTATCACCAATTTGATACACAAATCAAAATCATGGATACTACAATTCTCAACACACTAAGTCAAATCTAAGTTAATGCTCATTTTCAATAAAATTCATTTAGCTTTGAACTCAGAAATCAATAGATGGAACACAAGGGATTTAACGAGGAAAAAAAATAATCCAATTGGAGTCCACCATATGCAATTGCTAAAAAAAAAAATATACAAGCCAAAGAGGCTAAGAAAATCCACTAAGACAAAGCTCACCCAATCTACCTCCTTGTGAATCCATACCTAGTTGATCCAGAGATGCTATCCCATCTTCAATCCAATTTGCTTTTAGAATTTGAAGCTTATTAAGTTGATTCCACAACCTCGAACAAAGCTCAGATTCCACCAAAATAACACTGAAGAATGATCACGAATGACTCTCCTTTGAATTGAAAATCAATCACTTGAGATGTATGAGATATATCACTCAATTATCAAGGAAAAACTCAAAGAACTCAATCCTATATCTCATTCTTTGTTTGAGGAGCTTTCATAGAGAAATTCAAAAGAGTTAGATTTAGATTTGAAGAGTTGGAACAATTATTACAAATTAAGTTCGAGTTGACCGCTCGAGTGATGTGTCAAGATAAGCAATAGTAACAAACTTTCAACACTTGAACTACTTAAGAAACTGTGACTTCGCTTGAGTGCTCATTTCTTCGCTCTAGCAACCAATGCAACTGTCCAGTATCTCAGAAACTAGTCTAAGAAACTGCAAGCCTAAAGAGTTTGTAACACTTGTACTCTTTGAGCTAATGGGATTACCTTTGACTCCCTTATTATCATAATTATAATCTCTTTAGTTGATGTTAGAACATTGATTGGTGTGGCATTGCGACGGTAGAGTAAGATTGGAGCAAAAACATTGATTCAGATAATTGTCCCGTGAGTAGTCCTCACATTTTTACCTTTTTCTCTCTCCACACTTTGAATCTTGATGTAAGGCTAGAACCATTGGAAAGCTTATTTTCGGGGTTTTGATTTAGATACAAAAGCGACCTAAAACATAGTCTGCATGAGATAGTTATGGCTGTTTGAAATTTGCAAATTTGAACTTTGGACATACTTTGCTCAAGCGCAAGATTTACTGCTTGAGTGGTCTATAGACCCTTGCATACTCTGAATTTCAAAATCGTCTAAGATCCTACAAGCATAAACTCATCGCTCGAGCACGCTTTTGACCGCTCGAGTTATTTGTTCGAGAAAGTGGAGATATTGGAAGCATTCATTCACTGATCGAGCATAGCTTTGACCGTTTGAGCAGTCTGTAATGCCCCTAGATAATTGACATAAAATAACTCTGATTAATTTATTCAATTAACCAATCTTAGTTCAATTGGTCGAATCTCTATGTTGTTATTCCATATAATATGAGAGATTTAAAAAAGGGGTCCATATGCAATACACATTCAATCTTCGTAAAGTATGAATTCGCAGCATGTGAGACGAATAATAAAAAAAAGAAAAGAGAACAATATAAAAGAATACACCGTTGGCTATAAGTTCTAGGGCTTAATCTCGGTTACACAAAAGATGGTTATCAAGCCTATACAAGTAAAACCCTTGGTTTGACAAAAATGAACAACAGAAGAAAAATAAAAGAGCCATGTGCTCTCAAAACACATCCCACTCCTTTAACTAGGTGGGATCACCACGTCCTTTCTTGCACAAATTCACCAGGGGTGAGCACAAAGCCCAGTAAAGAGATTTTTAACAAAGTATGTAGTTTTGAGCAGTTTTATAACATGAATGCTATGTGATGTCATGCTTCAGAACCCCATAACTTTGTCCCTTTATAAATCACATGCAATCCTCTTTCCAAGAACACATTCTTCTAATGAATTAAAAATGCACAAACAGGGCGGTAAATACGACTCAAATAATCCCTACGCTGGTGCCTTCAAATAGGCATACCAAGTACTACCAATCCCCATTTTGTTACCAGCTCCTAACCGGAAGGCATGTGGTACCTACTCCATACGTGTTTTCGGTCTTTCACCCTGGACACTAAGGCTAACTTAAACAATACCAAACTACAACCCCTATCTGGACTTACCAAACATATTTACCCCAAAATATTTCCAAAGTCATCAATTGTTTTCTCAAAACAATAACTCAATTTCCAAAAACATAGCCATAATAATATATATTCAAAAGTTATGCAAGTGAATGAAATGCCAATGCAAAAAGTATATAATCTCATTACACAAATTTCCCACAATACTCAACATTTCCGCAATGTAAAACAACAATCATTATCCACATACATGTGACATATGACACATCTTCATATTCACAATTAATATCCATTTTCTATTCATGTCCATGCATATATAAATTATGTTATCCATATCAATTTTTCAACAACAAATCTCATCCATCTCCTGGATATCTCAATCAACACAACAACATGTGAAAGTTCATCATTTTCTTAAAAAATTCCAACATTTGCATAAGCTTTCACAAAATCCACTTTTTCCTAATTTCTCAAAAATCTAGGGTTTGATCACAATGTGGATTTCCCTCATTTTCAAAGATATTTTTCCTCTATGCACTCCCAACAAGCACACAAGTTCACAAAACAAATTAATTTGGATAATATCATAAGAAAATCACTTTTTCAACATTTTTAAAATTGAACACCTCATATCCCAATCCCCTTATCATATCAAAATAAGCAAGCACATGCTAAAATCACATATATATAACTCAAAGAAACTCCCTACCTCAAGTTAAGAGAAGAAAATGTGAGAAAAACTGCAAAATCAACGGTGTCGAAATCCGATCTCCACCGCTCACTACGTAATCCCTGATGAGCTCTCCAAATTTAATGAAGACAAAAGGGCCAAAACTTCAATGGATTTAAAGGGATCAAGGAATTTATGAGGGTTGGTGGGTGTATTCTAGAGAGAGATGAGAGAAAAGAGAGAGAAATGAAATGTACAGAGAAAGAGAGAGGAATGAAAAGTGAGGAAGAAGTGTTTAATGGCTCAACTTTTAAGTGATTGGACACATTTATCAGAACTGACTCTAGACAGACCACTGCAGTGATGAATTCAAACTCCCAGAATCTCTCTCTTCTATAGACAGACCATGTGATGGTGAAACCTTCGCTTAAGCGATTAAAGCACACTCACAGTATTTCAGACTTCAGAACAAAGAACTGGAAGAACTAGTTTACTGCTCGAGCGACAAAAGGACCGCTTGAGCAGACTCAACTTACAAGTGATGCAAAAATCAACCTTAGAGCATTCCCACATTCCCGAACTGACTCCAACACCCAAAGACGCAAGTTGACACCTCAAAAAACACATTATGACGAAAATGAATAGTCACAAAGAGAAAAATAGATGACAACACTTGACTCGTAAAGCTCAATAGCAACAAGGACCCCAAAAGAAAAGGCATTTTGAATTAATATACTCAATTTTCTTTAAAAAGACTTGGGACATAACAATCTCCCCATCTTAGGAAATTTCGTCCCCTTCTAACCATGAAACAATTCCCAAAACCCAACAACGATAACAACATACAACCATGAGATTAAACTCCAAATGACAATAACAATGTCCATAGTAGGCCTGTAAATGGATCGGATTCGGATCGAATCTGTCAAAATCTGAATCCAATCCGATTATGACAAACTCAAATTCGATCCAAATCCATTTATCCCATATCCAATTATAGATCACCTGAATTCGAATTCGATAATTTCGGATATCTGATCCAATAATTTGATCCGACCCATTTATTTATTTATTGAGCTACAATTATATATATTTTGATTTTTTTTTTTTTTTCATTTTGTGTTTTCTTCATTCAAATTGAGAATAATCAGATCGGATTAGATTTTTGCATATTCAATCCGTTTAATAAATGGATTCGGATTTTCAGATCACCGGATTGCATTGTTTTGTAAACGAACTCGGATTTTAGGATCGGATTCGGGTCGGATTCAGATTAAATCTAATCCATTGACAACCCTAGTCCATAGTGAATCAACAACATGACAATTCAATTCTAATTCAATAGATCATACTCTCATTAACTTTCCAAGAATTATCATCATGTTCTCAATAGGGTCATAGTAACTACCCAACAACAATTGCAACAATAATCATCGACATGAAATTTTAGTATTAATTCCGATGTTTTCAACAATAACTTTCATGTCCAAAATCATATCAATTTCAATAATATGTAATTAAGAATAATAACATTCAACTCCCAAAACAACATTAGAGAGTATTAACATTTCAACCTAACTAAGTATTTATAAACAAATCTGAGTACTTGCAGTAGACTTCCGCCTCCCGTTCCCAGGTCACTTCCTCAACCCCGTGGTGCCTCTACAGCACTTTCACCAAAGGTATGGTCTTGCCTCTCAACACTTGTTCTTGGGCATCTAAAATTTGAATCGGTGGCTCTTCGTATGAGGCATCATCATCTACCTCTAAGTCAACCCAATCAAGTACATGCGAAGGGCCAGGTTTATACTTCCTAAGCATAGAGACATGAAACACGTCATGAATCCCAGAAAGTTATGGCAGTAAGGTCAAACGGTATGCCACCTCTCCAATCTGCTCGAGAATCTCAAAAGGTCCAATAAATCTTGGAGACAGTTTCCCACTCTTCCTGAATCTCATCAAACCCCGCCTTAGCAAAATTTTAAGAAACACATGGTCACCGACCTCGAAGGATAGAGGTCGTCTCCTCTTATCGGCATAACTCTTCTGTTGGCTTTGAGCCATAGCTAACCTCTTTCGAATGAGAGCAACTTTCTCAGTCGTCTCTTGAATTAGTTCCAGGCCCAACATCGGTGCATCACCTACCTCGGCCCAACAATCTGGTGATCTACAAGGCCGGCCATACAAGGCCTCAAACAATGCCATCTCAATACTCGCCTGATAACTATTGTTATAGGAAAACTCAATCAATAGTAGGTGTCCCTCCCAAGACTCCTTGAAATCAAGGACACAAGCTCTAAGCATGTCCTCCAAAATTTGAATAGTGAGTTTAGATTGCCCGTTGGTTTGAGGATGATAAACAGTGCTAAAGGTCAATTTAGTTCCAATGCCTCTTGAAGGCTTTGCCACAACTGGGCAGTAAAACTAGGATCTCTATCCAAAACAATGGTCACTAGGACCTCATGAAGTCAAACTATATCTCTAATGTACAACTCTGCCAGGTAGGCAACTGAGTCGCCGATGTGCATAGGAATGAAGTGCGTATACTTAATCAACCTATCAACAGTCACCCAAACGGTGTCATTGCCCCATTGCGTTCTCGGAAGCCCAACTATAAAATCCATGGTAATATGCCCCCACTTCCACTCAGCTATAAGTAAGGGTTGTAACAAACCAACTAGTTTTTGGTGCTCGGCCTTCACTTGTTGACAAGTAAGGTATTTCGAAAGAAATAAGGTGACACCCCATTTCATACCCCTCCACCAAAACTGGCAACTAAGATCATGATATATTTTAGTGTCTCCTAGATTACTGCAACGTGTGAATGGTGAAACTATCAGAATACCTCCTCTCTACATGATTTTGGCACAACCAAATGCTCTAAATACCTCACACTCAAATCCGAGTGGATGTTCAATCCATTGTCTTTTTTTCCGTTGGAGATCCTCTCACGGATTGTCTCTACCTCACATTCACCTTATTACGCCTCTATGACTTTGTTAATCACAGTGGTGTAGACACCCTATAGCGACCCCGGTCTTTTTCTCATTTGATTATTGTATCCGGACTTACGTTCCGTGGATTCCGCTGTTATATTTGTTGTTATTGTCTTTTAATTCCTTATTCTTGGGTTATAGGATGTGTTTAGCAGGTTGGTTGCAGATTGGTTGGGTTTAGAAACCAAGTCTGCATGTTCAGTTTTTGGCTTGGTCGCTCGAGCGAGCTTCTCTTCGCTCGAGCGAGGTCTTCATTTTTGGTTCTTCGCTCGAGCGAGACTTCCTTGGCTCGAGCGAGCGATGCGTCTAGTACTCAGACCTGAGAGATGTGTTTCTTGGCTCGAGCGAGAAATTCTTCGCTCGAGCGAGTGAGGTGTATGTTTTCGAGTTCTTCGCTCGAGCGAGCATTTCGTCGCTCGAGCGAGCTTCTGGGTTGCAGACCTGAAGCATCGAGTTTTTGGCTCGAGCGAGCTTTTCTTCGCTTGAGCGTGGATTTTTGTGTCTGGTCGCTCGAGCGACCATGTCTTCGCTCGAGCGAGCCTGTTCAGTTTAAATAGGCAGCAGCGGGTTTTTTAATCAGTTTTCTGTCTCTTTTTGTTTCTAAACCCTAGGTCCGACCCTTCTCTCTCCCTACACACCTTCTACCCTAGGTTTCATCTAGTATTAAAGTGTTTCTACCCTAGATCCTTTATTAAAAAGGTAGAGGGGGTCGAGGGCTTCAGTTTAATCTGAGTAATTTAGGTTTTGGAGCACTTTGGAATTTGGGTCAGCATCTTCGTCTTCTCTTTTGAGTTACTTCTTCGAGGTAGGGATCTCCTACTCCAATGTATACGTTCTGTTCTAAGTTTTAGCATTTTAATATGTTGGGGGTAGTTTGGTAATTTTGGGAAAAACCCTAGTCGTTGTATTAAATTGAATTGTATGTTTAATTTAAAGAAAACTGGGGAAATTAGTTGAATTCATGAGACTGAGGAGATTATTGATTAAAGAGGGTAGTTGTTTAATTTAAATTACTTGCTTATTGAGTTGTTGATTTATTTATTTCCAGTCTAGAAATAACTGTTTGGGCTATCGGTGGAGGATAGTCATGATTGTTGTAGACGTTGCATGTGGACTAGGGATAACTGGAACTAATCACATTGGTTAAGTCATTAATGTTGACTGTTGAATTAATACAGACATTATGTGTATTGATTATGAGATGTATATGTTATGTGTTTACATACATGTATTAGTTGAGCATTGCATATGCATATTGTGTGGGAGGAGATAGGGGATGTACTCCACGGTTAGGGGAAGATAGGGGATGGACCTCTTAACCGTATTTTATTTGGGAGGAGATAGGGGATGGACTCCATTAGCATCACTTTTATGTGTGCTTATTGATATTGAAGTGTTTTTGCTTATTATTGATACAACACTAAAATGTGTATCATATTGGAAGTATGGAAGTGTTTTGATATGAGCCTATGTCTCATTTGTGTTGTTGATATTGGACGTAATGTGAATATGCTATATAGATCACAGTTGTAAGTTTGGCCAGGTTCGGAGCCATATTGACCAAAATGAAATTGATAAGTGTCATAGACATTAGTGTCTTAAGATTGTATGTTGATATAATTGATTATCGTGGTTAACCATCTATTGAATACTAGGACTTTATTCAAAGCGTATATTTGGTTTAGTATTTCTCTACTGGGCTGTGGCTCACCCTATATGGGAACTTCATTTTCAGGTTCAGGTGGTTCACTACCTCCAAAGACTTAGCTTGTGAGGATTTCGACTTGAAGATCTGTTTTATTTATTCTAGTTGTTTTTATTTGAATTATGTAAACATTCAAGCCCAGGGCTTTATTTGTTTTGAGTTAGAACTCATGAAATTGTGTCCAAGTGTTGGCTTGGCAAGATGTAAGCCCGTAGGGCATTTATTTTGATGTTTTATTTCGTAATACTCTGATGATTTAAATAATGTAATGTTTTTCTTTTAGTAATGCATGCCTTGTTTTATATTTAATGGGTTTAATTCTGAGGGCGTGACACACCCCATTTTTGACCGACCTTAAGACTCAGACGTCATCGTTTGAGCACGCGGTGATCGCGCATGTTTGTGCTCGTTTCGAGTTTCCAAAGTTTTTGGCTGAGTGGCTTGCCTCCGAGCCTCTGAACCTTTTGTGTTTTGGCTCGGTTTGTGGACCAAGCCTTGTTGACCTTGCTTGGAGGGAGAAAGGGGTCAGTAGACCACTTTTTGTGGTTGTAGACCACTTTTTCCTCTTGTAGACTAGTTTCCGATTTCCGAAGTCTTCGGCCGCGCGCCTTGTCTCGAGATCGCTTAACGTTCTCCTCTTGGCTTGGTTTTTAGACCATGCCTTGTTGCCTTGGTCTAGAGGGACACAGAGGTCTTGTAGACCACTCTTTGTGGTCATAGACCACGTTTCCCTCCTATAGACCACTTTTGGAGCCCGTAGACTAGTTTTCGAGGTTTTCGACTGCGTGCCTTGACCCGTGAACTCTTGTCTTGCATCCTTTTTGGTTTGTTTTTGGCACAAACCTTGTTTTCCTTTCTTGGAGGGTGGAATAGGGGTTGTAGACCAATTTCTCTCCTTGAAAACCACTTTTCCTACCTGCCATCCAATTTTCTGGTCGGCCAACTGGTCTTGGTGGTCTTTGGACCACCAAAAGTGGTCGGCAGCCATGCCATCACCTTGCTTTCCTTGTGCAGACCACTCCTCCCCCTTGCCGACCACTTTGTCTCCTTGAATACCACTTTCACTGGTCGGCCGACCAGTGTAAGTAGCTGGCCGACCACTTTAATTGGTCGGTAGCTTTTCTGCATTTTCTACAGAGGTTGTGGATGCCAGCTGTGCCAGCTGGTGAGCACTGATTGCATCCTCCATACACGTATATGGAGGGATTGCACCAAGCTTCTAGCTTCTCCAAGAAGGTTGAAGCTTGGAGTTCTATAAAAGGGAGGCTCTCTCTCCCTTTTCCTAGTTCAGAAACTTGAAGAGCAAAAGTTTACTATCTCTATATATATATATATCTCTATTTGTGCCTTAAAGTGTTGCTTCTTCATACCTTTGCACACAAACACCTACTCAAATACCTTCTTCTTGTTGCTGAGGTACTTAGAAGCTTTATTTGAGTGGTTTTAAGCTGGTTTTTCCCTCAAAGCTTGCTATTTTCTAGATTGTTCTTCAAGGGTGAGTGTTTTCCCTTTTTAAGCTTTGTTTTGCTTAAACATTTGGCCATCTTTGCATGTTGTTTTAGGCCTAACTTTAAACTAAAAAAAGCTTCATTTTCAAGTGCTTAAAGTGTTTGTTTGAGGCCTCTTTTGTGTTGGGGTTGGTCCACCCCCTTTTGTGCCTTATTTTACCTTGTTTTGAGCCATCTCTTTAAGCCTTTGAGATCACCTTCTCTTGGCCTTTTAACCACTAAAATTTAGGGGATTTTCAGTGGTAGAAATGTGGTTTTGAGGCCTAAAATGAGAGGGGCTGGTTCCCTCTCCTCTTGTCTTGTTTGTATGCATAGAGGGCGTATCAAATGAGCATGTTTTTACACTCCTTTGTGGCTTTGTTTAAGCTTGTTTTTGTGACTTTTTGGACCTGGTATTTCTCTGTTTTTGGCGGGTTTGGTTGTCTCTTGAGTGCTTCATATACTTGTAGTGTAATTCTACATTGCTAGCCTAACATGCTCTATACTTTGGACCACCATTCTAGCCTATTTTGACTACACTTCAGCATGATTTTATCCATGTTTTGCCATGCTTAAGCTCTATTTTAAGTGTTTTGGGTCATGCATGCCTTGCTTTGTATTGCCATGGTGCAATCTTGCTCATTAGTTTCGAGTTTCAAAGTCTCTAGCATGCATGGAATGTGATGTTTGCATGATATAGCCTCAATTCTCACATGATTTCAGAGCACATTTCATTGCCACACTCTCACATTTTCCACTCCTTCAATGTGTTTGAAAGTTGTGCCTTCATGCCTCGTTTGTAAGCCAATATGTATGCATGTTTGCCTAAGCTCTTGAGCTCTATTTAGGCATGTTCTTGGCCCTTAACTTGGCATGGTTAAGCTCTATCCAGAGCTGGTTTAGTGGTTTAAGCTTAGTATTGCATGCTCCTTGTGTATTGCTCTTAACTAGCCTTATGCTCTAGGCCTTCTAGCATGCCTCATTTGTGTTGTTTGGATGATTTGGCATCATTTAACACTTCATTTTAGAGCATGTAGCATTTCCATATTCTCATGCATGTCACTCTTTAATTGCGTCTAAGAGTTGTGCCTTTATACCTTGCTTCCGAGCCATGAGTTGAATGTGTATTCCATGCTCTTTGTACCTAGGTTTTGTTGAGTTTTGGCCACTGTTTTGAAGTATCTCAGGTCTGTCCATGTTTGGTTTGGCCATTTGAGCATTGTCTTGCATGCTTCATTTGTGATACACTTCGCTTGTCTTGATATCTTAGCTCCTAAACTTGCCATGCATGCATTGTCCATATGTTGGAATCTTATGCATGCCATTAGCATTGATAGGGTGATCATGTTGCATTGCATTGTGTTTGGATAGAGTGTTAATCCAAACACGAGAAACGAGGGACGTTTCATACTTGAAGTGATGAAACGTGCCTCATTTCTTAGTCGCCGACCCTCTTGATCATGCATGATAGAGGTTAAGGCCCTTATGTGTTATTTGTGCATTCATTGACACTGAATTGTGCAAACTTGGCTTCTCGGCTATCGTGCATTGCGATGCTCAGTTGGTGGTCCGAGAGTCGAGAATCGCACTCCCTTGAGCTTAAGAAATGATAGGGAGGGTGGTTGTGCACACATATCTTGCAAATATACTGCCATGCCCCTTCTTGTTCTCAGTTGCAGCAAAATGGAGTTATGCAGAATTTTCTGGTCGGCAGACCAGAAAAAGTAGCTGGCCGACCACTTTTTCTAGTCAGCAGCATACTTGGGTGGTCTACAGGTGGTCTACACCACCATAAACTGGTCGGCAACCCTCCAGGGGGTCCCCATGATGGAGTAGAAGCTATCTGGAGCTTTGTGCAGTGTTCTGAAAACAAATACAAACAGAGGCAAGTTGAGGCATCGTAATGGATTTCCAAACGAGGTGACCGAGCATGCATACACTTCTCACCCCGAGGCTCCTCTTTTACTGCTTTATTTAGCTTCTTTGCCTAGCTAGCTAATGCTTTGGTTTTGTACTTAATTAGTTAATGTACTTAGCTATTCATTTGTGCTTTGTAACTAATTAGTTAACTGGGATTAGTTAGTTAGTTCTATTTTGTAATAATTAGTTTAATTAGCTTAGATTAGCTAGTTAGTTCTATTTTGTAATAATTAGTTTAATTAGCTTAGATTAGCTAGTTAGCTCATTTATTCGGACCCTCCATTGAGAGGGCATAACTGTCGTAATGAGTGTGCGTGTGTGTGATGCATGTCTTCCAACCCCCATTTCTTTCTCCCTTTTACTTATAAGCTTTCGATGGTTAGTTTTAGGGCATGTTTCAATTAGCATCCTTATGCTCGCATGTTTGCATTCATTCATCTGTCTTGCATGCACTGGGCTCGACGCATCATTCAAACTGCATTGTATTGCAATTCCTATTTGAATACATGTATCAATTTTCGCATTGATATGCCATCTTAGAATAGTCGAGCCTATCTTAGTCGCATTTTTTCATGTGTTGCATTAGGCATTGTTGGCATAGCTAGGATCATGCATGATTACTAACTAGCTTCTGTTTTGGCTCGGAGTACTCGGTAAGTGTTTATGCTTTAGCATCCTTGCATGTGTACTTACGACTGCCATGATAGCATGCTTGTCATGAGGCTAACTGCTTAAGTGCTTAACTGTTTGAATGTCTGTGGGTGGAGATTTGATTGCTTGAATTGGAACAACTCGATGACTGTGAGTTTTAAGCCCACTTGAAGTGGCAAAATCATGTTTTCTAAGCCCACTTGAGGGTGGCAAATCCACGTCTTAGCCTACTTGCGAGTAGCACCTTCAAACCATTTTCGAAAAACAAACATGAGTGGTTTTGTTCCAATCCGCGTGATTGAGTCTATAGTTGTATGCTGTGCGCATCACATAGTAATTCTAGATTAATAACCGGAATAAGAACACATGTGTTTTCAAAAACAACATATCTTGTTTGTAGAGGCCGATCCTTCGATCGGGCGAGCGGGGGTGCTCATGTTATGACCTTCCCCTCTTGTACCCAAGTTTCCGAGCCGAGGCAACTTTGGTGATGACGGACACGTGGCCTTCGGCACGGCGACTCTGAAATTTGGCAAAGCAGTCCATGTTTGACACTTCTTGATTAAAATCAGTTTTCCAAAACGATTTGTCGGATTTGGACTCTTTGGTGATTTATCAGTCTTACATTGCACTTTGTGAGATTAGATTCAGAACCGTGATAGGAGTTCGAACTGTAGTAACTAAGAACCACGATTCGCGCCCTCGCGCGCTGAGCGGAGTTCGGGCGGTCTACAGGTGGGTTGTGCAATCATGGTAAATAAAGTAGCACCTTCGCTAGACTTGCCAAGATGCAAGTCAAACTCGTGGATATCACCCAACATATCCCATTCCCGAATGGCTACACTTACCATACTACTCACAGATTTACGACTCATGGCATCAGCCACAACATTAGCGTTCCCCAGATGATAGTGTAACTCAAAATCATAATCTTCCATAAATTCCATCCATCTCTGCTGATGTAAATTCAAATATTTTTAGGAGAACAAGTGTTTTAGGCTCTTGTGATCGGAGAAAACATCAAACTTCTCACCGTACAAATAATGTCTCTAAATTTTTTAGGCATAAATTATCGCTGCTAGCTCTAAGTCCTGGGTAGGGTCGTTCTTCTCGTGGGTTTTCAATTGTGATGAGCCATAAACTACAACCTTCCCCTCTTGCATCAACACATAACCAAGCCCATCCCACGATGCATCACATAACCTAGATCCCTTTTCAGAATTATCAAAACCGGTGCAATAATCAATCTAATATTAAGTTCTTGGAATGACTTTTCATAAGTCTCATTCTATACAAACTTGATACCTTTTCTTGTCAACTTGGTCAACGGTGCAGCTAATTTAGAGAAGTCCCCCACAAAACGGCAGTACTACTCGGCTAACCCCAAGAAACTTTGGATCTCAAAAGCATTCTTGGGTCGTTCCCTTGCATGACATCTATCTTAGAAGGATCAATAGTTACCCATTCCCCCGACACAACTTGGCCTAGAAACTTCACCTCCGAAAGCCAAAGCTCACACTTTTTAAAGCCGCAAGTGTTCATCGTGTTCCTCCTCAGTGGGTGAATATATGAAGATACCTTCCACAAAGACAACTATGAATCAATCTAAGAACTCTTGGAAGACTTATGCGTACGAAAGGCCATTTTCTAGATGTCCTCTTCCTTAACTCTTAACTGGTGGTACCCCGATCTCAAGTCTATCTTCGAAAAGCAACAGGACCCCTTAAGTTGGTCAAACAAGTCATCTATTCTGGGGAGAGGATACTTGTACTTAATGGTAACTCAATTCAACTTGTGGTAATAAATACACAACCGCAATGACCTATCATTCTTCTTTGCAAAGAGAGCCAGTGCTCCCCAAGGTGATGTACTAGGGCGAATGAGGCACCTATCTAACAATTGTTGGAGTTGGATCTTAAACTCATGTAACTCAGTGGGCACAAATCTATATGGTGCCACAAAAATTGGTGCTATGTCGGGCATTAAGTCAATGGGGAATTCAATCTCCTAATGAGGTGGCAACCTGGTAAGATCTTCAGGGAAAACATCGGGGAATTCGTAAACTACCCTTCGTAGGTCATCCTGAACCATGCTACCCTCATTGGCTAAGGAAATGGCAAAAAAGAAACTGAGCCATCCCCAACCTTATATTTATACAACGGTGGGATCGAACTATCACCCCAATCATGTAGGAACTAAAAACAATCCCCAGTTGGTGTGCATATAGACACTTTGTGGTGCTGACAATCTATCGTGGCCTGGAAGTGTGTCAACTAATCCATACCCAATATAACCTCAAAAGTATGCATGTCTAAGATGATAAAATCAAAAGAGAGTCAGCGATCTACGACTTTAATCTTGTAAGAGCGGCACACTCGCACCGATGCCACTCTACCCCCAACTGTTGACTCAACCCACAAAGGAGACTCTAACTAATCAATTTTTGACCTCAAAGCAGAAGCAGAAGCAGTAGATATAAATGAATGTGACACACCCGTATCAATCAACACACCAAAAAATTGAGCAGAACAAAACAAAATTACCTCTCACAACAGAGGATCCTGGCAACTGCTCTAGCACGGTAACAACATATATACACCCTTGTGGTCTCTGGTCAACCTACTCGTCTCTAAGACTATAGGCCTATTGTACTGACTAAGTCGAGGTGGCTCCCTAAATAGCTTGTGAGGTCTAGACTAAATGAGCCTATTGGTGGCTTTGAGTTTGCCTTGACCCTAATACACCAGATACGCCTCCCAACTACGGGTATGCTCTCCTCATATGCACAGAATGACCACACTGGAAACATGTAGGTCATTGTCTCCTACTCTAGGATTGACTCTGGGATTGGTTAGGGTGTGGTGGTGGTAACATCTGCTGTCCTCCTCCCTTCTACGGACATGCATTGGTTTTGTGACCTATGGCCACATTTAAAAGAAGTAACTCCATCCTAAGCATTTTTTTCTCGGGCCATGTAACGCCCCAATTTTCATACCCAAATGACAATACAATAATCATGGCCCTTTTAAAGGAAAGCCAATTATGCAATCCCACACTTGCATTTCTTAATGTAAATAATTCCTCGCGCGATAATACATTAATCCAACAATAAGTAATGAAACAAATAAATACCCCTAAGCGTTTACAAGTTTCCAAGGCTTAAGACTGGTTACACAAAATGGTTATTCAAACCCATACAAATACAGCCTTTGGCTTACAGACAGAGTCACAGCAGAATGAGAGTTTTGTGCTCTCAATACACACATTTTCTAGCCTTTAGTTAGGCGGAATCACCACATCATTTCCTACATAAAAATCCTGTAGGGTGAGTATAAAGCCCAGTAGGAAATTCTTAACAAATTATATACATTTTATACAAATCTCAATAGATGAAATTCTTGAAGATAAATCACATTTTTTATCTTTTGAAAGCCATCATGCTCAATGATGTCATGCAATTTCAAATTGTTCAAAACTTCACAATTTATTTCAAGGGCAGTAAATATGACTCTAGCAATCCCTAGGCCGGTGTCTGTAAGTAGACTATACAAGTACTACCAATTTGTCATTTTTACTAGCATTGACTGGAAGGCTCGACACCTAGAATCCATCATTTTTACCAGTATTAACTGGAAGGCTCGACACCTATTCAATTTCATCTACACCACCTGTCAAGACTTACCACCGTATTTACCTCAAAACCAATTCATAGAAACTTGTTTCTCAACATTCTTTTCTTAATGCAAGTTTTCAAATCAACCTTCAAAGTTTAATGTAATCAAATGAATTGATATGCCAATAACAGAAGATGAATATAAATATTTTTATTCCAATTCATCATCCATGGAATAACACAATTCCCTATTCTAAAGTATCCTCAACAATTAGTCATTTCAAGACTATTTCAACGTTTCGAACAATAATTTCCAAAATGAACAACAATTCTCATATTCCCTGAAATTCATCATTTATATGAATATAAATAAGAAAATTTTCAAACATCCATTCGACCCTGACACACAAAATAAATATAACAATATCATTCATGGATTTTCAGTCTCTTAAAAAAAATTTCCAAATTCTAGGTTTTCTCACCAAAACTATACAATTCAAATCTTTTGAAAGAAAACTTTCCAAAATCATCTTTTCTTAAATCAACGAAGGTCAAAACCCATAAGATCATTTTAAAAGAACAAGAGACAAGCCCACTTTCAAAATCGCTCAACTTCTTGAATTAACAATTAATTTTCAAAGCTATCGAAGGATGATTTCGAAAATCATCTAGATCTTGCGAAAATATATATAACTCTAAGAAAATCCCTATCTCAAGTTTTGAAGAAGAAATGAGATGAAACCCTCAAAATCAACATTGTCCAAACTCGATCTTCACCACACAAAACGAAGCCCTCAAGGAGCTAACCAACTTTGATGAAGAACTTAGGTCCAAATCCCAAAGGATTTGAAGAAATCAAAGATCTTGTGAGGTTTTTGGCAGGAAATGTAGAGAGAAGGGAGTGGAAAGGGTTTTTAGAGAGATATATACAAAAGTGATTTGAAATATCAGATTCACGAACTGATATAACATGGTCCGCTCGAGCGTGGAAAGTCCCGCTCGAGCGTCAAATACACTTTCCTAGTACTTTTGCAGACAAGTCAAACTTCTGAAACCAAACATTCTATGCTCGAGCGCATAAATGGCTACTCGAGTGGACAAGCAACTTCTAATGCATTTTGCATTTTTGCTTTGGGGGTGCTGCCCTAGGACCCACCAAGGGGCACTGCCCCCTGGACCCCCGCGAGCTAATCGGGCAGCTTGATCCGCGACATACTTAGCGAAGTGGCAAAACTGGGATCACTACAACCTTCCCCCCTTAAAGAATTTCGTCCCCGTAATTTCAAATCGAACTACCCAAACAAAGGGTTTCTAGCGATCAAAACCATGCTATTTCATTTTCAAATCACAATATTAACTCTCAACCAGATTCCGCCATTTCCACCATGGTTATCTCATACCTCCCAAATATGCATAAACATGGAATTTCCCAAAAAGTAATGGCAACTCTAAACAACCTTATGCTTAAAACACAACGCACATATCAACATATGGTTAGCAACTTTAAATACGTTTCCCTCAACACTAGGGAATATTACAAAGAAAAGCAACTTAAGCATTTTCAAATAAATCTGGATATTTGAAGCGGACTTCCGCCTCCCGTTCCCACATCGCTTCTTCAACCCCATGATGTCTCCATTACACCTTTACCAACGATATAGTTTTGCCCCGTAGCACTTGCTCCCGGGTATCTAATATTTGAACCGGTCGTTCTTCGTAAGAGGCATCCTCATCTACCTCCAAGTCAGCCCAATCAAGCACATGAGAAGGGTCGGGTTCATACTTCCTAAGCATTGCTATATGAAATACGTTGTGAACACCCAAAAGTTGTGGTGGTAAAGCTAACCGGTATGCCACTTCCCCAATTCACTCTAAGATCTCAAAAGGCCCAATGAACCTTGGAGATAATTTACCACTCTTACCAAATCTCATCAAACTTCGCCTTGGTGAGATTTTTAGAAACAAATGGTCATCAACCTCAAAAGATAAAGGTCGTCTCCTCTTATCGGCATAACTCTTTTGTCGGCTCTAGGCCGTAGCTAACCTCTTCTGAATGAGAACAACTTTCTCAGTTGTCTCTCTAACAATTTCTGGACCCAGTAACGGTGCATCACCCATTTCGGCCCAACAAACCGGTGATCTACAAGGTCGACCATACAAGGCCTCAAATGGTGCCATCCTAACACTAGCTTGGTAACTATTGTTGTAAGCAAACTCAATCAATGGTAAGTGCCTTTCCCAAGGCCCCTTAAAATCAAGGACACAAGCTCTAAGCATGTCCTCCAAAATCTGAATGGTACGTTCTGACTATCCATCGGTTTGAGAATGATAAGCGGTGCTAAGAGTCAACTTAGTTCCCAACGCTTCTTGAAGGCTTTGCCATAACCGGGCAGTAAAATGAGGATCCCTATAAGACACAATAGTCATAAGGACTCCATGAAGTCAAACTATCTCTCAATGTACAACTCTGCCAAGCGTTCAACTGAGTCATTGGTGCATATCGAAATGAAATGGGTAGACTTAGTCAACCTATCAACAATCACCCAAACGGCGTCATTGCCTCGTTGTGTTCTAGGAAGCCCAATTACAAAATCCATGGTAACACGCTCCCATTTCCACTCGGCTATCGGTAAGGGTCGTAACAAGCCCGCTGGTCTTTGGTGTTCGGCCTTCACTTGTTGACAAGTAAGGCACTTCGATACAAATAAAGCGACATCCCGCTTCATACTCCTCCACCAAAACTGACGACTAAGATCATGATACATTTTACTGCCTCCCGGGTGTACTGCAAGGCGTGAGTGATGGAATTCCCGAAGTACTTCCTATCTACAAGATTCGGGTACAAACGAATGGTCTAGGTAACGTACACTCAGATCCGAGTTAACATTCAAACCTTTCTCTTCCTTTCCATTAGAAATCTTAACACGGATTGATTCCACATCACGGTCTCCTCGTTGTGCCTCTATGACCTTACTAACCAAAGTAGGTGGAGCATTCAAAGTAAACAAGGTAGCACTCTCTCTGGACCCACCCAAGTGCAAATCAAACTTGCCAATAATATCTAGCATATCTCATTCCCGAATGGCCACACTTGCCAAACTACTCACAGATTTTCGACTCAAAGCATCGGCCACCACATTGGCCTTCCCCGGATGATCGTGTAACTCAAAGTCATAATCCTCCATAAATTTCATCCACCTCCGCTGTCGTAAATTCAAGTCTTTTTGAGAAAACAAATACTTTAGACTCTTATGATCGGAGAAAACCTCAAACTTCTCACCATACAAGTAATGCCTCCAAATTTTCAAAGCAAAAATCACTGCTGCTAATTCTAGATCATGGGTGGGGTAATTTTTCTCATGAGTTTTCAATTGTCGTGAACCATAGGCCACAACTTTTTCCTCTTGCATCAAGACACAACCAAGTCCATCCCCGGACGCATCACAATAGATGGCAGTAATTCAAACCCCTTTCCGGAATTATCAAAACCAGTGTGGTAGTCAATCTAGTCTTAAGTTCTTGGAATGACTTTTCACAAGCCTCACTCCACACAAATTTGATACCCTTTCTAGTCAACCTAGTCAAAGGTGTAGCAAGTTTAGAGAAGTCCCTAACAAAATGTCGATAATACCTCACTAACCCCAAGAAACTCCAGATTTCAAAAACATTATTGGGTTGTTTCCAATCCTGTACGGTATCTATCTTTGAGGAGTCCACAGTCACTCATTCTCTAGACACTACATGCCCCAAAAACTTCACATCTGTTAACCAAAACTCGCATTTTTCAAATTTGGCATATAATTGGTGCTCACTAAGTAAACCCAGCACTACCCGCAAGTGAGTCTCGTGTTCCTCTTCAGAGGTTGAATAAATCAAGATGTCGTCCACAAGACGACCACAAAACGGTCCAAGTATTCTCAAAAAATTTTGTTCATCAAATCCATAAAGGAAGCCGGTGCATTGGTCAACCCAAAAGGCATTACAAGGAATTCATAGTGGCCATAACGAGTACGAAAGGCCATTTCTGAATGTCCTCCTCCCGACTCTCAACTGATGGTACCCTACCTCAAATCTATTTTTGAGAAGCAACGAGACCCTCTAAGTTGGTCAAACAAATCATCTATTTTGGGTAGTTGATACTTATTCTTAACTGTAACTCTATTCAACTTGCGGTAATTAATACACAACCGCAATGACCCATCATTCTTCTTCGCAAAGAGAGCCAACGCTCCCCAAGGCGATGTACTAGGGTAAATGAAGCCCTTGTCTAAAAGTTCTTGGAGTTGAATCTTTAACTCATACAATTTGGCGGGTGCAAATCTATACGGTGACATGAAAATTGGTGCCGTGTCAGGCACTAACTCAATGGAGAACTCGATTTCCCGGTGAGGTGCTAAACTAGTAAGATCTTTTGGAAAGACATCCCAGTATTCACAAACTACCCTTGGTAACTCAACATGAGCCCCGTCACTCTCATTATCCAAGAAAGTTGCAAGAAGGCCACTAAGCTTGCTCCTACTACGAGGATCAACAATTGGCGACAAGGCTCTATCAACTCGGTTCCCCAGAAAATAGAAACGATTACCACCCAAAGTGCACACTGTAACTCTTTGACGGTAACAATCAATCACAGCTTGATAAGAACACAACCAGTCCATGCCTAAAATGACATCAAAACTAGACATATCTAGCAACACAAAAGCAAACGGAAGTCAACGCCCGACAACTTCTATTTCACAATCATGACAACCCCGGTCTAAATCAACTGTACCCCCAACAGGTGACTCTACTCTGAGTGGAGGCACTAACCATGCTACCTCTAACCCCAATGCAGAAGCAAATGTAGTAGATATAAATGAATGATACGCACCCGTCTATCAATACATTAGCCAAAGAATTACACACAACAAAAATACCTCTCACAA
Source organism: Camellia japonica (assembly GCA_030407325.1). Taxonomy (NCBI): domain Eukaryota; kingdom Viridiplantae; phylum Streptophyta; class Magnoliopsida; order Ericales; family Theaceae; genus Camellia; species Camellia japonica. The sequence continues at coordinate 13,974,065 of JAPPVO010000059.1, forward strand.
CTGAGGATTCTGGAAACTGCTCTTGTACGGTAACATCATACACACGCCCCTGTGGCCCTTGATTAACTTGCTCCCTCTCAGAGCATAGGCATGTTGTACTAACTGAGCCGAAGTGGCTCCTTGATTAACTAGCGAAGCTTGGACTGATTGAGCCTGCTAGTGGCTCTGAGTCTGCCTCGACCCTGATGCGCCTCCTAACTGGGCAAGTTCTCTTCATATGCCCCAGCTGACCACATGATAACAATTAAACCTTGACCTTTATTCTGAGACTGAGACTGACTTTGAGATTAGTTAGGTGGTGGTAACATTAACTGCCCTCCTCCCTTCTGTGGGCATGAGAAGGCTTTGTGACCCGGTTGGCCACACTTGAAACACGAGAAGCTACTCGATGCACTTTTTCCCGGACCTGCACTAGGTAAGGAAAAGTGGATCTAGACTACTGTGGTTGTGACTGGGATGGATATGTGTTCATGCTCTTCTTGTTCTGCCTATAGCCTCCTTGAGACTCTTGGCCCCTAGACCTTGAACTCCAAAGCCTCTCCTCTTTGGCTTGTATGGAAATTTCTATGTGTGTTGTCGTCTCCACAAGACGGTCATATTTCCGACAAGCTTGAACAAAATTTTTGTTTTCAATTTCTTTTCAAATTCAATGCAACGGCGCTCTTCCGTTGCCACCAACTTTGGTGCAAATCTGGACAAACTAGAGAAGACCGCCTCAAACTCGGCCACAGGCATGTCGAGTTGTTTGAGGCCTTTAAACTCTTGCCTCAATCTCTCTCTAGCAGCAGGAGGTATGTACTTATCTTGGAAAGAATTTGCAAAGGCTTCCCATGTCAGCTCCACTCTACCCTTGGCATATTTCCACCATTGGCCCGTGTCTCCCTTAAGGTAATAACTCGCTAGAGTCACTCTTAGTTCACTATCTTCGATGTGAAGCATTTCAAATGTCTTCACAGTTTGTTCGAGCCACTCATCTGCTTTCTTGGGCTCGGGACCACCATGGAACTCATCTGGTTTGGCCCGCAAGAACTCTCTAGTAAGGAAACTCACCCTTGACTCCGCGGTGTTCTCTCGGGCTTGATTCTCCACCCTCAAAAAGTTCATAGACTCTCTTAAAGCCCCTGCCATTTCTTGAGCTTGGGCCCCCATTGCGGTTTGACCCGCTTGCCCCCCTGCTCGACCACATTAGCTTGGCCTACTTGCTAGGCCATATTAGCTTGGCTGAACCTTTCTTCTTGCACTGGAACCCTATGGACTGGTACCTTACGCACACCTCGGTGAGCCCTACCATGCCTTCCGCCTCTACCACCACAGACTTGACTCCTTCCTGACATCCTAATAAAGGACACAAGAGAAATAATTTAGCACATTAACTCATATGTGCTTGTAACTTGACTCACACGTTTGACCACAACAATTCTATATATTTCTCTACCATATACACAATTCAATTTCACTCCACATAAGCATTTAGTCATGTAAACACATACGGATTATACTCTTATGATGAGATTCGTTCCACGAAAAACTAAGAATTCTTAGTAGAATGAGTATTGATCAAGTACCCTTCTAATAAGACCTCAAGGAATTTAACAGGCGCAAACAACATCCCAAAAGTCCATTCCCATACCCACTTAGTCACATAAGCATGTTATCACATAGTCACAAAATGCATAACACTTCCTAAACATGCTAAATGAACCCATTGTGGTTAAACAACCACTTTCCACAAGCTCCAAGTATTCAAACCTGGTAGCTCTGATACCAAGTTGTAACGCCCCAATTTTCATACCCAAATGACAATATAATAATCATGGCCCTTTTAAAGGAAAGCCAATTATGCAATCCCACACTTGCATTTCTTAATGTAAATAATTCCTCATGCAATAATACATTAGTCCAACAACAAGTAATTAAACAAACAAATACCCCCAAGGGTTTTCAAGTTTCCAAGGCTTAAGCCTGGTTACACAAAATGGTTATTCAAACCCACACAAATACATCCCTTAGCCTACAAACAGAGTCACAGCAGAATGAGAGTTTTGTACTCTCAATACACACATTTTCTAGCCTTTAGTTAGACGGAATCACATCCTTTCCTGCACAAAATTCTCACAGGGTGAGCATAAGGCCCAGTAGGAAATTCTTAACAAAGTATATACATTTTATACAAGTCTCAAGAGATGAAAAGCACATGACATGCTATGTCCTCTTTGAAGATAAATCACATTTTTCATCTTTTGAAAACCATCATGCTCAATGATGTCATGCAATTTCAAATTGTTCAAAACTTAACAATTTATTTTAAGGGTAGTAAATACGACTCTGGCAATCCCTAGGCCGGTGTCTGCAAGTAGACTATACAAGTACTACCAATTTATCATTTTTACCAGCATTGACTGGAAGGCTCGACACCTAAAATCTATCATTTTTACCAGTATTAACTGGAAGGCTCGACACCTATTCAATTTCATCTACACCACCTATCAAGACTTACCACCGTATTTACCCCAAAACCAATTCATAGAAACTTGTTTCTCAACATTCTTTTCTCAATGCAAGTTTTCAAATCAACTTTCAAAGTTTAATGTAATCAAATGAATTGATATGCCAATAACACAAGATGAATATAAATATTTTTATTCCAATTCATCATCCACAGAATAACACAATTCCCTATTCTAAAGTATCCTCAACAATTAGTCATTTCAAGACTATTTCAACGTTTTGAAAAATAATTTTCGAAATGAACAACAATTCTCATATTCCCTGAAATTCATCATTTATATGAATATAAATAAGAAAATTTTCAAGCATCCATTTATTTTGACACACAAAATAAATATAACAATATCATTCACGGATTTTCAGTCTCTTAAAAAAAATTCCCAAATTCTAGGTTTTCTCACCAAAACTATACAATTCAAATCTTTTGAAAGAAAACTTTCCAAAGTCATCCTTTCTTCAATCAACGAAGGTCAGAACCCATAAGATCATTTTAAAAGAACAAGAGACAAACCCACTTTCAAAATCACTCAACTTCTTGAATTAACAATCAATTTTTAAAGCTATCGAAGGATGATTTCGAAAATCATCTAGATCTTGCAAAAATATATATATATATATATATATATAACTCTATGAAAATCCCTACCTCAAGTTTTGAAGAAGAAATGAGATAAAACCCCTAAAATCAATGTTGTCCAAACTCGATCTTCACCGCACACAACGAAGCCCTCGAGGAGTTAACCAACTTTGATGAAGAACTTAGGTCCAAATCCCAAAGGATTTGAAGAAATCAAAGATCTTGTGAGGTTTTTGGTAGGAAATGTACAAAGAAGTGAGGGGAAAGGGTTTTTAGAGAGAGATATATACAAAAGCGATTTGAAATATCAGATTCACAAACTGATATAACATGGTCCGCTCGAGCATGAAAATTCCAGCTTGAGCGTCAAATACACTTTTCCAGTACTTTTACAGACAGGTCAAACTTTTGAAACCAAACATTCCTCGCTCGAGCGCATAAACGGCCGCTTGAGCGGACAAGCAACTTCTAATGCATTTTACATTTTTGCTTGGGGGGCGCTGCCTAGGACCCACCAAGGGGGACTGCCCCCTAGACCTTCACAAGCTGACCGGGCAGCTCGATCCGCGACATACTCAGCGAAGTGGCAAAATTGGGATTGCTACAGGCCAACACTAGACAATGAGAAAGTGGATCTAATCTGCTGTGACTGGGCTGGGATGGAGTGGAGCCCTTAGGACTCTTACCCCTTAGACATTCTGAAATTGATGACAAACGCTTCCCATGTCGGCCCAACTCTGCCTTTGGCAAACTCTGCCTTTGGCTTTTTTCCATCATTGGCCCACATCCCTTTCAAGTAGTAACTCACTAAGGTTACCCTCAGTTCCATGTTATCAATGTGAAGCATCTCAAAGGTCTTCACAGTTTGTTCAAGTTACTCATTCACCTTCTTGTGCTCTGGACCACCGTGAAACTCGTCCAATTTGGCTCGCAAGAATTCTTAGGTAAGAAAGCCTGCCCTCATCTCTACGGCGTTCTCTCAGTCTTGGTTCTCTGCCCTCATGATATTTATGGACTCTCTCAAGGCCCTTGCCATTTCTTAGGCTAAGGCATCTACAGCAGCTTTAGAACGCCCAGTTGTCCCACTTGCTCGGCCACATTAGCTTGGCCGAACCCCTCTTCTTGCATTGAAACCTCATAGATTGGCACTTCATCAACACCTCGGTGAGGCCTACTATGCCTCCCGCATCTACCATAATGTGTCTGACCTCGTCTTGACATCCTAATTATGGACAACAGTGAACAATTTAGCACATAATCACATATGTGCTCGCAACTAAATCTCACACGTCCTGTCACAGTAGTTTACAAACTTTCATTTAATGTAAGCACTTCGTTTCACTCCACGTAACCACTTAACACATACGAATTACTCCTTCAAGATGACACTTGTCCTTCAAATAAGACTTCAAGGAATTTTATAGGTGCAAATAACATCCCAAAAGTTCAACTACATACCCATCTAGTCATGTAAGTATGTTATCACGCAACACCTAAAACACGGAACATATCATAATTTAGTGAAATGCACCCATTTTGGAAAAACCAGTTCCTATGAGCCCCAAGTATTCAAACCTGGTAGCTCTAATACTAAGTTGTAACGTCCCTAGATAATTGACATAAAATAACTCTGATTAATATATTCAATCAAACAATCTTAGTTCAACTGGTCAAATCTCTATGTATATATTCCATATCATATGATAAATTTACAAAGGGGGTCCACATGCAATACATATTCAATCTTCTTAAAGTATGAATCCATAGCATGTGAGACGAATAATTATAATAATAAAAAGAACAATATAAAAGAATGCCCCGTGGGCTACATGTTCGAGGGCTTATCCTCGGTTACACAGAAGATCGTTATCAAACCCATACAAGTAAAGCCCTTGGCTTGACAAAAATGAACAAAAGCTCATCATGCTCTCAAAACACTTCCCATGCCTTTAGCTGGGTAGGATCACCACATTCTTTCCTGTACAAATCCATTAGGGGTGACCACAAAGCCCAGTAGAGAGATCTTAACAAAGTGTATATGTTTTAAGCAGTCTTATAACATGAATGCTATGCGATTTCATGCTTCAAAACCCTATAACTTTGTCCTTTTAGAAACCACATGCAATGTTCTTTTCAAAAACACATTCTTCCAATGAATTCAAAATGCACAAACAGGGCGGTAAATACGACTCAAGTAATCCCTAGACTGGTGTCTACAAGTGTAAGAAGCAAATGAGGGATGCTCTAACCAACCAAAAAAAAAGTTGTATCATGGAAAAATAAGACCCAAAACATGCTGAGATGGTAGCCCAAAAGCTTAGGCAAGCATGCATACAAATTAGCCCATGATCAAGACATAAGGCACAACTCTCCAAAAGCATTGAAAGTGTGAAACATGTGAGAGTATGACTACACTACACACACTGAAATCATGTGAGAAATGAGGTCATAACATGCACACAACTCAAGTAAAGCATGCTAGATACTTTGAAACTCAAAACTAGTGAGCAAGATTGCACTATGGCTATACAAAGCAAGTTCCAAATGATCAAGACCACTCAAAACAGAGTTCAAGCAAGTCAAAACAAGGCTAAGAACCTACTGGAGCAGAGCTAAAACAAGCAAGAATTAGAGGCACAAAGAATGATGCATATTAAGGCTATAAGGAGGATTGCACTACAAGGGTGTGAAGCATGCAAGAGTTAATCAAACCAACCCAAAACAGAGTTATATCATGTAAAAATAAGGCCTAAAACATGCTAAGATAGAGCCTCAAGGGGGTAGAAAAACGTGCCAAAGTGTTAAGCCAACAACACAAGAAATCAAGACACAAGGAGAGGGGATGACGCCATCCTCTTTGGGGCCTCAAAACACACTTTCCGCCACTGAAATTTCTCTGGAATTCAGTGGTTAAAAGGCCAAGAGAAGGTGATCTTAAAGGCCTAAAGAGATGGCACAAATCAAAGCAAATAAGTCACACAAGAGGGTAGAACACCCTTAACACCAAAGAGGCCTCAAACAACCATTCTAAGCACTTAAAAAAAAAGCTTTTTGCAGTTGAGAGTAAGGCCTAAAAGAGCATGCAAGGATGGTCAAATGTGCAACCAAAACAAAGCTTAAAAGGGGAAATAGGACTCACCCTTGAAGAACAATAAGAACAGCAGCTTCTCTGAACCAAAACCAACTTTAGGCTGCCCAAACAAGTCTTATGGAATCTTAGCTCCAAGGCCAAGAGGTTTGGCTAAGGGGTTGTAGGAAAAAATGCAAAGAAAATACACTTCTAAGCACAATATATATATATATATATATATATAGAGAAGTCTAGAAAGAGAGTGAAAATTTGCCTCTCAATTTTCTGAACCCCTGCAATGGGAGGGGGGGGGGGGGGCAACTCCCCTTATATAAAACAAAGCAAGCCAAAGCTTCCTTGAGAAGCTAGAAGCTTGTTTCCATCCCTCCATACATATGGAGGATGGCTTCAGTGCCCTACAGCTGGCACACAAAATATCTAAAAAAGCAGAAAAAGGGCTTTCGGCCAACACAAGTGGCCGACCGGCCATTAATGAGGCCAACTGGCCACCACTGATGGCTGATGGACACAAGCCCTAGCCGATGGGTTGTATGGCTGGCTGACAAGCCACTCTCTTCCCCCCAGAAGCAAAGACACAAGCCCTGGGTCCACAACCAAGCACAAAACAGACAAGTTAAGAGGCTCCAAGGCAAGGCGCATGGCCGAGACCTTCATAAACTCAAAACGAACATCAACATGGATAATCATCGAGTATTCAAACGATGACGTCCAAGTCTTGAGAACAGTCAAAAATGGGGTGTCTATAGTTGCCCCTCTTTGACAAAACTCGAAAGTCATGAGATGACGTGAGTGAATGTCAAAGCCCAAAGACGACCCATTTTTGACAAGGCCGAAGACTCAGACAAATATACAAGATAACAATATAGATGTGCCCGCAGGTTAGGGCAAAATGCAAATGACATGCATGAAGCAAGAGCATAACTTATGATTATGCAAAGAGAGCTGTAATGACGCATTTAGATGCAAGTACTAGGCATGGTAAAGTGCAACATTTTAAGCAAGTGAATGAGATACAACAGTCTCACACATTCCAACAGAAAGAATGTAAGAAAATTATGCAATCTTCACTACGCCTCACACAAGGAAGGCTAAAAGCGACTATCGAGGAATACCCGAATCTTAAACAAAAACACCTCTCAGGATATCATACGCGAGAGAGGGAAAAGAAACACCTCTTAGCATATCACACACGGGAGAGGGAAGGTAAACACCTCTCAGCGTATCACACGCGAGAGAGGGAAAGGCGACACCTCTCAGCGTATCACACGCGAGAGAGGGAAAACGACACCTCTCAGTGTATCACACGCGAGAGAGGGAAAAGCACCACTTCTCAGCGTATCAAACGCAAGAGAAGGGAGATGACACCTCTCAGCGTATCACACGCGAGAGAGGGAAAAGCACCAACAACAGGCAAACAACCCAAATGCTGATAACAAGATATAGCATAGACATCGGGCACACCCAAATGTTTCTAGCTAACAAGTTGCCGGTGTAGACATCGAGTGCACCCGAATGTCTCTAACCAACGAGATGAAGGAGAGGAAAGGTTTTACTCGTAATTCCTCTAAATGAACCGTACATACAATAACATGCATGTATGAGAGAGAAATTCAACAGGTACAATACAATACAATGCATATTCTATGCAAAATAACAACGATGCATACCCAATGCAAACGTGAGAACTGCATACACAATACCAAGATGATGAATACATGCTCGATGCAAGATTAACAAATGCATGCTCCCTGCAACAACAAGATGCATATTCTATGTGAAACAAGAAGTGCATAATAATGCAAGTGAAGCGTGCATAACAATGCAAGTGAAGAGGTGCATAACAATGCAAGTGAAGTAGTGCATAACAATGCAAGTGAAGAAATACGTATTTTGGCAAGACTGATTCAGTCGAGACCTTTGATTTACCTCTCGGAGGAGTTTACAATGTGTTTAAAAGGATACATCCCACACGCGTTGAGCACCACATACCGAAAACACAATTCAGAGCTTTTGCGGAGGCTAATAAAGCTTGGAAGTGCACCTCCCTTGCACTCTCTTGATGAATGAGGGCACTAGTCAACAAAACAAACCCATAGAAGAGCATTGGAGGTCCACCGGCCACTAGGGGAAGCCATCGGCCACCAAACAAATCCATTGGCCAACAAATTGGCCGGTCGGCTATAAATGGCAGATTCGAGGCAGTTTGGCCATTTTGCCATGGGTCTTTAAGTATAGGGTTCCAAACCCTATTCTTTCACTTTCTCAAGCCCGAAACTTCTTTCCCTTGTGCTCTAGGCCAATTTCCTCCTTCGATCCGCGCTTTATACACACTTTCAAGCATCCCACAAACATTCAATTCACGAAACCCTTGAGATTTCAAACACTTTGAACCGATTGAAAAGTGTTTTTGGCGCCTCATTCTTGATTTCCATCACTTGGGGTTTGTTTCCCCCGAGTTACCCTTGATCTTTGTGCCCTCTTCCGCACTTCGACAGTTTCTTCCATTTTTCACCCCGCGAAGTTGACTTTTTGTTGACTTTTGGTATTCTCGCCCATTTTTCACATCTTCAATCATTTTCTCATCCTTCTTGAGATGGCATGTGACATTCCACGTGGTGGGGCTCCTTCGGGAATGGAGATGGATCCCAAGTTCGAGCCATAGCCACTAGGCATTCGACCGTTCGATCCGGAGACATATGACCCTAAGGTACATGTACTGCCTCCCGACGGCATTCGTCAGTTCAGGAGGTTTGCGCGAGGTGCACCAGAGGACCTCCTACTATGCGAGCCGGAGTTACACTTATCTTACGGTGCCTTTGAGGTACACACTCCTTCTTTACTTTTCACAATGTAGATCAATATCTTGGATAGCCAACACTGCTCTTCACCTGATTATCCCCAAACACACTTGTACACCGCATGCCTAGTTCATTCTGAGTACATTCATACACTGTATTTCTGACAATTTGAATTCGTACATTTCACTGCATTTCTATCAATTCTAAACACATGCATACACTATATTTCTGACACTGTCTTGCATCTGCTTATCTTGAACACAGGGAGATTCTCACGCCTTCTGGGGCTATGGGAATACCATCGCACGAGACTGGTACATGGAGCTACCTGATGTTGTTTGCCACATCGTCGATGAGGCTGGTTTTGGTGCATTCTGTATGGGACTCTCGTGCCTTACTACGAGTCGGCCTCTTCTAGGCGCCTTAGTGGAGAGGTGGTGGGACACCACCGATTCCTTCCATCTCTCTACAGCAGGGGAGATGACGATGACTCCCTTCGACTTCTCCATGCTCACCGGCATTGGGGTAGGGGGTGATCCGATCCCTTACGACACTGATATGGGCGAGTGGGATTCGGCTCAGATGTTTTTGTTAGGGACTCACCCACCTTTTTCCCGACCAGGGATGGTACGATATTCGTGGTTTGCCGATCACTTCAGGAGGGAGACACCGATGTCCCATGAGGAGATCGAGCACTGCGCCCGGGGGTTCCTCATGTTCTTGCTTGGCACCACCCTTTTCGCCGACCGGGCGAACACCGTTGGCCTCTACCTCTTGAGTGCACTAGTGGACCTATCTCGCATCTGGCGCTATGACTGGGGCGGTGCAGGCTTGGCCACACGATATGGATACATGAGTTCTTCATCTCGCCTGAGCGGGCACCTGCTAGGAGGCTACTGGAGAGCCTGGGAGGTACATCTTTCCCTTTTACTTTACAATCCTGCTTTACATTTTCTGCACACAACACACATTGCACATCACCCAAGCTGCTTTACATTACTTGCACACCGCACACACTGCACAAGATACTACATACCACTCTTTAATTTCTGCTCTACCTGCATACTGCTTTACATTTGATAAACATACTCATTATTACCCTTTCACATTCTGTAGCTATGGGTATATGCCTATTTCCTGAGGCTTGCCCCAGAGCCAGAGGTAGAGACGCCTCCCATGGTCCTGTATTCACACAGATACGATGTGAGATGCGAGTGGAGTCCCCGAGAGTCTTTATCATTCTTCCGCCGATATTTTGACACTGTAGCCGCAGCAGAGGTATTTCAAACCTTACAGTGTATCTGAGCTTTGCTTCATATTGCACTTTCAACAGCAGCTTACAACCTGTATACCTGTCATTTGTAGATCACCTGGCAGCCCTGGGCTGTGCTGCCTGATGCGGTTGGAGAGCAGTTGTAGACCGCCCGGAACTCCGCTCCGCGCGCGAGGGCGAGAATTGTTGTTCTTAGCTACTACAGTTTGGACTCCTGTCACGATTCTGAATCTAATCTCACAAAGTGCAATGTAAGACTGATAAATCACCAAGGAGTCCAAATCCGGCAAATCATTTTGAAAAACTGGTTTTAATCAAGAAGTGCCAAACATGGACTGCTTTGCCAGATTTCAGAGTCGCCATCTAAATATTTTGTTTTGGAAAATTTAGGAAACCCTGACTCGTGCCTAAGGCCACGTGTCCGTCATCACCAAAGTTGCCTCGGCTCGAGAACTTGGGTACGAGGGAGGGAAGGTCACGAAATGAGCACCCCCACTCGCCCGATCAAAAGATCAGCCTCTACTAACAAGATATGTTGTTTTTGAAAACACATGTGTTCTTATTCTGGTTATTAACCTAGAATTACTATGTGATGCGCATAGCATACAAGTATAGACTAAATCACTCAAATTAGAACAGAACATCTCATGTTTGTTTGTTTGAAAATGGTTTGAAAGTGCTACTCGCAAGTAGGCTAAGACATGGATTTGCCACCCTCAAGTGGGCTTAGAAAACATGGTGATTTGCCACTTCAAGTGGGCTTAAAACTCGTATTTCGATGAATTATTCCAATTCAAGCAATAAAACCTTCACCCATAGGCATTCATGCAGTTAATCACTTAAGCAGTTAGCCTCATGGCAAGCATGCTATCATGGCAGTCACTTACACACATGCAAGGATGCTAAAGCGTAAACACTCACAGTGTACTCCGAGCCAAAAAAGAAGCTAGTTAGTAATCAATGCATGATCCTAGCTATGTCAAGAATGCCTAATGCAACACACGCAAAAATGTAACTAAGATAGGCTCGGCTGTTCTAAGATGTCATGTGAATGCGACTTGATAACATGTATTCAAATTGGTATTGAAATATAATGCAGTTTGTATGATGCGTTGAGCCCGGTGCATGCAAGACAAATGTATAGATTCAAACATGCGAAGCATAAGGATGCTAATTGAAATATGCCCTAAAACTAACCACTGAAAGCAGATAAGTAAAAGGGAGAAAGACGTTGGGTTGGAAGACATGCATCACACACATGCACACTTATTACAACAGTTGTGCCCTCTCGACGGAGGGTCCGAATAAATCAACTAACTAGCTACGCTAAGCTAATTAAACTAATTATTACAAATCAACTAATTAACTAACTTAGCTAATGAATTATTACATTAATCAAATTAATTAAATTACAAAATCAACTAAGTAAGAAACTAAAATAGGCTGCCACAGCTCTGCCTCGGAATGATGAATGATGCATGCTCGGTCGCGTCCTCCCGGAAATCCACTACCGTGCCTCATGATGCCTCTATTTGCACTGTTTTAGACTTCTGAAAAAATGTGCCAACCTCCAAAATACTTCCCATCCACCTCATGGACATGCTGAAAGGTCATCAGCCAAGAGGAGTGGCCATCGGCCAGAGTTTATGGCTATCGGCCAATTTTTATAGCCGATCGGCAGACCAAGTGATCGATCGGCCACTACTTCCTACAATTTCTCCCTTTTGTTGCAATAGAGTATTAACAGAGGCATGGCAGTGTATTTACAAGAAAATGTGTGTGCAACCACACTCCTTATCATGACTAAGGCTCAAAGGAGTGTAGTGCTCGGCTCTCGAGCCACCAATCACGCATCTCAATGCATGATGACCAAAGACGCCAAGTTGCACAAATCAATGTCAAATGAATGCACAAAACCACATAAATGCCTTAACCTCTATCATGCAAGATCAAGAGGGTCGGCGACCAAGAAATGAGGCACGTTTCATCACTTCAAGTATGAAACGTCCCTCGTTCCTCGTGTTTGGATTGACAACCTATCTAAACACAATGCAATGCAATGCAAGGCATGCACACACAATGCAATACAACAAGCATGCAACAACATGCTATCTAATCAACATGCTAAACATCATGAACATGCAATAGCATACAAATAACAATGTCATGCAACAATATGCAAAAAACAATGCAATGGTAAGGGCCATGTAATGCAATATTCAATGGACCAAACCAACCCCAACCAAGCCTCTTGCATGCCAAGACAATGGCCCAAAGCATGCTGAAAATGAAGTCCAAAAGTATATACAAGCATGCATGCCAATTGGTTTACAAACAAAGCATGAAGGCACCAACTCTCAAGCACATTGAAGAAGTGGAAAATGTGAGAGTGTGGCAGTGAAATAGGCTCTGAAATCACATTCCAAGTGACACTAAATCATGCACATATGACAAGCAAAACATGCTAGTGGGCTCAAAACTTAAAGCTAGCCAAGGGACTTACACCATGGCCATACCAAGCAAACCCCAAAGGGCCAAGGTGACTCAAAACAGTCCCAAGGTAGGTCAAAATAAGGCCAAAACATACATGGAATAAAGCCAAAACAAGCTAGCATGGTAAGCAAAAAACATGACGCATACAAGGCCAATGAGGAGGATTACACTACACCTACCAAAACCAAGCATGAGATGACTTCACCTACTAAAATCAGAGTTATGGCATGTCAAAACAACACCAAAAATGCACTGATATGGCAGCCCAAAAGCTTAGGCAATAAGGCATGCATATAGGCTCATATTTAAGGCATAATGCATGACTCACCAAAATTGTTGAAATAGTGAAGCATGAGAGTATGGCCACACCATATGCACTAAAATCATATACCAAGTGATGCGAAATCATGCAAATAGCCCAAGCAACGCATGCTAGTGACTTGGAAACTCAAAGCTAACAAGCTATAATGCACTATGGCTATACAAAACAAGTCATGCATGACCAAAACAACATGAATCAGAGCTTAAGCATGCTAAAATATGAACAAAATCTTTCTTGAGTAGAGCCAAAAGCATGCTAGAATGATGGTCAAAAGCATGATGCACATTAGACTAGTGAGAGGATTTGCACCACAAGTGCAAGGAGCATGCATGATGTGATCAAACCAAGACAAAATAGTGTTATATCATGGAAAAACAAGGCCTAAGACATGCTGAAATGGAGCCACAAAGAGGTATAAAAACATGCCAACTTGGTGAGCCAATACCACAAGCACACAAGAGAAGAAGAGGGGGGACAACCCCCTCCTATTTGAGGCCTCAAAACCACATTTCCACCATTGAAATTCCTCTGGAATTCAGTGGTGAAGAGGCCAAACAAAGGTGATCCAAAGGCCTAAAAGAAATGGCTCAAAACAAGGCCAAACAACGCACAAAGGGGGGTAGACCACCCCCAACACCAACAAAGCCTTAAACAAACATGCTAAGAACTTCAAAACAAGACTTTTTTCAGTTGAAATAAAGGCCTAAAACAGTATGCAAAGGGGCCAAACATTTAAGCAAGACAAGGTTTAAAAAAAGGGATAATAGCTCACCCTTGAAGAACCACTATAAACCAGCACTTCTGAGCCAAAGAAAACAAACTTTGAGAGTCCAAACAAGGTCCTCTAGTACCTCAGCAACAAAGCAATGGTGCTTTACAAGGTGTTGTAGTGCAAAAGTGAAGACAAAACACCCTTTTAAGCAATATATATATAGAGAGAGAGAGGCAAATATAGAGAGATGAGAGATATATGTTTTGTATATCAAATTCAAAACCTCTGGAAAGGGAGAGGGGCCTCCCTTCTTATAGAAAACCAAGTCCCAAGCTTCTTGAACAAGCTAGGACTTGGTTTGAATCCATCCATACACGTGTATGGAGGATAGACCAAGTGACCAATAGCTGGCACCAGCTGGAAGAAAAATACCTGCAAAAGCAAAAAAAGGGGTCTCGGCAAAAAAAATGGCCGATCGGCCAAAAAGAGTGCCGACCGCCAACACTGATGGCCGATGGAGAGAAAACAAGGCCGATAGGCATGAGTCCTAGCTGATGGATTGTAGGGCTGGCCAACAAGCCACCCCCTTTCCCTCAGAAACAAGACAACAAGCTCTTGGTCCATAACCAAGCACAAAACAGACAAGTTGAGAGGTTCTAAGGCAAGGCGCGTAGCCGAGACCTTCAGGAACTCAAAATGAAGATGAGCATGGATGATCATCGAGTGTTCAAATGATGACGTCCAAGTCTTGAGGATGGTCAAAAATGGGGTGTCTACAGCAGTTAATGGGCGCTCGAGAGGCTTCCCGATTTCGGATGTTGTTCGAGAGTCCAGTCTGTCGGGCATGGTACTTGGGAGAGCGCTTCTTGCGACAAAGCCTCGGTTTTCCAGAGCAGATAGTCCCGATGCCACCTCTCACCTATATAAGGATCACCGAGAGGTACATTGAGCAGGAGATGATCGACTTCACCAGAGGCTGGGATGCCAACTTCTTCAGGCTCGACGGCGACTATACCGTCTTTACCCAGACATATCTTATGTCGTCCCTAGCCAGTGGTCGCCGAAGTGAGAGAAACAGGCCTCTAGCCGCAACAAAAGGAGTGGGAGGAGCCAAGGCGACTCGGGCCCATGGTAGGAGAGGTTCCCCGAGGAGACAAAGGACGAGGTGGCCAGACCTGCCCACTACCATGACATGCCGAGGACGTACCGGAGAGACTTTTCAGATTCCTATCACTCCTGCCCTAGCTGATCACGAGCTCGTCGGAGTTCGAGGTTTGACCCAGGTATGTACCACACTTTGCATTCTGCACATTCATTTCATTTCAGTTTATGCTTCGCAAATTACTAATCATCTCAACAGTTTTGCAGGCTTCCATAGAGTACACCGGGCAGGCTCTAGAGCTATTGGCTTCTCTGATGGGGATGGTGCAGACGAGCATGGATATGCTCAGCATTTACGGTATTCCAGTAAGTTCCTTCAACCTCCATTCCAAAACCCTTTATAATCTGCTCCATACTGATCTAATGCATCACATTATCAATACTGCATTTGATACACCGCACTCATATACCGCTCACGGCACCAACACATTGTACCCCATATACTGGCCACGGCCTTTATACACTACGATCATTCACTGCTCACGGCATTCATATACTGCTCATAGCATTCAAACACTGTAATCATGTACTGTTTACGACATTCATATACTGCATTTCATACCATACTCAGCTTCGCATATCATAACTGATGCATTTGCCAAATTACTCTTTTCAGGTCCCATTCCAGAGGTCAGTCACAGCGGGTGCCTCAGCGAGACCTTCAGTGCCTCCCCAAGCTACAAGGAGAGAGGGACGAGGGATGTCAGTACACAGCCGAGGCAGAGATAGTTGTACTCACACTAAGAGCGGTTCACGGAGGCCTGTCCCAGATGATGATGACTCCGATGAGGAGCTGGCGAGCCCACAGTCAGCGTCGTCTCAGGGCGGAGATGAGGCTGGAGATGGCTCCGCGGAGGGGAGCAGAGATGGTTCTGGTGCCGACTCTGGCTCAGATGCAGACGGTGGCGCTGATGGTGATAGCTCCGAGGCCATGCCCTAGAAGAGGGCGAGGACGGCCTCTCGATCTTGAGGTGGCCGGAGATGATTCAGATGCTTTGCTTTTGCTTTATTTCTTTTTTTGCTTTAGTTTTTGCACATTGTACATCCTTAGGCAGTTTTATTTTCTTCAAAACTTGTACCTTTTGCAAAAGAAACCATGATGGAATGAAAACGACTTTTGCTTGAAAAGTGTTACATTTTGCATTCAAAGGATCGCATAACATCGCATGACATGGAAATGAGATTGAACTTTGTAAACTGCACAGCAAAATGCATTGCCTTGATCAGGTAGTGAACCAACTAACAATTGAGAGAACAAAACAACTCAATAAACGAAACTAAGACTTGATATGCTAATCAAATGTGAATTCAACTCGATAAACAAGACAAGAAAATAATAATCAGCGTAAATACAACTCAATAAACAAGATTGCAACAACTCGATAAGCAAGTAACAACAAAAGAGATAACAAAAGGGTACTAAAAGTAGAATCAGACACAGGTTCTCAGCACTTCCAACACATGGACAACCCAGAGAGCAAAAGGAGAGGCCATCGGCCAGAGTAGAAGGCCATCGGCTAGAGTAGAAGTCCATCAGCCACAAGAAATGACCCTCGGCCACCAATACTAGCCGATCGGCTACTAACATGGCTGGTCGGCCATCACCATTGGCCGGTCGGCCACTGATGTCAGGAACCTCCAGAATGTTGCCACCTGTCTTCCATTCAACATCTTATCCTCTATAAAGGTTCCAGCTTTGTGGTTTCTCCATTTCAACACTATTTTTGCCCCAAATGGAAGCATTTCTTGCCCAAAACCTCACAAATTGGATCGCAAACTTGGACGGCTCAAAAAAGTTAAATTTCCGGAGTTTCAGAATAAATGCACTATTCACGTTGAGCCGCACCCCGCTGCGTTTTCCGTTCCTCCATGCCATGGCTAGGTGTTGGAACCCAGTAACTCATGTTTTTAGCTTTGGCGGGCAAGAGATGTGTCCCACTTTTGAAGATTTCCAAGCTTTAATGGAATCTCAGTGCGATGAAGAGATTTTGCCCTAGTTCTGCTTTGGCTACATCCAAGCTCTAGGACGAATGTGTGGGCTTACTTCACATGACGCTCGGTCTTTGATTCACGATGGGGAGTTGGACATCCCCAGCTTGATTCATCGATTTTCTGACGCCGGCGACCGTGGCAACCACCACTGGCAGGCTTTTCGGCGACACACCCTCTGTCTGTGCATGTTGTCTCATTTCTTGCTTGTCCCCGGCTCTGGAGGGTCTAGCATTCGTTTGATTGAGGTTGCCCAAGGCTTAAAAGAGGGCAAGAGCTGCATTGCCATGACATTAGCTGAGACACTGATGGGTTTGGATGCCTTCCATCGCCGGGAGACAGCTAGATTCGCGGAGAGTCCACTACTGCTGCAGGTAATGTTTCCCTCCCCACTCACATGTGTATTCCTCGCATCACTCGGCCCTCAGGCACTATTGTTTTTCTCTCAAAACCCTTTTCTCCCTTTTCTCTCCACGTACACCTCTCTATCCTTTAATCTCTCTTATTTTTCATCCCTCCCTAGATATGGTTGATAGATAAGTTGAAAAGTGGTGGACCCATGCCCAGCATATTCAGCACGCGACTATTTCTTCCGGCAACGACTAGTTGATGCCCCAGATGAGGGATGGCGGTGCGAATGGATGTGTAGTCTATCCGCCATCAACATTGCTTGGAGTTGCCCTTGGCTTAATCTGCCAGCGATGAGTTACAGCATGTCCCGGCAATCAGGCATTCAGCTGATTGGCCTGACACACTGTGTCTTTTACTTCCTATCCCGATTTCAGCGCTAGTTTGGCCATGATCAAACCCGCCCAGAAGAAGGGATAGAGTACCCTACTGTATTTCCAGTCCGAGGCGCACAGCTAGCTCGGTATGCCATAGCATAGAGGACGAGAGAGCTTCTGGCCCCCGCTCCCACTTTCAGTTGCACCCTTTCTGACGAGTGCACAACTTGGCTTGATGAAGAGGCGCAGGTTGGGCCTACTTTGGCATCAGAGGCTTCCACAAGCTCTGGGAGGGGGTGCAGGAACACCTGACTTATCCATACCCCGAGTTTATTGCTTTATCAGCACTTTCAAATTTTCTTTATGAATGTAATAAAAAGCAACTTCAATTTGTATTCAAGAGTAGGAGAACTCTGTATTGAAATCAATGTAATTGAAGGTTATGGGTACTGAAAATTTTCCATTTGGTCCAAAAATGGTCGAAGTCGTAAAAAGATTAATTTGAACAAAACCAACTTTTATTAAAACTTTCCAAAACCATTTTCGATATGGATCACAACTGGACACACCCGAGATCTACAACTGAGATGTACAACCCCGGATCCAAGCAACTGGAAAGTTGCCCCTAGTCTGAACAGCACTGCACTGGAGATCACAACCGAGCTCTTGGATGCAGAATAGACAAAGATGACCAACATGATCACATGGAAAAGTTGATTGGGAAGTGTTTATGGCTCGACTTCGAAATGAAGTTGCCTACGTATCCCGAAGATGGGAATCAAGCCTTACGTAGTTCGGTTCAGGTTCACTGGTGTATTAACACTCTCCTTTTACGCTCTAACTTTTGCCAAGGCCGCCCTTTTTGGGTTTTTAACCTTGCGAGCTCAGCTTTTACTATTTCAAATTTTTCATGCTCTAACTTTTGCCTAGGCTGCCCTTTCGGATTTTTGACCTAGCGAGCCACTCAGGGATAGTATTTCTTCAACTTGTCCATGTTAATCGGCTGGGAGAACTCTAGGCCATCTAGGTCCATCAAAACGACAGCTCCACCCAACCAGATAGACTTGATGATGTAAGGGCCAGTCCAATTGGGTCTGAACTTGCCCCTAGGGTCGTGGATGAGAGCTCGGTTGTCTTTGAGCACTAGATCCCCCTCTTTCAAATTCCTGGACTTAATCTTCTTGTTGAAAGCCCTAGAAATTCTTCGTTGATAACCCTGGACGTGATACAGTGCTTTCAGCCTTCTCTCGTCAAACAACATGAGTTCTTCGAATCTGCTTTGCTGCCAATCTGCCTCAGCTATCTGGCACTCAGCCAATACCTGTAATGGCGGAACCTCAACTTTGATAAGCAGAACAGCCTCCATCCCATAAACCAAGGAATACAGAGCAAATGGCAGCTTATCTGGCCAGTCCCTATAGGTTTTTACCATCTTCTGTAGAATGTGCTTGATGTTCTTGTTGGCGGCCTTAACAGCTCTGTTGATTTACGGCTGATATGTAGATGACTTATGAAAAGCCATGTTGTACTTCTCCAACAAGTCGATCACCTCTTTCTTGAAGTGGGAACCGTTATCCGAAATAATCTCATTCGAGACCCCATAGCGACAAATAATGTTGTTCCTAATGAACTTAGCGACATGCGATGCCTTCAACACCGCGTAAGATTGGGCCTCAACCCACTTCGTGAAGTAGTCTATCGCTACCAGAATGTACTCATGCCCGTTGGACCCTCTCGGAGTGATAGCCCCAATTACATCAATCCCCTAGACTGAAAAAGGCCATGGCGAAGTTATATTGTATAGCTTCGATGGCGGAATGTTCATGAGGTTTGCATGGATCTGACATTTGTGGCATCGCGGGACAAAGCCAATACAATCCTCCTCCATGGTTGACCAGTAATAACCCTGTCTAAGGATCTTTCGGGATAGTATCACCCCCACTCATGTGTGCTCTGCACTCTCCTCCATGGATGGCCTCCATCAGGCGCTTGGATTCTTCAGCATCAACGCATAGCTTATGAATCCGGAGATGACCTTGTACAGTTTACCCCCGCAGATGATGAATTGAGCTATCATTCTTCGAATTGCCCTCTTATCTTTGGCATTTGCCCCTGGTGGATAAGCCTCCTTTTCCAAGAAGTTCCAAATGTCGTAATACCACGGGTTCTTATCTTATACCTCATCTATGGCAGCAATCAGCTCGTAGGCTGGCACGAATTTCTGTTCAATGATGATCGGATGCATCCGGACTCCAAAAGGGATGTCTATCATAGAAGATAGAGTTGCTAATAAATCGGCGAACCTGTTGTTCTCTCTTAACAGATGAGCGAAGTTCAGTTTTCAAACCGAGGAATCAGAACGTCCAAGGTCTGGTGATAGATTCTCATCTTTTCTTCTTTAACTTTCAAATCTCCTTTACCTTGAGATACAACAAGGTTCGAGTCCCTGATGACATCTAACCATTTTGCCCCTAGTTCTAGGGCGGCTTCTAGTCCAGCAATACATGCCTCATATTCTGCCTCATTGTTCGACACTTTAAATCGGAGTTTGAATGCTAGAGGTATAAGGGAATTGTCGGGTGTCATCAGGAACACCCATATCCCATAGCCGTATTGGTTTGACAATCCGTCAAAGTACATCGTCCAAGTCTCTTCTTCAACATGCAGAATGGCCTCGTCTGGGAACAGATATTCTACTACTTCATCCCCTTCAACTGGGTGGTTGGCTAGGAACTCCGCTACCGCGCTTTTTTTTTACTGACTTGCACGTCATGTACTTCAGATCAAATTTGGAAAGCAGAAGCAACCAACGAGCTAGCCTACCCGTAAGTGCCGGTTTCTCGAAGAGATATTTGATGGAATCTAATCTCGAAACCAGTATTACAGAGTGAGCTCACAGGTAGTGCCTCAACTTCCTGGTAGCCCATACCAAGGCCCGACATGCTTTCTCCAGCGGAGTGTAGCGGGTCTCGTAATCCAGCATTTTCTTGCTCGGGTAGTAGATAGCCTTCTCCACTTTGTCCTCAGACTCCTGTAAGCATGCAGCCCATTGTTGTTTCAGTCACTAACAGGTACAGAATAAACGGTTTCCCCGGCTCAGGCGGTGACAACACAGGTGGGTTCTATAAATATTGCTTGATCTTCTCGAAAGCAACTCGGCATCGGTCGTCCCATTGGAACTTCTTTTTTTTCTTCAGGAGACCAAACAGTGGTTCACAAGTCAAGGTTAATTTTGTAATAAACTGTCTTATGAATTACACTTTACCCAGAAAGCCTCGCACCTCCTTTTCAGTTCTCGGTGGCGGCATTTCTAAGATGGCCTTGATTTTGGAAGGATCGACCTCGATACCCCTTTGTGTGATCAAGAACCCAGCATTTTCCTTGCTATAACACCAAAAGTACATTTCTGAGGATTCAGCCGCAACCGATACTCTCTGATCCGTTGGAAGAATTTCTGCAAGGCGGTGTAGTGGCCCTCTCTTTCCTTGGACTTGACAATCATGTCGTCCAGGTACACCTCAACCTCTTTATGGATCATATCGTGGAAAATCGTGGTTGCAGGCCATTGATATGTAGCCCCAGTGTTCTTCAAGCCGAATGGCATCACTCTATAACAATAGGTTCCCCACGGGGTGGTGAAAGCGGTCTTCTCCCTGTCTTTGGGTGCCATCAAAATCTGATTGTAGCTTGAAAAACCATCCATGAACGAGAGCAATACATGCCCAGTAGTGAAGTCCACTAATTCGTCGAAATGCGGCAGAGGAAACTCGTCCTTCGGACTGGCTTTGTTCAAATCCCTGAAGTCCACACATACCCGAATTCTATCGTCCTTCTTCGGCACCAGAACTATATTGGCCAACCAAGTTGGGTACTCAGATACTAACAGGAACCCTCTGTCGATCTGCTTGGTGACCCCTTCTTGAATTTTTAGAGCCCAGTCTGAGTGGATCCTTCGGAGCTTCTGCTTAACAGGTCGGGCCTCTAGGTCAAGAGGGATCCGATGCTGTACAATCTTAGAAAACATCTTTGAAATCTTTTCATAAAGCGACTAAGCGCTCGCGCTCCTTCGAAGACAACGTGGACCCGATCTGGACCAGCCGTGGGTCCTTCTCAGTACCGACATTAATTGTGGTGACTTCACCAACCAAAGGCTTTACAAACGTCTCCTACTATTGATCAAGCAAATATTGTAAAATCGGAGGAATTTCTTCCTCATCGTTTTCATCAAAATTTTGAAAGTCTTGATTAATGCAATAAATTAAAGGCACAGAAAAGTACCCGGATGCCACAGCCGTATCATTCTCATTAATAACATCCAGTCCGTCCGATTCCTCTGTTACAACAGACTCAAAGGAAAAAGAAAAAGACGACCTGGACAGGACAGTGGCATTCGGGTTATCACCCCCAAGAATACCGGACTCAGACTTAGAAGAGCTGGAATCTGATTCCGACTCCACAGACTCAGTGGAATTAGATTCCGGCTCACTACTGGACTCGGAACTGCTTGATAAAAAGCCCTCCTCGTATTGCCAGACGAGGGATGGTGCGATGGATGCATCAAGAATGCTTCAAGGTGGGCCCACAGCCACTTCATCCCTGATCACTCTGGTACAATCTGAGGATCTGAGAGGAGACAAGCCAGCACTACCCCTATCTCAATTTATGTGCTCTCGGAATCCTCCTCCTTGCACTACTCAGCCTCAGCTGGTGGGTCTGTCTGCTCTTCGGCAACTTCATCCCTGGACAACTGAAGATCAAAACAAATTTCGAAGCCGGGCAAGTGCCGCTTCTCTGAATTCATCCAGGGCTCCGGAAAGCCGCAAAATGGGAAGTCTTCCCCCTCTTGGACAAAGCGTCCATTCAGAGTCCCCTGGATAGGTCAGTGCACCAACTCATAATGCTTCCCGGCTTGCTTTGCCATGGCTCTTCCAGCCATCTCTCTCCCTTTCCTCGCCCAATCTTCTTTGGTGGGCAGATAACCTAAGCCAAAGGTTTATGGGTTATACGGTACTTCGGCCGATGCTGCAACGCCCTTCCGGCCACTTCACCCCAATCGCATTATGGGCATGTGTTGAAGCTTGTTCATAAGGTAGACAGACTGTGCACTGACGTATTGCCCCTCATCAATAACTAGTATATTCTGTACAACCTGGACCTCAGCTAGGGTGAATCCTGACAAAAATACATCTTTCGCGCTATGCTCAATTTCCAGAACCGGTGTAGAAACCTCTGGCGGTAGATGTATTGAAGAATTCCTAAAAATGATTGCCACCCCCTTCCCGTGGGGGTACTTCAGGATTTGGTGTAAGGTGGAAGAGACGGCTTTTACCTGGTGCAATCACGACCGCCCAAGGAGTAGATTGAAGGTTGCGAGAACATCCAAGACATGAAACTCAATGTCCTGTTGCCCCGGACCAACCTGAGTCTTAATTCGTATGGTCCCCATCACCTCTCGACTGGTATTATCATAGGCCCGTATCACCTGGGTCATAGGCACAAAATCCGCGGGCTTTAACCCAATAACATACGTCGTTCTTGACGGCCATACATTGATTGCGGATCCCGTGTCGACCAGGACCACCGGTATCCATTTCTCTCTACACTCCACAGAGATGTAGAGTGGTTTGTTATGATCTGAGGCCTCGGGTGGTAGTTCTTTGTCGATGAAGGTCAAGGTCAGGGAAGCTCCTCCCGAGAAAACCAGCCCAACCAACTGCTCGGGTGTGGTATCAATTGAAAGTTTTGCCTTGTCCATGGCAGAAAAGACCGCTTGTCTGTTAACCCTCGAGGCCATAAGCAGTCCCCAGATGGAGATGTCTGCTTGGATTTTCTTAAGCTGCTTCAGTACAGCCTCCTCCTCCAGCAGTTTTTCCTTCTGCCTCTCCGCTTCTTTGTCCTTCCCAAACACCTCCGGCTGGTCCAAGTGTGGGGGCTTGAAGTACTACCCACTCCTGGTTATATGGTAAACCTCCTCAACATACTAGGTGTCGTCTGTTTGGTTCTGCCCCCAATCTTTGTCCGTGTGGGCAAGGCGCAAGTCGTCGTCTTCTCACCACATGCCATCGGTAACCGACAGACAACTATCTGACTCCGTTGTAACGGTTCTTGTGCTCACAGCACATTCTGTCCCCGTGGGGGCTTTGGCCTTCCTAGACCTCTCAAGATCCTCGATCTTTTCTTGCTCAAGTCGCTTCAATGCAGCCTCTTGTTCAGTGTCTACTGTACTCAAACTGCCTGAATCCTGAGCAAAATGCTCCGCGCCGGTGCTCTCCGGTGATACTCCCTAATTCTCGGCCATTCCAGCCACTACTGATATCCCAGCTTCTGATTGCCCCTGTTCTGGCTGAAGCACCTCAACAACATCTGGCTCGTCGCTGAGCCACCCAGTATTTTCTGCTAATCCATCCAAGTCGAGCCAGTTGATGTTCACATCCCTTGAGTCCTGCTCGTTGAAAAACTGCAGATTGGCAATATCCTCTTCTTGCTCTGCTAGGTCATCTAACCCCTGACTTGGTCCATCTTCCCGAACCACACTGATCTCTGTCCCAACCGGTAACGCTATCCTCGGCTTAGCCTGATCCGACGATACGATATAACCACTCGGGTTGTATGCCCCTTCGGTAAAGCTCCCAGATCCCTCAGGGTCTAAATCAACATTCCCATCTACCTCTAAAGTCATTCCGGTTCTGTCTTCGACAGTCACCACCACCGGTTCAGGTTGGGTTTCGGAGATGCTCAACATGCACAAGTCCGTGTTTTCTGGGATGAACACCTCAGGCTTGGGTAGGTGGGAGGGTGTGATGTATATGCTTGGGTCATATGGAATGGTCGTGGTTTGCATCAGGTTAATGTGCTTGGGCGGTGGAGCTTGGTTATGTGGTGGGAGTCGGTTGGTGGTGACATTTGGTTTGTGTAGACCGCCCGAACTCCGCTCCACACGCGAGGGCGCGAATTGTAGTTCTAGCTACTACAGTTCGGACTCCTGTCACAGTTCTGAATCTAATCTCACAAAGTGCAATGCAAGACTGATAAATCCTCAAAGAGTCCAAATCTGACAAATCGTTTTGGAAAATCGATTTTAATCAAAAAGCGCCAAACATGGATTGCTTTACCAGATTTCAGAGTCGCCACCTAAATATTTTGTTTTGGGAAATTTAGGAAACCCTGACTCGTGCCTAAGGCCACGTGTCCGTCATCACCAAAGTTGCCTCGACTCGGGAACTTGTGTACAAGGGGGGAAGGTCATGAAATGAGCACCCCCGCTCACCCGATCAAAGATCGGCCTCTACTAATCATGATATGTTGTTTTTGAAAACACATGTATTCATATTCCGGTTATTAATCTAGAATTACTATGTGATGCACACAGCATACAAGTATAGACTAAATCACTCAATTTGGAACAAAACGTCTCATGTTTGTTTTTCGAAAATGGTTTGAAGTTGCTACCCTCAAGTAGGCTAAGACACGGATTTCCCACCCTCAAGTGGGCTTAAGAAAACATGATGATTTGCCACTTCAAGTGGGCTTAAAACGCACATTTTGATGAATTGTTCCAATTCAAGCAATGAAGCCTTCATCCATCGGCATTCATGCAGTTAAACACTTAAGCAGTTAGCCTCATGGCAAGCATGCTATCATGGCAGTCACTTACACACATGCAAGGATGCTAAAGCATAAACACTCACAGTGTACTCCGAGCCAAAAAAGGAGCTAGTTAGTAATCAATGCATGATCCTAGCTATGTTAAGTTGCCTAATGCAACACATGCCAAAATGCAACTAAGATAGGCTCGGCTATTTTAAGATGGCATATGAAATGTAGCTTGGTAACATGTATTCAAATAGGAATTGAAATACAATACAGTTTGCATGATGCGCCGAGCCTAGTGCATGCAAAACAGATGAATGAATACAAACATGCTAGCATAAGGATGCTAATTGAAATATGCCCTAAAACTAACCATCGTAAGCAGTTAAGTAAAAGGGAGAAAGAAATGGAGGTTGAAAGACATGCATCACACACACACACGCTTATTACAACAGTTGGTCCTCTCGACGGAGGGTCCGAATAAGTAGCTAACTAGCTAATCTAAGCTAATTAAACTAATTATTACATAATCAAATTGAATAACTAGCTAATACTAAGCTAATTATTACAACACGTTAACTAATTAACAAATTAGCTAGTTTAATTACAAATTCAAAAGCTAACTAATCAAGTAAAGCTAATTACAAATTACAAAGCCTTATCTCAGTTCTAAGAATTCGAAGATGCATGCTCGATCGCCTCGCTCAGAAATCTGTTACCATGCCTCATGTTGCCTTCGTTTGCACACTTCTGCACCTCTGAAAATTGTGCGGACTTCCATGATGTTTCTGACCTACCTTAGGAACCATCTGAGGGGTAGTCGGCCAAAATGTGTGGCCATCGGCCAAAGAATAATGGTCATCGGCCAAATTCGAGGTTATCGGCCAATTATTGATAGCCGATCGGCACACTTGATAGCCGATCGGCCACTTCTTCCTGCAAACTTCTCATTTTGCTGCAACAGAGCACTAACAGAAGCATGGCAGTGATTTGCAAGAAAATATGTGTGCAACCACACTCCTTATCATATTTAAAGCTCAAAGGAGTGTAGTGCTCAGCTCTCAAGCCATCAATCACGCATTTCAATGCATGATGGCCAAAGAGGCCGAGTGGCACAAATCAATATCACATGAATGCACAAAAGACACAAAAAAATGCCTTAACCTCTATCATGCTTGATCAAGAGGGTCGGCGACTGAGAAATGAGGCACGTTTCATCACTTCAAGTATGAAACGTCCCTCATTCCTTGTGCTTGGACTAACACCCTATCCAAACACAATGCAATGCAAGGCATGCACACACAATGCAATGCAACAAGCATGCAAAAATCATGCAATGCGACAAGCATGCGACAACATGCAATGCAACAAGCATGCAACAACAATACAATGGAACAAGCATGCAACAACATGCTATCTAACAAGCATGCAATAACATGCTATCTAATCGACATGCTAAACATCATGAACATGCAACAACATGCAAATGACAATGTCATGCAACAATATGCAAACAAACATGCAATGTTAAGGACCATGTAATGCAATATTCAATGGACCAAACCACATATGGATAGACCTAAGAGGGCCTAAAACAGTGGCCAACATACCAAAATTTAGGCGCAAAAGGGGGGGCCAAGGACACATGCTCATGTAATGGATCCTCAACTAGGCATAGGAACACAACCCTCAAACATGATGAAGAAGTGACAAATATGAGAGTGTGGCAATGAAGTAAACTCTGAAATTACATTCCAAATGAGGCTAAATCATGCACAAATAACAAATGAAGCATGCTAGTGGGCTCAAAGCTTAAAGCTAGCCAAAGGACTTACACCATAGCTATGCAATACATGAAACATATAGCCAAGGCAACCCAAAACAATCCTAGATCATGCCAAAATGAGTCTAAAACATGCATGGAGCATCACCAAAACAAGCTAACATGAAGGGCATGAAGCATGAACTTGAGAGGCTAATAAGGAGTATTACACTACACCTATCAAAACCAAGCATGAGGTGACTTCAACAACAAAAATTAGAGTTATATCATGGCAAAATGAGACCAAATGCACACTGATATGACAGCTTACAAGCTTAGGCAAAATGGCATATGCAATGGCTCATTCTTATGGCATAAAGAACCAACTCCTCAAAGCATGGAAAGAGTGACAAATGTGAGGGCATGCCAATGAAACATGCTCTGAAATCACATAAAAAATGATGCCAAATCATGTGCATAGCCCAAGCAATGCATGTTAGTGGCTTGGAAACTGAAGGCTAATGAGCTAGAATGAACCATGGCTATACAAAGCAATGCATGTATGACCAAAACAACACAAATCAGACCTTAAGAATGGTAAAGCATGGCGAAAAGCTTCTTGGAGTTAAGCCAAAACATGCTAGAATGATGGTTCAAACACATGATGCATGTTAGGCTATCATGCAAGATTGCACTACAAGTATGTGAAGCATGCAAGATGCTATCAAACCAACCTAAAACAGAGTTGAGGCATGCTAAAATAACACCAAAAACTTGCTGAAATGGAACCAATACATGCTAGACAAACATGCTACTTTGATGAGCCATCTATACAAGCATGCAAGACACAAGGAGAGGGGATGACCCTCTCCTATTTAAGGCCTCAAAACACACTTTCCACCACTGAAATTCCCCTAAAATTCAGTGGTAGAAAGGTCAAACAAAGGCTAAAACAAAAGCCTAAAGGGGTGGCCCAAAACAAGGCAAAACAAGGCACTCAAGGGGGTAGATCACCCCGAACACCAACAAGACCTTAAACAATCATTTCAAACACATGAAAATGAAGCTTTTTACAGTTGAGAGTTAAGCCAAAATAAGCATGCAAACAAGGTTAAGTAAGCAATGAACACAAAGCTTAAAAGAAGGTTAGTGACTCACCCTTGTAGAACAACTTCAAAGAGGTAACTTCAGCAACTTTCTGAGCTAAAAACCAAACTTTAAGTTCAAACAAAAACCTCAAGTACCTCAGCAACAAGAGTATGGTGTTTCACTAGGTGCTTTAGTGCAAAAGTGTGAAGAAATTACACTTTTGAGCACAAACAAGTGCAAATATATATATATATATATAGAGAGAAAGAGGAAATATATATAGAGAGAGAGAGAGAGAGTGATATATATATTCTATATCTAGATTCAGAACCTCTGGAAAGGGAGAGGGGTCTCCCTTCTTATAGAAAATCAAATCTCAAGCTTGTTGAGCAAGCTTGAGACTTGTTTCAATCCCTCCATACACGTGTATGGAAGACAAAATCTGTGCTCACCAACTGTCACAACTAGCACAAAAATATCTACAAAAGCAGGTAAAAAGGTCTCAGCCAAAAGATATGGCCGATCGACCAAAAAGGGTGTCGATCGGCCAAAAGGAGTGCCGATCAGCCATCACTTATGGCCGATGATAAGAAAGCAAGGCCGACAAGAACAAGGCTTGCCTGATGGGTTGTAGGGATGGCCAACAAGCCACCATCTTCCCTCAAAAGCAAAACCACAAGCCCTTGGTCCACAACTAAGCACAAAACAGACAAGTTGAGAGATCCTAAGGCAAGGCGCGCAGTTGAGACCTTCGGGAACTCAAAACGAACACGAGCATGGATGATCATCGTGTGTTCAAACGATGACGTCAAAGTCTTGAGGATGGTCAAAAATGGGGTGTCTACAGTTTGTCGGGAGGTGCAATCACCTTGTTGTCAATGAGATCTTGAATCTCATGACGCAATCTAAAGCATTGGTCGATGTCGTGATCGTGCTATTGGTGAAAGACACAATATTTGGCCGGGTTATGGGTTGGTGGAAGGTTATTTGGTAGTGGGCGCGGTTCTAGAGGCTTCAGATGCCCCTTTCTAATTAGAACCCCAAGGGCTTTGGACAAAGGCATATACAGTGGGGTAAAAATCCTCTAGCCTCGAGGTGGGTATTGGGCTGTTTGTGAGCTGGTACCGGACTCACCAGTGAAGGGTGTAGCTGTAGCTGTAGCTATTTTTGGAGTGGTGGTGGTGACCATGCCCACATCAGAAGTTCTGGCGGCTGCACTACTGTTGGTAGCTGCATTCGAACCACGGGTAAATGCCCTCTTGGGCTACTCTCTCTCGTGGTCAATCAGACCTTGCTTCATAACATCCTCAATCTGTACCCCAGTCTTGTGTAAGTCCGCAAAGGTGGAAAGGGGTAAGACAATCATTTTCTGCATTAGCTTGGGTTGAAGGTTACGCACAACCATCCTTATCTGATCCTTCTTCAACGGCCAAGTTGTCATCATGGAGGCCTTGGCCCTCCATTGAGTGACAAAATCAGAAAAGCCTTCCTTCGACTCCTGCCTGGTCGCTTCAAGATCACGAGTCGTGATCTCAATCTGGGTGTTGTATGAATATTGTGCGACGAAGGCCATAGCCATCTCCTCCCAGCTTCTTTTCACTAAGTTCTCCAGCTTGGTGTACCAAATGGCCGCAATACCTGACAGGTTCCTACCGAAGAGTGATAGTTTCTGGAGTCTCGTCAAGCCCATCGAGGGAAAAATATCCGAGAACAGCCTCAGATGAACCATAGGGTCGACCGAGCCGTCAAAACGGTCTATGTGAGGCATCTTGAATCTGTCTGGCAATGTTACCGCTGAATCAGTGTAACCATCCTCTATGTCTGGAATGGAATTGACCCCCTAGGACCGTTTAAATAGCTTTTCAAGCTTACTCATCTTCAGAGCGGTTGGGTCCATCTTAGATTCAAATGGTTTATCTGTTGAGAAGGCCAGATGCTCCTGTTTGTTGTGGTTGCTGCTGTTGTTGAAGTCTGGCAATCAAGTCTGTGTACTGGGCTACAACCTCTACCTGGCGGGCAGCATCCCGCTACATGGCCTGCATGGTCTCTTGGAGCTGACGCATTATGTCCTCCATTTCGACTTTAAAGTGTGGATCTGACTGAACTGGTGTTTGTTTCCTCTCTGTGGTATAAATAGAAATCCGATCCCTACTGTGCACAAGTGGGGTAGACAAAGACCTCTGAACTGGTAACCGCTGTACTGGTGATCTGTGCCTGGATGACCTCCGTCTCATAACTGAGGGTAATGACATAAACACTGGTTGTCCGTCAACTAGATCCTCAGATCGGGAAAGCCTTCTACCTCTAGTCCAGAGTGCTCGGGGGGTATCTGCCTTTTCGGAAGCAATGATGCAATACTACCTTGCAAAAAGATAAATAAAGCAAAATAAGGAAACAACAAGCAGAAAAATGGACAGCATTTCGACTTAAATAAACACAACACACAGCTGATATTGTAAGCTGAACACACTGTTCTCAACACTTATCACTGCCCCCAAATCACTGCCTCAAATCTGATACCCCAAATACTGATGTCCTTGGACTGATACCCAGACTTGCAAACTGATACATACAACCTGTAGAGACACACTCTGACAGCACATATCAAGGAAGTAAGAGCCACCCCTATGTTGGGGTAGGGTTTCCTTGTCCTATTTTGTCAGGAGCTAGGGTTTCACTACGCGCGCAGCGATATCAAACAACCTACAATCGAGTAAGCAACCTGCCCAAGTTTGGAATGGTCTTTACGGCTTTCGATATGCACTAGGTCGAATGGTCAAAAAGGGTGCCTCGATAAAAATTGAGGTTTGCGTTCCCATCATGGCAAAGCCCGTAACCGGTCAGCCTTATGGCACGCTTTTCCAAGCAAGCCTCCAGCAGACCGTTCAGGAATAGCAGACGGCAAACACGGTGTCCTAGGCGCACCAATGCAAATGGAATGCAAAGAAGCACATAAGTGTAAACAAAACAACATATCATGAGTTTGAGTCAAGTTCTCTAAATCCCCAGCAGAGTCGCTAGAAACTGTAGACTGCCCGAACTCGCTCTGCGCGCCGCCTTTTTCAGAGAGGGCGCGAATTTGGGTTCATAGCTACTACACTTTGGACTCCTATCACGGTTCTGAATCTAATCTCACAAAGTGCAATGTAAGACTGATAAATCACCAAAGAGTCCAAATCCGACAAATCGTTTTGGAAAATCGATTTTAATCAAAAAGCACCAAACATGGACTGCTTTGCCAAATTTCAGAGTCGCCACCTAAATATTTTATTTTGGGAAGTTTAGGAAACCCTAACTCATGCCTAAGGCCACGTGCCCAAGGCCACGTGCCCGTCATCACCAAAGTTGTCTTGGCTCAGGAACTTAGGTACGAGAGGGGAAGGTCCTGAAATGAGCACCCCCGCTCGCCCGATCAAAGATCGGCTTCTACTAACATGATATGTTGTTTTTGAAAACACATGCGTTCTTATTCTGGTTTATTGGCTAACTTACTATGTGATGCGCATAGCATACAAGTATAGACTAAATCACTCAATTTGGAACAAAACATCTCATGTTTGTTTTTCGAAAATGGTTTGAAAGATGCTACTCGCAAGTAGGCTAAAGCGTGGATTCGCCACCCTCAAGTGGGCTTAAAACATGATGATTTGCCACTTCAAGGGGGCTTAAAATGCACATTAGATGAATTGTCCCAATTCAAGCAATGAAGCCTTTATCCACAGGCATTCATGCAGTTATAGCAATTAAGCAAATAGCCTCATGGCAAGCATGCTAAACATGGCAACACTTATACGCATGCAAGGATGCTAAAGCATAAACACTTACAGTGTACTCCGAGCCAAAACAGAAACCAATTAGAAATCAATGCATGATCCTAATGATATAAGATGCGTAATGCAACACATGCAAAATGCAACTAAAATAAGCTCAGCTAGCTAAGATGGCATATGAATGCAGCACTTGATAACATGCTTTGAAACACGTATTCAAGTAAGTACTGAAATACAATGCAGCTTGTATGATGCGCCGAGCCCGGTGCATGCAATACGAATGAATGATGCACGCATGCAAACATAAGGATGCTAATTGAAATATGCTCTAATCTAACCACTGAAAGCGAATAAGTAAAAGGGTAATACATGGGGTTGGAAGACATTCACACACACACGCACCCTTATTACAACATTTGCCCTCTCGACGGACGGTCCGAATAATATGAAAGTTAACTAGCTACGCTAATTAAGCTAACTATTACAAACCAACTAATTAACTAACTATTCTAGCTAATTAATTACAACATAATTGAATAACTAGCTAATCTAGGCTAATTAGAATATTACAAACCAAATAAATTAATTAAACACTTTAACTAATTAATTACAACACTTGCATGAATGAAATAGCTAACTTATTCTAAGTTAACAAAAGCGATTAAATGGCCTCAAGGATGAGGGACATGCATGCTCGGTCGGCTTCCTCCCGGAAATCCACTATTGTGCCTCATGATGCCTCTGTTTGCACATCTTTGGACCTCTGAAAATTGTGCCAAACTCCAGATTGCTTCTGTTTGATCTCAAAAACATACTGATGACCGATCGGCCATGATTGATGACCATCGGCCAACACTAATGGCCGGTCTGCTTCTGTGGTGGTCGGTCGGCTTGGCATATGGCCGGTCGGCCATTGATTCCTGTAATTTCCCCTTTTGCTGCAACAGAGCACAAACAGAGGCATGTCAGTGTATTTGCAAGGAAATGTGTGTGTAACTACCCTCCTTATCATATCTCAAGCTCAAAGGAGCGTAGTACTCGGCTCTCAAGCCATCAATCACGCATCTCGATGCATAATGGCCAAAGAGCCAAGCTTGCACAAGTTAATGAATGCACAAGTAACACACAAAGCTCAAGAGGCCTCCACCCTATCATGCACAATCAAGGGAGACTGCGACCAAGAAATGAGTCGTATTTCATCACTTCAAGTATGAAACGTCCCTCGTTTCTCGTGCTTGGATTAACGTCTGATCCAAACACAATGCAATGCAATGCAACACACATGCAAACAACATGCTAAGGGCCAAGTACAATGAAACTAGTGAAGAACACAACACTAGAGGCATGCAATACAATGCTCAAATGATCAAGCCAGCCGTGAACAAAGCTTAATCATGCCAAAACAATGGCCTAAATATGCTAGGATTGAAACTCAAAAGACTAGGCAATCATGCATACAATGTGGCGCACAAGCAAGGTATAAGGCTTAACACTCAAAAGCACTTTGAGAGTAAAAAAAATGGAGGTGTGGCAGACATATATGCTCTGAAATAATGTGCCAGACGATGCCAAAACAAGCAACCATCACAAATATAGCATCTAAGGTGCCCAAAACTCAAGACTAGCTAAAGCACTTGCACCATGGCCATATCAAGCAGGCCCCAAAGGACCAAGATCACTCAAAATAGTCCTAAAACATGTCAAAACAAGGCCAAAAACGTGCTTGGACATAGCCAACATATGCTAGAATAAAAGGCCGAAACACCAAGTAAGCTAGGCCAATGAGCATGATTACACTCAAGTGTAAGAAGCAAATGAGGGATGCTCTAACCAACCAAAAACAGAGTTGTATCATGGCAAAATAAGACCCAAAACACACTGAGATGGTAGCCCAAAAGCTTAGGCAAGCATGCATACAAATTAGCCCATGATCAAGACATAAGGCACAACTCTCCAAAAGCATTGAAAATGTGAAACATGTAAGAGTATGACTACACTACACACACTGAAATCATGTGAGAAATGAGGTGAAAGCATGCACACAACTCAAGTAAAGCATGCTGGATACTTTGAAACTCAAAACTAGTGAGCAAGATTGCACTATGCCTATACAAAGCAAGTTTCAAATGATCAAGACCACTCAAAACAGAGTTCAGGCAAGTCAAAACAAGGCTAAGAACCTGCTGGATCAGAGCTAAAACAAGCTAGAATTAGAGGCACAAAGCATGATGCATGTTAAGGCTATAAGGAGGATTGCACTACAAGGGTGTGAAGCATGCAAGAGGCAATCAAACCAACCCAAAATAGAGTTATATCATGTTAAAATAAGGCCTAAAACGTGCTAAGATAGAGCCTCAATGGGGTAGAAAAACATGCCAAAGTGTTAAGCTAACAACACAAGCAATCAAGACACAAGGAGAGGGGATGACCCCCTCCTCTTTGGGCCTCAAAACACACTTTCCACCATTGAAATTCCTCTGAAATTTAGTGGCTAAAAGGCCAAGAGAAGGTGATCTCAAAGGCCTAAAGAGAGGGCACAAATCAAAGCAAATAAGGCACACAAGAGGGTAGAACACCCTCAACACCAAAGAGGCCTCAAACAACCATTCTAAGCACTTAAAAACAAAGCTTTTTGCAGTTGAGAGTAAGGCCTAAAAGAGCATGCAAGGATGGCCAAATGCGCAACCAAAACAAAGCTTAAAAGGGGGAATAGGACTCACCCTTGACGAACAATAAGAACAGCAGCTTCTCTGAACCAAACCAACTTTGGGATGCCCAAACAAGTCTTATGGAATCTCAGCTCCAAGGCCAAGAGGTTTGGCTAAGGGGTTGTAGGAAAATATGCAAACAAAATACACTTCTAAGCACAATATATATATATATATATATAGAGAGAGAAATCTAGAGAGAGAGTGAAAATTTGCCTCTCAATTTTCTCAACCCCTGCAATGGGGGAGGCAACTCCCTTTATATAGAACAAAGCAAGCCAAAGCTTCCTTGAGAAGCTAGAACCTTGTTTCCATCCCTCCATACACGTGTATGGAGGATGGCTTCAGTGCCCCGCAGCTGGCACACAAAATATCTGAAAAGGCAGAAAAAGGGCTTTCGGCTAACACAAGTGGCCGACCGGCCATTAATGAGGCTGGCCGGCCATCGGTGTAGCCGACCGGCCACCACTGATGGCCGATGGACAAAGCCCTGGCTGATGGGCTGTATGGCTGGCCGACAGGCCTATGTAGACGTCCCCGAACGCCCCGGGAGGGTGAGTCCCGTTCTGTTCATTTTGGGCTTACTACAGTTCGGACTCAAATTGTCACGGTTCTCAATCTGAACCAAAGAGTCCAAATCCGGCAAATCATTTTGAGAAAATAGATTTTTAGAAAAAAAGTGCCAAACATGGACTGCTTTGCCAGATATAGAGTCGCCACATAAATATTTTATTTTGGAAAATTTAGGAAACCCTGACTCGTTGCCTAAGGCCACGTGTCCGTCATCACCAAAGTTGCCTCGGCTCGGGAACTTGGGTACGATTGGGGAAGGTCACTTCGTGAGCACCCCCGCTCGCCCAACCAAAGATCAGCCTCTACTAACCATGATATATAGTTTTGAGAACATTATGCGTTCTTATTCCGGTTATTAGCCTAGATTTACTATGTGATGCACACAGCATACAAGTATAGACTGGGTCGCCTAAATTGGAACAAAACATTTCATGTTTGTTTATTTGAAAATGGTTTGATGGTGCTACTCGCAAGTAGGCTAAGACGTGGATTTGCCACCCTCGGGTGGGCTTAGAAAAGATGGTTTTGCCACTATCTAGTGGGCTTAAAACTTACAGTTGATGATTTGTTCCAATCCAAATAACCCAACCTTCATCCACAGACATTTAGGCAGTTATATCACATAAGCAGTTAGCCGCATGGTAAGCATGCTATCATGGCAGTCACTCACACGCATGCAAGGATGCTAAAGCATAAAACTTACCGAGTACTCCAAGCCAAAGAAAGAAGCTAATTAGAAATCAATGCATGATCCTAACTATACAGAAATGCCTAATGCAACACATGCAAAATGCAACTACGATAGGCTCGACTATTCTAAACATGGCATATGAAATGCTACAACTAACAAGTATTCAACTCAGAATTGAAACACAAATGTAATTA
This sequence comes from Camellia japonica, assembly GCA_030407325.1. Classification (NCBI taxonomy): domain Eukaryota; kingdom Viridiplantae; phylum Streptophyta; class Magnoliopsida; order Ericales; family Theaceae; genus Camellia; species Camellia japonica. Next base: position 14,010,091 of record JAPPVO010000059.1, read on the forward strand.
GTATGATGCGCCGAGCCCGGTGCATGCAAAATAGATGAATGAATGCAAACATGCTATCATACTGTATGCTAATTGAAATATGCCCTAATCTAACCATCATAAGCTGGTAAATAAAAGGGAGAAAGACGTGGGGTTGGAAGACATACATCACACGCACGCACACTTATTACCACATTGCCCTCGCTCGGAGGGTCCGAATAAATAATACAGTCCCAAATAAATAATACAGTCCGAATAAGTACAAAACCCTAATTAATTAACAAATTAATCTAGGAAAGCAGTAAATTAACATGCAACTCCATGGACCGCCTCAGCTCTGTTCCGAATGATGAATGATGCATGCTTCAGTTGCCTTGCGCGGAAATCCATTGCAATGCCCCGGCTTGCCTCTGCTTGCGATTATTCTCGGGATTTGTGCAAAGCTCCAGAGGACTGCCGATTTCTGATTTGCTGCAACAGAGAGCAAGAAGGGGGCATGGCAAAGTATTTTCACATATGTATGCACACCTCGATCCTCGTGCCACCAATCACGCATCTCGATGCATGATGGCCGAGGAGTCGAATTGCACGACTCAATATGAAATGAATGCACATAAAAACATAACAAGACCGAGACTCCATCATGGTTAATCCGGAGTGCCGGTGATTGGGAATTGAGACACGTTTCATCACTCGGAGTATGAAACGTCCCTCGTTTCCCGTGCTTGGGCTAAACCCTATCCCAAACACAGTGCAATATGCATGACATGCATGAATGCAATCCTAACATGCGACCTAGCATACGCAATGCTATGAAATGGCATACACAATGCTCGATGTAACATGGCATACGCAATGCTCTAACATACAACCTAGCATACGCAATGCTATGGAATGGAATGGCATACATAATGCACAATGGACTTACACCAATATGAGTGGACCTCAGCCACACTCAAATCAGTGGCCATAAGATGAAAATGAGACAACTGAAATGCGTGCACACATGCACGCAAACCGAGGACCGAACCTAAGGCACCAAATGCCACTCTAACAAGGCATGGAAAGGCATGAAATATGGCATACAAACATGCAAATTTCAGCACTGAAACATAATGCTAAATGGTCCCAAAGCATGGAAACATGGCACCCGATGCATGGGATGAGCCCCGAAACTCAAAACTAGGTACATGTATTGACTTATAGCTATACAAAGCATGCATTATTTGACTATGAAGCACAAAGACAAAGCCAAGGCAGTCCCAAAACATGAACATTTATAGTTCAAAGCATGGCCAAAAGATGCTCACATGATGGACTAAAATAGCATGCAACTTTGACTAGCAAACATGGTTTACATGGCAAGTGTATGAAACGCATGAGAACTCATCAAACCAGTAAAAATCAGTGAATAAAACATGCCAAAATATGCCTAAATAATCACTAAAATGCAGCCAACATGTGCAAAAATGATGAGCTCCTTTAGAGGGCCATGCAAGGAGTTATTAAGGACATATGAGCTAGACATGAATCATGGCAAAACCACCTCTGGAAATGGAATATGACAGCCCTAAAACTCACAAAATTAGCCCTGAAATGGGTCTAGGAAACATTCAAAGAAAGGCCTCTTTGAGAGGCCTTGAATAGGATTCCTCTACACATGCATCATAGACATAAAATATGGCCAAATGGGCTCTTGACAGGGCCAAGGCAGACCTCAAAACCCTCAGAATGAGGCCTGAAATGTGACTTCAATGCATGCAAAATAGGGTCCCTTTGGAAGGCCAAACATGCTAGTAAAGAGAATGAGGGGTGAGGGGGTCACCCCTCTATGATTTCAAAGCTCAAAACCTTATCAAAGCCACTGAAAATCTGCTGGATTTCAGTGGCTAAGAGGCCAAAACAAGGCTTATGCAAATGCTCAAATGCATGGCTCAAAGCATGTGGAAATGAAGCATGCAAGGAAGGAGATGACTCCAAACAAAAATGGGACCTTAACCAAACTTAAAGAGGAGGTCAAAACAAGACTTTTTCCAGTTTATATCAAACCTCGAAAATATTCATAAGTAGGGCTAAAACATGACGCAAAAATAGCCCTAAAAGAGAGATAAATGATAAGTGGAAGTAGGAGACCTCAAACAGAAAAGTACTCTTAAATAAACATGAAGAGGAGCTCCAAATACGACTACTTTCAGTTTATACCAAGGCTCGAAAATGCTTGAAAATGGAGCTAAGGTATAGAGCAAAATAGTGCAAAAATGGGGGAAATGAGGACTTACCCTTGTAGCACAGCAATGCAGCCAACTCTGGACCAAGAAAGTGAGCTTTGAACCTCTGAAAATGAGTTCCAAGGTGCTGGAATGGATGGTGGAGGTGTTAGGCTTAGAGGTGTAGTGTAAACTGCCAAGAAAAATGGTGTTTTGAGCTTTGGAGAGGAGAGCTATGGAGGATGGAATGTATATGCCTCAGCTGGTTTTTTCTAACCCTTAGCAATGGAGGTGGAGTGTGTGTTATATAGAGGGAGAGGGGTGGAAAAAAAGGGGGAAAAACCAATTCAAATGGCCCTCCAAAAGGACAGACCCTCGGACAGAGGGTCTGGTGCAAAACAGCTGGCACAGCTGGAATGCACCAGGAGGGACAAAAATGGCCGGCCAGGTTCAAAAGGGCCAGGTGGCTAGCCGGCCACCTCCCCTGGTCAGCCGACTAGGGGTCAAAGAGGTCAACAAGAATTGCTGGCCGGCCACCCCAAAAAGGTGGCCTCCCAGATGAGGGCAACACAGCTGTATGGTCAAAACCTAGAAAAAGTGAAGCAGGAAAGAGAAAAACCAGCTTTTAGAGGGGTTCAAAAGGGTCAAAAACAATTACTGGTCGGCGTACCCATATTGGTGGCCTCCCAAGTGTGTACAGCACAATGATGTGGTGGAGGGCAAAAAAAAGTGGCCCGGGAGTGGGAAAAACCAGCTTTCTAGTGAGGAAAACGGGCGATGAAAAAATAAAACTAGTTTTTCAGAAATATTGCTGGTCTCCCACCCTCCTACAACCTTTCTAACAATGAAAATAAGGTCCCTGCCAAAAATGGGCGAAGACGGATGCAAACCGAAGGTTCGGGGGCCGAAACGCGCGGTTCGGGGGCCGAAACGCGCGATTCAGGGCCCTGAAAATAGGCTGTTAGGCACCGGAAGTGGCGTTCGACCACGAAGGTGGTCTCTCGGGCCACAGTGTCCCTCAAAAGGGAGGAAATAAGGTGTGTGCCAAAAACCAAAGCAAACGGAGGTAGTTAAGCGGTCCCGAACCGAGGCACACGGCCGACGGCTCCGAAAATCAAAAACCGGGCCCCAAACGGGAAAAATGGCCTACGACCACGAAACGTAGCCTATGGCCACTAAGAGATGATCTACGAGACCTCTCCCTCCCTTCGGGAAGAGAAAACAGAGAAAACGGGGCCTGGTTCGCAAACCAAGGCAAATCACAAAAGAGTCCGGAAGTCCGGAGGCAAGGCTCGCAGCCGTGACTCCGCGACCTCAGAACAAGCACAATATGCAACCTCACCAAGCGCTCAATCGGTGGCGTCTGAGTCTTAAGGTCAGTCAAAAATGGGGTGTCTACAGTTGCCCCTCTTTGACAGAACTCGGAAGTCATAAGTGACGGGAGTGAATGTCAAAGCCCAGAGACGACCCATTTTTGACAAGGCCGAAGACTTAGACAAACAGGCGAGATGAGCAGAAAGATGTGCCCGCAGGCATGCCCGCAAGTGGGGGGCAAAAATGCAAAGTGATATGCACAAAGTCGGATGTAACTCAATGATCATGCGAAGCAGCAAGCTGTAATGAAGCAAATATTCACAATAGATGCAACAGTTTTAAGCAAGAATGCAAAGCAAAACTACATTTCATGCAGTTGAAGAATGCGGAGAATCATTGAATTCTCGCCACGTCTCACACGGAGGGGATACAATACCTGTGCAGCTCGTCTAGTCGCACCAGCCTCAAATGAACCATACATACAATATCGTGCCTGCAAAAGGAAGAAACTCAACAAGCACAACATAGTTAGCAACATATGTTCAGCGTGATATCGAATACAGACAAACACAGTGTTGATGGGTGAGTGCATCGCAATGCGAGAAGCAATGTGCGTGACAACGCAAGTTAAGCACAAGGGTATGAAAATACTCGTGAAATGTGCAGAACAGTGCAAGTGGTGTGCATGAGAATGAAAGTGACGTGCATAACAATACAGGATAAGCGTAAACTTGAATGCACATTTGAAACAAAACAACGAGCAAAGCAATGCAAATTTCGACGAAGGTGGCTCAATCACGACCTCCGGTTTACCTCCCAGAGGGGTCACAACATATTCAAAAAGGATACACCTCGCTTTTGACGAGTAACGATGAGACATGCATCGAAAGTTGGAGTTGAAGTTCTCGCGGAGGGATTTTTGCGACGAAAAGTGCACTTTCTTTGTACTTACTCGGGTGCCGGGGACTCCAATCCTCACCAAAATTTGCAGAGACCTTGGAGACCACCTTGGGAATGCTTCCAACCAGGTTTGGTCCAGAGGGGAGGCCACCGACCAGGTTTGAGGGAGAGGGGTGGTCGGCCTGCCAGAAAAGGTGGCCGGCCGACCACCTAGACAAAATTCGGGGCAGTTTGGACTTTTCACCCTTGTTTCTTTAAATGCACATGTCTAAAGCTCTTTTCCTCATAACTTCATATCCGAAATTTCCTCCTCCTCCTTCCTAGACCATTTTCTCTCTCAGATCTGCACTCTATATGCGTTTTCCAACGCCCCACGCAAAGTTGTTTCGCAAAAACTTTCAGTTCTCTTCACTTTGGACCGATTAAAATTTGATTTCGGAGCTTCTTTTCTCATTTTCGCCACTTGAGGTGAGTTTGTCTCAATATTTGGAAGATTTTCTCAGGAGTTGATTTTTGTTGACTTTTCCATTTCCCAAGAGTTGACTTTTGTTGACTTTTTCCAATTTTGGCTCATTTTGCTCGTTTTTGCTCCTTTTTGCAGATTCTTCGAAATGGCTGGTCATTTTCCTCATGGTAGAGGTCCTCCAGGCACCGGAGATGATCCAGATATCATGGCTCTACCTCCGAGGGTTCGACCATTTATTCCTGAGAGGTACGCCCCTCGGACACACGTCCTTCCTCAGGCAGTTTTTTATCATTTCACTGATTTCGATGATCGAGCGCCTGGGGATCTGCTTTTGCGAGAGCTGGAGTCCCACCTCTCCCATCAGGCACGAGAGGTATTTACTTCACTTTTACATTTTCTACAATGTATTCTACATTTTCTGTGCATTTCGTGCTTTCGCTATGTTTATCTACTCATTCTAGCACACAGCTTGTTTTGAATTTTTAGTCTATAACACCGCATTCTATTTGCATCTTGAACACACAGTTCAAACACTCTGACTTTCTGCACACGCAGCCCATATATTGGTTGTGAACACACAGCACATACTTGTCGAGAGTTGAACACATAGCCCAAACTTTGAGATGAACACACAGCCCATTGATTTTGGAATCTGAACACACAGCACAAATACTTGTCATTGACGTTGAACACACAGCTCGAACTTTGAGATGAACACACAGCTCATACTTTGAAATCTGAACACACAGCCCACACTGATTGAGAGTTGAACACGCAGCCCAAACACTTGATGCCGAACACACAGCTCATTGTTGAGGTGAACACACAGCACACACTGATTGAGGGTTGAACACGCTGCCCAAACTTTGAGATGAACACACAGCTCATACTTTGAAATCTGAACACACAGCTCAAATACTCGATGTTGAACATACAGCTCGAACTTTGAGATGAACACACAGCCCACACTTTGATGATGAACACACAACCCACACTGATTGAGAGTTGAACACACAACCCAAACACTTGAATTCTGAACACACGGCTCGTTGTTGAGGTGAACACACAGCACACACTGATTAAGGGTTGAACACGCAGCCCAAACTTTGAGATGAACACACAGCTCATACTTTGATGATGAACACACAGCCCACACTGATTGAGAGTTGAACACGCAGCCCAAACACTTGAATTCTGAACACATGGCTCGTTGTTGAGGTGAACACACAGCACACACTGATTGGGAGTTGAACACGCAGCCCAAACACTTGAATTCTGAACACACGGCTCGTACACATTTTCACGCAGCTTATTTATTTCATTTGCACGCAGCTTATTCATTTCATTTGCACGCAGCTTATTCATTTCATTTGCACGCAACTTACTCATTTCATTTGCACGCAGCTTATTCATTTCATTTGCACACAGCTTACTCATTTCATTTGCACACAGCTTATTCATTTCATTTGCACACAGCCTATTCGTTTCATTTGTACACAGCTTATTCATTTCATTTGCACGCAGCTTATTCATTTTATTCTGAAATTCTGAAACATATACTCATTCTGAATGCAGGTGACCTCTCGTGTTGCTCGAGGATATGGCTCCATTACGGCGAGGGAGTGGTATGCGGAGCTCCCGGAGGCTGTCCGCGATCAGGTTGATTTGGCAGGGTTTGGTCCCTTCTGTACTGGTACTGGGATATCTCGTTGTCCTGCTAGTAGGACGCTGATGGGTGCCTTGGTAGAGAGATGGTGGGACACCACCAACTCTTTCCATTTCTATGCTACTGGGGACATGACTATGACCTCTTTTGACTTCGCTGTATTGACCGGCCTTGATGTGGGAGGCTGGGCAATCCCATATGACGAGGACATGGGCCAGTGGGAGGCCGTCTGGATATACTTATTGGGAGCTCACCCACCAGTTGACAGATCTTCGGGCAGAGTCCGATATACTTGGTTTTCTTCACATTTTAGGAGGGTGGAGATGGAGCCAAAGACTCCCGAGGAGGTAGCACAGTACACCCGTGGATTTCTGATGTTCCTCTTCGGGACCACTCTGTTTGCCGATAGGGGGAACACTGTCGGGCTCTATCTGTTGAGTGCTCTAGTGGACCTATCGCAGGTCAGCCGATATGATTGGGGTGGCGCCAGCCTGGCCACCCTTTATTGCTATATGAGCCCGACCTCCCGCGGATGGGGGAACATAGTCGGCGGTTATTTGAGAGCCTGGGAGGTACTTTCCGCCCTCTTGATTTATATTTCTGCTTCTCATTATTTGTACATTGCACACACGGCGCACTTACACTCTGTACCTAGCACTTTGCTCTCAGCATTTTGTATTTACATTCTGCACTCAGCATTCTGTATTCTGATGGCTAATGCTCTGTTTTCCACAGCTATGGATCTACGCGTACTTCCCGACGCTAGCCCCGGAGCTTGTGGTGGAGGTGCCCCTCATGACCCCTTACTCACTTGTATTTGAGGGCCAGTACCGGCTGAGACCTCGGGAGTCTCTCCTCTACCTACGGTAGTACTTCGATACCGTGCGGTCGTTAGAGGTATTTCAAAACTCTCAGTTCTTCATGTTTTCAATCTTTGATTTCTCTCGCACATTCACAATTTCTGACCGGCTTATGCCTCGGTTATCCGCAGATCACATGGTAGCCCTGGGCGCCTTTAGGTAGAGACCTCCGATTTTAATTTGCTGGAGCATGGGGCGCCTCTCGGTATAGGATCCTGGTCGAGGGACCAGTTGGTAGGGCCTGGTTTTTGGGGGATCGTTTCTTGCATCAGGTATGGGGCTACCCTACTCAGGACATTCCCTCAGCACCCCCAGACGATATGCGGACCACCGATAGGCTTCCTCCCCAGGGTGTTGTCGACGCCAGGTTGGGTACTGATGCATTTCTTCATTTGGAGGAGGGGGACTACGCGACTTACCATCACACATATTTGATGCCTCCATTGACGGGAGTCCATACTCCGACGATGAGGTCTACTAGTATGCCATCCTCGAGCCGGGCTCAGACTGTAGATGTCTCTTCCACCAGCAGGGTTGGCACATCTAAAGGTGGGGGTGGGTTGGTTCCCCCGATTCCTCCGACTCATCATCATGTTGGATGGCTAGACATGCCGACTGAGTTGACGGGATGGCGATACGGGGCTGCCTACCCGATTCCGATAGAGCCTCCCCTGCCTGACCACTGACATGTCAGAGATCCTGATTCGCCGCCGGTATGCTTTACATCTTTGATTTATCACTCAGATACTTGGGCATTCATTCCTTTGCTGATAGTTTTGCAATTGTATCTACAGCCTCCCGTCGAGTATATGGATGAGGAGCTCGGATTGGTAGCCTCACTCGAGGGCATGGTCCTGCGGAGAGAGGCACAGTTGTCCATCATGGGTGTCCAAGTACTCTTCAGTTTTCTTGCATTTATCATACTTCTGATGACATGCTGACCTTGAATATTTTACTGCATTGATTGACTGCAAGTACAGAGCACATCTGACACACACCACATTCATGTACTATATCTGCATATATCCACTCTGTGTAGTTTGCTTACATCTGCATCTGATATACATGTTTTAGCTGATGTACTCAAATTGCACTCTTTATTTTCAGATGCCTCCGGTGTATGCTCAGCCACAGGCCGGGCCATCTAGGCCTTCTCGGGGAGCCGGGCCACCTAGGCCTTCGTGAGGACCTGGACCATCTATGCCTTCTCGGGGAGCTGGACCATCGCCTTCTCGAGGAGTCAGGGGAGGGGAGTCGTCTCGCAGACGCAGAGCACACATTATAGAGGAGGAGGCCAGTGAGGAGGAGGAAGCTGCAGATCGTCAGTCAGAGACATCTGCTGATAGAGAGGAGGGTTCCGGCCCTAGTTCTAGGAGTGGAGGTGAGACCGAGGAGGATCCCGAGGATGACAGCTCCGACTCAGATGGCGCTGGTGGTGCAGAGACTGTTCCGCAGAAGAGGACGAAGAGGGCCTCTTATTCCTGCTCTTGAGAGCATTGATGTAGCTGTTTCCTGCTTTATTTTCCTTTTTCCTAGTAGTTGTAGCACATTGTACATTATTAGGCAGTTTTATTTTCTGTAAAACTTGTACCCTTTTTGTAAAATGTTGTAACAAAGGGAGCATGATGGAATGAAACAACCTTTGAAAAAGTGTTGTATTTTATGTTCTTTAGCATCGCATCGCATCATTTTGCATAAAAATGAGATTGAATGGAAATGCGCATTGTGTATTTGTCAAGTCAGGTAGTGAATCGACACAACAAGTTAAACAACCTAACTTACTAAGAAATAACAAAACCTTAGCAAGTTTACAACTCGATAAGCAAAACACAACAAATTTGACCATTTGATAAGCAAGACACAACAATATTGATTAAACAAAGAGTAACGACTCAATGCACGAAACTCGATGACTTGATAAACAAGACTTTGACAAACAAAACAGCTCGACAAACAAAACAACAACTCGATAAGCAAGACCTAACAACAACTCGATAAACAAAGTGCATTTCGGATGATTGTAGTGACGGAACGCACCCGAAACTGAGGAAAATTCGCACCTTCAACACTCCCGATGCATGGAAATGCTAGGAACTTTCTTCTAGAGGGTAGAACAGGACCAAAGACACATTTTGCAGCATGGCCGACCACTTTTGGGAGCTGGCCGACCAGCTTTTTGCATTGGAGGGAAAGGGGTGGTCGGCCTACCAGAAAAGGTGGCCGGCCGACCACCTAGCTCAGTAACCACCAGTTTTTTGACACGTGTCCCCCGAACAGTGCCCTATTCTCTTTAAAAGTCCTAGCTTCGTGGTTGATTCATTTCAACTCAGTTTTGCACCAAAATGGAGGCGTTTCTCGTCGAAAATCTCACAGCTTGGATCGCTTCTCTAGATGGCTCAGAAAAGTTGAACTTTCGGGGCTTCGGCTTGAATGCACTATTCACGCTGAGCCGTACTCCGCTGCACCTTCCCTTCCTTCATGCCGCGGCGAGGTTTTGGAACCCGATAACACAAGTTTTTAGCTTCGGCGGGCAAGAGGTATGTCCAACTTTCAAGGATTTTCAAGTTTTGATGGAATCTGAACGCCATGAAGAAATTTTGCCTCAGTTTCGCTTCGGCCACGCCCAAGCTTTAGGGCGGATGTGTGGGCTTACCATGCATGACACTCAGTCTCTGATCTGCAACGGGGAACTGGACATCCTCGGCTTGATTCATCGCTTTTCTGATGCCGGTGACCGCAACAACCATTATTGGCAAGGTTTTCGGCAACATGCCCTTTGCTTGTGTATGCTATCTCACTTTTTGCTTGCCCTAGGCCTTAGTGGATCTAGCATTCGTCTGATTGAAGTTACTCAAGGCTTGAAAGAAGGAAAGAGCTGCATCACCATGACATTGGCCGAGACACTGATGGGCTTAGATGCTTTCTATCGTCAGGAGACGACCAGGTTTGCTGGGAGTCCACTACTGCTGCAGGTAATGTTTCTCACCCAATCTCACATATGTATTGCTCACATCGCTCAGCCCTCAGGCTCGGTTTTTCTCACAAAACCCTTTTCTCACTTTTCTCTCATCATACATCTCTCTATTCTTTATTCTCTCATTTTTCATCCCTCCCCAGGTATGGTTGATGGATAAACTACAGGTTGTGGACTCTTGCCCAGCCTACTCGCCTCGCGGCTACTTCTTTCGACAACATCTAGTCAATGCCCTTGATGAGGGGTGGTGGTTTGATTGGATGTGCAATTTGTCTGCAGATCACATTGCTTGGCGCTGTCCTTGGCTCAATCTCCCGGCAATGAGCTATAGTATGTCCCGGCAGACCGGGATCCAGTTGATTGGTCTGACCCACTGTGTGTTCTACTTTCCGTTCCGATTCCAATGCCAGTTCGGTCATGATCAGACTTGCTCGCCAGAGGGGATAGAGTATCCTGCCGCATTCCTGGTTCGAGGCACACAGCTTGCCCAATATGCCACAACATGGAGGACTAGGGAGCTCCTGGCCCCCGCTCCCACTTTCAGTTGCACTTTGTCTGATGAATGCTTAGATTGGCTCAATGAAGAGGCACAGATTGGGCCCAGCTTGACATCAGAGGCTTCAACAAGCTCTGGGAGGGGGCGTAGGGATACCTGACTTATCTATGCCCCGGATTTATTGCTTTACTAGTACTTTCAAGTTTTCTTTATGAATGTAATAAAAAGCAACTTCAATTTGTATGCAAGAGCAGGAGAACTCTGTATTGAAATCAATGAAATTGAATTGAAGGTTGTGGGTACTGAAAATTTTCCGCTTTGGTCCAAAAATGGTCTAAGTTGTAAAAAGATTAATTTGAGCAAAGTCAACTTTTATTAAAACTTTTCAAAACCATTTTCGATATGGATCAGAACTGGACACGCCTGAGATCTGTCACTGAGATGCACAACCCCGGATCCCAGTAACTAGAAAGTTGCCCCTAGTCTGAATAGTACCGTGGCACCGCCCAGCAATGAAAAGTTGCCCCTAGTCTGAAAAACACTGCACCAGAGATCTTAACCGAACTCTTGAATGCTGAATAGACAAAGACGGCCGAGACGATCAAATGGACAAAGTTGATCGGGAAAAAGTTTATGGCTGAACTTCAGGATGAAGTTGCCTATGTATCCCAAAGATGGGAATCAAGCCTTACGTAGTTTAGGCTTGGGTTCACTCGGGAATTTTCACTCTCCTTTTACGCTCTAACTTTTGCCAAGGCCGCCCTTTGCGGGTTTTCGACCTTGCGAGCTCAGTTTTTATAATGTCAAATCTTTTGTGCTCTGAGTTTTGCCTAGGTCGTCCTTTTGGCCTAGCGAGCCTCTCAAGGGTAATATTTCTTCAACTTGTCTATATTGATCGGTTGGGAGAACTCTAGGCCATCTAGGTCCATCAGAACCACAGCTCCACCTGACTAGATTGCCTTGATGATGTAGGGACCAGTCCAATTGGGTCTGAACTTGCCCCTTGGGTTGTGGATGGGAGCTCGGTTGTCCTTGAGCACCAAATCTCCTTCATTTAGATTCCTGGACTTAACTTTCTTGTAGAAAGCCCGGGCAATTCTGCGCTGATAACCTTGAACATGGTATAGTGCTTTCAGTCTTCTCTCATCAAAGAGCATGAGTTCCTCAAACCTGCTCTGCTGCCAATCTGCCTTGGCTATTTGACACTCAGCCAATACTCGCAATGACGGAACCTCAATCTCGATAGGTAGAATGGCCTCCATCCCATAAACCATTGAATACGGAGTCACCCCAGTAGAAGTTCTGATTGAAGTCCGGTAGCCCTACAGAGCAAACGGCAACTTATCTGGCCAATCCCGATAGGTTTCCACCATCTTCTGCAGTATGTGTTTGATATTCTTGTTGGCGGCCTCGACCGCTCCATTAGTTTGCGGCCGATAGGTAGATGACTTATGAAAAGCCACATTGTATTTCTCCAACAAGTCAATCACTTCCTTCTTGAAGTGGGAACCATTGTCTGAAATTATCTCGTTTGGGACTCCATAGCGACAGATGATGTTGTTTCTGATAAATTTTGCAACATGTGAAGCCTTCAACACTGCATAAGATTGGGCCTCAACCCACTTCGTGAAATAATCATCGCAACCAGGATGAACTCATGCCCATTCGACCCCTTTGGAGAGATAGCCCCGATCACATCAATTCCCCAAACTGAAAATGGCCATGGTGAAGTCATAGTGTACAGCTTTGACGGCGGAATGTTCATGCGATTTGCATGAATTTGACACTTGTGGCATCGCCGAACAAAACCGATACAATCCTCCTCCATGGTGGACTAGTAGTAACCCTGTCTGAGGATCTTCCGTGCTAGCATTACTCCATTCATATGTGCACCGCATTCCCCTCCACGGATGGCCTCCATTAGCCGCTTCGATTCTTCGGCATCGACACACAGCTTATGCATTCCCAAATGACCTCTCTTATACAGCTTACCCCCACAGATGATGAACTGAACGGCCATTCTTCTGATTGCCCTTTTATCCTTGGCATTTACCCCTGGCGGATATGCTTCCTTTTCCAAAAAATTCCAAATGTCGTAATACCTGGGGTTTTCGTCCTAAACTTCATCTATAGCAGCAATCAACTCGTAGGCTGGCGCAAATTTCTGGTCAATGATGACTGGATGCATCCGGACTCCGAACGGGATGTCTATCATGGAAGATAGAGTTGCTAAATAATCTGCGAACCTGTTGTTCTCTCTTAGTAGATGAGCAAAGTTTAGCTTCTCAAATCGAGGAATTAACAAGTCCAAGGTCTGGTGATACATCATCATCTTTTCTTCTTTGACTTTCCAATCTCCTTTTGCTTAAGACACAACAAGGTTCGAGTCCCCGATGACGTCCAACCGTCTTGCCCCTAGTTCTAGGGCTGCTTCTACACCGGCAATGCATGCCTCATATTCTGCTTCATTGTTCGAGACTTTGAAACAGAGTTTGAAGGCTAGAGGGATACGAGAATTGTCGGGTGCTATCAGCAACACTCCTATCCCATACCCGTACTGATTTGACGCTCCGTCAAAGTACATCGTCCAAGTTTCATCGTCGATGTGCAAAATGGCTTCATCTGGGAATAAGTATTCAACTGCTTCACCCCCTTCTATTGGATGATCAACCAAGAATTCTGCTACTGCTCTTCCCTTAACTGACTTGCGTGTCACATATTTCAAATCGAATTCGGAGAGCAACAGCAACCAACGAGCTAGCCTACCTGTAAGTGCTGGTTTCTCGAAAAGATATTTGATGGGACGAGTCGTGAAACCAACATTACGGAGTGAGCTAACAGGTAGTGCCACAGCTTCCTGGTAGCCCATACCAAAGCTAAGCAAGCCTTCTCCAACGGTGTATAGCGAGTCTCATACTCTAGCATCTTCTTGCTCAGATAGTAGATGGCTCTTTCCACTTTGTCTTCAGATTCTTGTGCAAGCATAAAGCCCATTCTGGTCTCAGTCACTGAAAGGTACAATATCAACGGTTTCCTCGGCTTTGGTGGTGACAACACGGGCGGGTTCTGTAAGTATTCCTTGATCTGTTCAAAAGCAGCTTGGCATCGGCCGTCTCATTGGAATTTCTTGCCTTTCTTCAGGAGACCAAAAAGTGGTTCACAAGTCAAGGTTAATTTTGAGATAAACCGTCTTATGAATTGCACTTTACCCAGAAAGCCTCGCACCTCATTTTTAGTCCTTGGTGGTGGCATTTCTAAGATGGCCTTGATTTTGGAAGGGTCGACTTCGATACCTCTCTATGTAATCAGAAACCCCAGCATTTTTCCCGCTGTAACACCGAACATACACTTCTGAGGATTCAGCCGCAACCGAAATTCTCTAATCCTTTGGAAGAACTTTTGCAAGGTGGTGTAATGGCCCTCTCTTTGTTTGGACTTGACAATCATGTCGTCCACGTACACCTCAACCTCTTTGTGGATCATGTCATGCAATATTGTGGTCGCGGCCCGTTGATAAGTAGCTCCAGCATTCTTCAGCCCAAATGGCATTACTCTGTAGCGGTACGTCCCCCACGGGGTGATGAATGCAGTCTTTTCCCGGTCTTCTGGTGCCATCACTATCTGATTGTATCCTGAGAAGCTATCCATAAACGAAAGCAAAGCATGCCCCGCTGTGAAATCTACCAACTCATCAATATGTGGCAAGGGAAAGTCATCCTTCGGACTAGCTCTATTCAAATCCCTAAAATCCACGCACACCCGGATCCTGCCATCTTTTTTCGGCACTGGAACAATGTTGGCCAACCAAGTCGGGTATTTGGATACCAGCAGGAAGCCTGCGTCGATTTGCTTGGCGACCTCTTCCTTAATCTTGAGAGCCCAGTCCGGGCGGATCCTCCTGAGTTTCTGTTTAACGGGTCGGGCCTCGGGGTTAGGAGGGATCCGGTGTTGTACAATCTCAAGATCGATCCTATGCATGTCTTCGTAGGACCACGCGAAAACATCTTTGAAATCTTTTAATAAAGCGACTAAGCGCTAACGTTCCTCCGAAGACAACGTGGACCCGATCTGGACCAGCCGCGGGTTCTCCTCAGTACCAACATTCACAGTAGTGATTTCATCAACTAAGGGTTTAACAAATCTTTCCTGCTCTTGTTCAATTAAGCGTTGCAAAACCGGAGGAATTTCGTCCTCGTCGTTTTCGTCAAAATTTTGAAAGTCTGAATTAATGCAATAAATCAAGGGCACAGAAAAGTACTCAGAAACCACAGCTACTTGATTCTCATTAAGCACATCCAAATCGTCCGATTCTTCGGTTACAACAGACTCAAAAGAGAAAGAAAAAGACGACCTGGACAAGACTGTGGCATCTGGGTTATCATCCCCAGGAGTACCAGACTCAGACTCAGTCGAGCTGGAACCTGATTCTGACTCACAAGACTCGGCGGAATTAGATTCCGGCTCACTACCTGACCTGGTGCTGCTGGACAAAAATCCCTCTTCATACTGCCAGATGAGAGAGGGTGCGATAGATGCATCCAAAATAGTTGCTGGTAGGCCCGCAGCCATTTCATTCCCGATCATGCATACCGAGAAGTTATCCCCCAAGCACTTCTGTTCGATCGGAGGATCTGAAGTAGACATGCCAGCGCTACCCCCATTTCATTTTCAGCGTCCTCAGACTGCACTTTCTTATTTTGCTCAACCTCAGCCAATTGGTCCGTTTGCTCTTCGGCAACATCCTCCCCGGATAACTGCAGATCAAAGAAGATCTCAAAACCTGGTACATGCTTCCTTTCTGTGTTCAGCCACGGCTCTGGGCAGCCACAAAACGGAAAGTCCTCCCCCTCCCGAACAAAGCGTCCGTTTAGGGTACCCTGAATGGGCCTATGCATCAGCTCAAAAGGCTTTCCAGCCTGCTTCGCTCTGGCTCTCCCAGCCATTTCCTTTCCCTTCCTTATCCAATCTTCTTTGGTGGGCTGATAACCCAAGCCAAAGGTATGGGGGTTGTGTGGCACTTCGGCCAATGCTGCGACGCCCTTCCGGCCGCTCTTTCCTAATCCCATCCCGGGGACATGCTGAAGCTTATTCATGAGGTATACAAATTGAGCACTGACATACACTCCCTCATTAACAGCCATGATGTTCTGCACAACCCAGCCTCAGCTAAGGTAAAACCTGACATAAACACGTCCTCCATGCCGTGTTCAATTTCTAGGACTGGTGTAGATACCTCCAGAGGTGGATGGATCGATGAATTCCCAAAAACAATGGCTACTCCCTTTCCATAAGGGTATTTCACCATCTGATGCAAGGTAGATGATACTACTTTCACTTGGTGCAACCACGGCCGCCCCAAAAGCAGATTGAAGGTTGCCGGAACTTCTAAGACGTTGAAGTCTATCTCATGTTGTCCTGGCCCAACCTTGGTCTGGATTTTTACTGTCCCCATGACTTCTCGGCTCGTGTTGTCATATGCTCGAATTACCTGGGCTGTCGGTATAAAGTCCGCGGTCTTCAAACCGATTGCATATGCTGCCCTTGCCGGGCACACATCGATGGCGGATCTGGTATCAACAAGAACCACCGGTATCCATTTATTTCTACACTCCACAGAGATGTAGAGTTGCTTATTGTGGTTTGCACCCTCAAGTGGCAGTTCTTTGTCTGAAAAAGTCACCATCGGGGTAGCTCCTCCCGGAAAGACTAATCCCACCAGTTGCTCCGGCGTGGTTTCTATCGAGAGTTTAGCCTTGTCCATGGCAGATAGGACAAACTGTCTGTGCACTCGTGATGCCATAAGCAGTCCCCAGATGGAGATGTCAGCTTGTATCTTTTTTAACTGTTTGAGCATAGCCTCCTCTTCAAGTTGTTTCTCCTTCTGTTTCTCAGCCTCCCTATCTTTCCCAGAAGCTTCTGGCTGGTCTAGGTGCAGGGGCTTGAAATACCGCCCGCTTCTTGTCATGTGATCAACCTCATCGAGATACCAGGTGTCGTCTGGTTGATTGCCCCCCCCCAATCCTCGTCTGTGTGGGCAAAACATAAATCATCGTCCTCCCACCACATCTCGTGGGCAGCCAACAGACATCTGTCTGGCTCCGGCATGATTGTACTTGTAGTACATTCAGCCCACATGCTCGCAGCATCTTCTGCCCTTGTGCACACAGCACTTTCGGTCCCCACGGGGGCCTTCGCTTTCCTGATCCTCTCAGAATCCCCATATCTTTCTTGTTCCAACTGCGTCAGTACAGCTGGTTGTTCGATATTCCCTGCATTCATAATGCCTTGGTCCTGAGCGAAATTCTTCGTACCGGCGCTCTCCGGCAATGTATTCTGACTTCCGGCCCTTCCGGCCACAACTGATACCCTCGCCCCTGCCGGGCCCTGTTCTAGTTGGAATCCTTCCACAACATCTGGTTGATCATCCAGCCACTCGGTAGCCTCTGCCGATTCCTCATAATCAAACCAGTTGACTGCCGCGTCCCCTGATTCTTGGTCATCGAAAAACTGTAGGTTGGCAAAGTCTTCTTCTACAGCCGTCAAATCATCTGTTCCCTGCTCAAATCCATCTCCCTGGATCACACACAGCTCTGCCCTCTCCAACAATTCTACACTCAGCCCAGCCTGGCCTGCTGACATAATGTACTCACTCGGATCATAGGCTTTCTCAGCGAAACTCCCAGACTGCTCAATCCCAGATTCAACAATTCCACTCTCCTCTGAAATCTGCCCTGTCCCATCTTCGATGGTCACCACCATTGGCTCTGGTCGGGTTGTGGAGATGTCTAGCATACACAAGTCAGTGCAGTCAGGAAGGAGCACCTCTGGCTTAGATAGGTGGGAGGGAGTGATGTAGATGCTAGGATCGTAAGATACGACCCCAGTCTAGATGAAGTTGATTCTTTTGGGATGTGGAGCTTGGTTGTGTGTAGGGAGCGGGTTGGTTGTGACATTGGGTCTTTCTAGTGGCAAAATCACCTGTTTATCAATGAGATCTTGAATCTTGTGACGTAATCTGAAACACTGGTCGGTGTCATGACCGTGTTGTTGGTGATATGCGCAATATTTGGCTGGGTTATGAGAGGGGGGAGCGGATTTGGCAGTGGCCTCGGCTCTAGGGGCTTCAGATGCCCTTTCCTGATTAATACCCCTAGAGCTTTGGACAGGGGCATGTACAATGGGGTGAAGGTTCTTTGGCCTTTGGGTTGGTATTTAGTGGTCTGTGTATTGCTTCCGGATGCACCGGAGAAAGGCGTGGCTGCTGTGGGTCTTGGAAGGGGAGGGGGAATGGTGGCGACCATGCTTACCTCCGAAGTTCTTGTAGTTGTAGTGCCACTCGGGCCTGCATTGTTGTTGCGGTTAAAGGTTCTTCGGGGTTGCTCTCTGTCTTGGTCAATCAAACCCTGTTTCATTGCATCCTCAATTTGTACCCCCATTTCGTGCAGATCTGAAAAGGTGGGAAAGGGGAGCACAATCATTTTTTGCATCAATTTTGGCTGGAGATTGCGCACAATCATCTTCATTTGATCTTTATCGGTGGGCCTCAAGGTCATCATCGAAGCCTTCGCCCTCCATCAAGTTACGAAATCCGAGAAGCTCTCTTTAGGCTCTTGCCTTGCTGTTTCGAGATCTCGGGTCGTAATCTCGATTTGGGTATTATAAGAGTATTGCACGACAAAGGCCTCGACCATTTCATCCCAACTCCGCTTGACGTCATCCTCTAACTTCGCGTACCAGATAGCGGCCACACCCGACAGAGTCCGGCCGAATAGTGAAATCTTCTACGGTCTGGTTAGGCCCATTGGTCGCAGTATATGTGAGAATAGTCGGAGGTGGACCATGGGATCCCCAGATCCGTCGAAGCGATCGATCTGCGGCATTTTAAATCTATCCAGTAGCGTCACAGCCACATCGGTATATCCATCCTCGATATTCGGAATAGCCTTTACCCCTTGAGACTTCTTGAACAACTTCTCGAGCTTGCTCAATTTCAGTGCTGTAGGGTCTACTTCGAACTCGAAAGGAGAGTCCGGGTGATTGACAGGTGTATGCGCCTTGGACAGTTGAGGTGGAAGTAGGGGCGCAGCTGGCCTTGTTGGAATGTGTGTGTCCTCCTGGATGTTCTGGACATTTGGCAAGACATTCTGGGTATTTGGCAGGACATTCTGGATGGTTGGTGTCTACTCGGGTAGTAGGACCCCTGGTGGGGGAGGAGCTGGGTGTGAGGTTGATGTTCCGGCTTGCTGCTGGAGTCTGGTGATGAGTTCGGCCTGCTGGGCCATGATTGTGGCCTGCTGTTTAGAGAACTCTGCTTGGCGGACAGTGTCCTCCTGCATTTGCTTCATACTCTCTTGGATTTGGCGCATCATTTCTTCCATTTCGGCCATATTCTGCTGATCTTGTTGACTGACTGGTATGTGCATCTCTATGGCAGAAACTAAGACCTCAGCCTGACTGTTCACTACTAGGGTAGACCACTGCTCTGGTAACCTCTGCTCAGACACACTGCGCTTTCTCGGCCTTCTTCTGACAACCGGGGGTAGAGAATGAAACACGGGCTGCCCGTCAACCAGATCCTCGGATCGATTGAGTCGACGACCTCTTGTCCATAGTGCTTGGGGAATATCTGCTGGGTCGGAAGCAATTGTGCTAAAACTGCCCTAGCAAAATGATAAATAAAGCAATAAGGAAATAAATAACCAGATAAACGAACAGCGTAACAGCTTAAAATAAATACACAACACACAGCTGGGCATAACAACACACGGTCGATAAGCTGAATATACACTGTCCTCAAACACTGATCACTATCCCTGAATCACTGTCCCCCAAGATTGAATCTGATACCCGTAGATAACTGATTCTCAAACACTGACTGATGCCCGCAGGCCTGACGCTCAAATTCGTAAACTGATACATGCATTTCCCCCCTGTAGAGACACACTCCAAAAGCACATAACAGATAAGTGAGAGCCAAAACACCCCTATGTTGGGGTAGGGTTTCCCTGTCCTATTTTGTCAGGAGCTAGGGTTTCACTACGCACGCAGCGGTTTCAAACAATCTACATCTGGTAAGCAACCTGTCCTAGTTTGGAATGGTCACTACGGATTCCGAATATGCACTAGGTCGAATGGTCAAAAGGGTGCCCCGGTAAAACCGGGGTTTGTGTTCCCATACTGGCAGAGCCCGTAACCGGTCAACCTTATGGCACGCAGCCTCAGGCTAACCGCTCAGGAATAGCAGATGGCAAACATGGCGTCCTAGGCGCACCAATGCACATGCAATGCAAAGAAACACATAACTGTAGTCAAAACAAGATATCATGAGTTCGAGTCAAGTTCTCTAAATCCCCAGCGAAGTCGCCAGAAACTGTAGACGTCCCCGAACACCCCAGGAGGGTGAGTCCCATTCTGTTCATTTTGGGCTTACTACAGTTCGGACTCAAATTGTCACGGTTCTCAATCAAAACCAAAGAGTCCAAATCCGGCAAATCGTTTTGAGAAAACAGATTTTTAGAAAAGAAGTGCCAAACATGGACTGCTTTGCCAGATACAGAGTCGCCACCTAAATATTTTATTTTGAAAAATTTAGGAAATCCTGACTCGTTGCCTAAGGCCACATGTCCGTCATCACCAAAGTTGCCTCGTTTCGGGAACTTGGGTACGATTGGGGAAGGTCACTTCGTGAGCACCCCCGCTCGCCCGACCAAAGATCGGCCTCTACTAACCATGATATCTAGTTTTGAAAACATTATGCGTTCTTATTCCGGTTATTAGCCTAGATTTACTATGTGATGCACACTGCATACAACTATAGACTGGGTCGCCTGAATTGGAACAAAACATTTCATGTTTGTTTATTTGAAAATGGTTTGATGGTGCTACTCGCAAGTAGGCTAAGACGTGGATTTGCCACCCTCGGGTGGGCTTAGAAAAGATGGTTTTGCCACTATCTAGTGGGCTTAAAACTCACAGTTGATGATTTGTTCCAATCCAAATAACCCAACCTTCACCCACAGGCATTCAGGCAGTTATATCACATAAGCAGTTAGCCGCATAGTAAGCATGCTATCATGGCAGTCACTCACACGCATGCAAGGATGCTAAAGCATAAAACTTACCGAGTACTCCAAGCCAAAGAAAGCAGCTAATTAGAAATCAATGCATGATCCTAACTATACAGAAATGCCTAATGCAACACATGCAAAATGCAACTACGATAGGCTCGGCTATTCTAAACATGGCATATGAAATGCTACAACTAACAAGTATTCAACTCGGAATTGAAATACAAATGTAATTAGTATGATGCGCCGAGCCCGGTGCATACAAAACAGATGAATGAATGCAAACATGCTATCGTACTGTATGCTAATTGAAATACTCCCTAATCTAACCATCATAAGCTGGTAAATAAAAGGGAGAAAGACGTGGGGTTGGAAGACATACATCACACGCACGCACACTTATTACAACATTGCCCTCGCTCGGAGGGTCCGAATAAATAATACAGTCCCAAATAAATAATACAGTTCGAATAAGTACAAAACCCTAATTAATTAACAAATTAATCTAGGAAAGCATTAAATTAACACGCAACACCATGGACCGCCTCGGCTCTGTTCCGAATGATGAATGATGCATGCTTGAGTTGCCTTGCGCGAAAATCCATTGCGATTCCCCGTTTTGCCTCTGTTTGCGATTATTCTCGGGATTTGTGCAAAGCTCCAGAGGACTGCCGGTTTCTGATTTGCTACAACAGAGAGTAAGAAAGGGGCATGGCAAAGTATTTTCACATATGTATGCACACCTCGATCCTCGTGCCACCAATCACGCATCTCGATGCATGATGGCCGAGGAGTCGAATTGCACGACTCAATATGAAATGAATGCACATAAAAACACAACAAGACCGAGACTCCATCATGGTTAATCCGGAGTGCCGGTGACTGGGAATTGAGACACGTTTCGTCACTCGGAGTACGAAACGTCCCTCGTTTCCTGTGCTTGTGCTAAACCGTATCCCAAACACAATGCAATATGCATGACATGCATGAATGCAATCCTAACATGCGACCTAGCATACGCAATGCTATGAAATGGCATACACAATGCTCGATGTAACATGGCATATGCAATGCTCTAACATACAACCTAGCATACGCAATGCTATGGAATGGAATGGCATACATAATGCACAATGGACTTACACCAATATGAGTGGACCTCAGCCACACTCAAATCAGTGGCCATAAGATGAAAATGAGACAACTGAAATGCGTACACACATGCACGCAAACCGAGGACCGAACCTAAGGCACCAAATGCCACTGAAACAAGGCATGGCAAGGCATGAAATATGGCATACAAACATGAAAATTTCAGCACTGAAACATGATGCTAAATGGTCCCAAAGCATGGAAACATGGCACCCGATGCATGAGATGAGCCCCGAAACTCAAAACTAGGCACATGTATTGACTTATAGCTATACAAAGCATGCATTATTTGACTATGAAGCACAAAGACAGAGCCAAGGCAGTCCCAAAACATGAACATTTATAGTTCAAAGCATGGCCAAAAGATGCTCACATGATGGACTAAAATAGCATGCAACTTTGACTAGCAAACATAGTTTACATGGCAAGTGTATGAAGCGCATGATAACTCATCAAACCAGCAAAAATCAGTGAATAAAACATGCCAAAATATGCCTAAATAATCACTGAAATGCAGCCAACATGTGCAAAAATGATGAGCTCCTTTAGAGGGCCATGCAAGGAGTTATTAAGGACATACGAGCTAGACATGAATCATGGCAAAACCACCTCTAGAAATGGAATATGAAATCCCTAAAACTCACAAAATTGGTCCTGAAATAGGTCTAGGAAACATGCAAAGAAAGGCCTCATTGAGAGGCCTTGAATGGGATTCCTCTACACATGCATCATAGACATAAAATATGGCCAAATGAGCTCTTGACAGGGCCAAGGAAGACCTCAAAACCCTCAGAATGAGGCCTGAAATGTGACTTCAATGCACGCAAAATAGGGTCCCTTTGGAAGGCCAAACATGCTAGTAAAGAAAATGAGGGGTGAGGGGGTCACCCCTCTATGATTTCAAAGCTCAAAACCTCATCAAAGCCACTAAAAATCTGCTGGATTTCAGTGACTAAGAGGCCGAAACAAGGCTTATGCAAATGCTCAAATACATGGCTCAAAGCATGTGGAAATGAGGCATGCAAGGAAGGAGATGACTCCAAACAAAAATGGGATCTTAACCAAACTTAAAGAGCAGGTCAAAACAAGACTTTTTCCACTCTATATCAAACCTCGAAAATATTCATAAGTAGGGCTAAAACATGATGCAAAAATAGCCCTAAAAGAGAGATAAAGGATAAGTGGAAGTAGGAGACCTCAAACAGAAAAGTACCCTTAAATAAACATGAAGAGGAGCTCAAAATAAGACTAGTTTCAGTTTACACCAAGGCTCGAAAATGCTTTCAAATGGAGCTAAGGTATAGAGCAAAATAGTGCAAAAATGGGAGAAATGAGGACTTACCCTTGTAGCACAGCAATGCAGCCAACTCTGGACCAAGAAAGTGAGCTTTGAACCTCTGAAAATGAGTTTCAAGGTGCTGGAATGGATGGTGGAGGTGTTAGGCTTAGAGGTGTAGTGTAAATGGCCAAGAAAAAAGGAGTTTTGAGCTTTGGAGAGGAGAGCTATGGAGGATGGAATGTATATGCCTCAGCTGGTTTTTTCTAACCCTTAGCAATGGAGGTGGAGTGTGTTATATAGAGGGAGAGGGGTGGAAAAAAGGGGGGAAAAACCAATTCAAATGGCCCTCCAAAAGGACAGACCCTCGGACAGAGGGTCTGGTGCAAAACAGCTGGCACAGCTGGAATGCACCAGGAGGGACAAAAATGGCCGGCCAGGTTCAAAAGGGCCAGGTGGCTGGCCGGCCACCTCCCCTGGTCGAAGGGTTCGAGGTCGACTCCGGGGTGTCAGGTGTGAAGTCGGGGTTTTTTTGGGTAGGAGGGCTAGCGCCTTGGGCCGCACGTGCGGCGAGGGGGCTGCACATGTGGGAGACCAGGCCGCACGTGCAGGAAGTTGAGTTGGGGCTGTGAGCACACTACCTAAAAGGCAGGTGCGTGAACTGAGGTGCGGGGCAAGCTGCACATGCGAGGGTGGAAGCCACACATGCGGGAGGCCGCTCCACACGTGCGAGAGTGGGCTCCGCACGTGCGGGAGTGCGTGTTTTCTGCTCCGTTTTTCATGCTTTCAGCTATATTTTGCACTTTTTGGGCCTCTTTCCTCCATATCTGATTGTATCACTCTCTCTCTACATTATTTCTCTTTTTTATTTTTCTCTCATCTCTCTCTACCCAAACCCTCAAAGTTTTACATCTTCTTTGATCTCAACAAATCCATTGGGATTTTGATGCTAGTCCCTTGTACCAAAATGATGTGCATGTCGAGGGCTTCATCTTGACTGGTGGAGATCGTATTCCGGCGAGGTTGATTTTTGAGTTTTTCTCCTCTTCTCTCTTGAGGTAGGGATTTCCTTGATTTTCTTTAATACTTCCCCTATAGACAAACATGTGGTAAGTTTGTATTGCATAAAACCATGTTGTTATGGATTATTTTCGAAAATCATGATAGAGAGTATAAGATATGGGTGTAGAGATTGAAGTTCCATGAGATGGGTGATGTTGGGTTAACTTTGGGGGTGATTTAATACATTCATTGATTAGAGAGACAAAGCCCTAAATTTTGTAGTAATGCCTAATTGATGAATAGGTGTTGAATCGTGAATGAAATGTGTTATGAATTTCACAAATGTGATAAATGATTTGGAAAATGAATTAAGAAATAAATTGAGTTTTATGAATTGAACATTAACTTGTGTTGGATTGATAATAATTAAACATGATGAGTTTTTGAGATATTAGAGATTAATTGAGCCTCAAATTCTTAATGTTGACTTAGTATTGTGTTGTTCAAAGTTGATTGCGATGAATTAATAATGTGTATATTGAAGAGAATGAAATTAATCATGAGATTAGAATATCATTGGGTATACTACCGTTAAATATAAATTGCGTAAATTACAACTTTGCTAGCCATGATTGGAAATCCCTTGTTTAAAATGGAGGAAATTGAGTTGGTCATACTTTTCTTGTGAAATGAATAAATGGGTTGAGGCAAAGGGGAGAGAATATTGATGTGGAATGATAAGATAATTGATTTTGAAATAGAAGAGTGAAACACCAACACTGTGCGAATTTCAAAAATTTACTTGGGATTGAACCACAAATATATTTTATTTTATTATTGTGTAATTGGATCTAAATTTTCATGAGAAGTGGTTAATGGCATTATGTGTTTAATATATGTTGTTAGAGGTTTTGTCCTTGGTCATCGGTGGAGGATGACATTGTAAATATTGAAATGATTATGTGTCTGTAGTACACTCGTGTTATCTATGAATGGGGTTTGTTGTGATGGTTGAGGATGTGTGTGTGCTGCGCTGAGAATCAGAGGTACCATTCCCTTCCAGCTAGTGCCTGGTTGTAACGCCCTCAAAATTAAACCCATTTAACATAACACAAGGCATGCATTATTAAAAGAAAAACATTATATTATTTAAATCATCAGAGTAACATGAAATAAAACATCAAAATAAATGCCCTACGGGCTTACATCTTGCCAAGCCAACACTTGGACACAAATTCATGAGTTCTAACTCAAACAAATAAAGCCCTAGGCTTGAATGTTTACATTATTCAAATAAAACGACTAAAACAAATCAAACAAGTCTTCAAGTCCAAATCCTCACAAGCTAAGTCCTTGGAGGTAGTGAACCGCCTGAACCTGAAAATAAAGTTCCCATATAGGGTGAGCCACAGCCCAGTAAAGAAATACTAAACCAAGCATAAGAATTAACTAAAGCAGTAGCAGCTGATACATGGTTAACACAAAATAATCCATTTACAATTTCATGACACAAATGTCTACATTGCCTATGACACTTTGTCTATGGCATAATTCACCTTCCAATTATGGCTCAGAACCTGACCCAAATAACTCAACGGGGATTTCATCTCTTATTAACAATCTTTCCAATTCAACAGGGATAACAAATCAAGTTAAACCTCTCATATAGCATAACAAATACACAAGTTGGTATTGCATTAATCACAATCAAATTCACTTCCATACTTCCCAACTGATACACATTTTGGTGATGTATCATATCAAATAGATAAGCATATGAGCTGTATCTCTGCTATAGGCGCGCATATAAGCAGCAACCCTGGGTTCATCACCTATCTTCCCATAATCATTAACCGGTTTAGAGGTACATCCCCCATCTTCCCCTAAACCGTGGAGTACATCACCTATCTCCTCCCATACACAAGTAAGGCATATAAACATAAAGTCATATACACAATCCATCAATACATAACTTTTAACGTATTATTCCAACCTTTATACTCAACAACTTAATCAAGTGATTAATTTCAATTTTGCCTAATCCACATGCAATGTCTACAACAATCATGACTATCCTCCACCGATAGCCCAAAACAGTTATTTCTAAGCAAGAAATAAATACACAACACATGTAATTTCAATAGGTGGTTAAATTATCCAACTACGTCATTCAGTCTCATAATCCCCCAATTTCATGAATTAAACTCAATTCCACATTTTTCCCAAATTAATTATACAAATTAATCTATGTCAAACCCTAGGGTTTCTCCCAAATTTACCAAACTACCCCCACATACCAAAATACCAATACTTAGGATTAAAACGTATAAATGGAGTAGGAAATCCCTACCTCGAATATATAACTCAGAAAGAAGAAGAAGAAGATGATGCCCAAACTCCAAAGTGCTCCAAATCCAAGTTTGTTCAGATTAAATGAAAGCCCTCACTCTCCTCTACCTTATTTGTAAAGCAACTAGGGCAAAAACCCACCCTAACTAGATCAAACCTAGGAGAGAAGGTGTTTAGAGAAAGAGAGAACTCGAAAATTAGGGTTTTTGGATCAAAAGGGGCTGAAAAACTGTTTTAAAATACGCTGCTGCGTATTTATACCTGACAGGCTCGCTCGAGCGAAGACCTGGTCGCTCGAGCGACCAGACACAGAAAAGCGTCGCTCGAGCGAAGAAATGCTCGCTCGAGCGAATAACAAACCAGCTCGCTCGAGCGAAGAAAGCTCGCTCGAGCGAAGAAAGCTCGCTCGAGCCCACAAACACTGCTTTCAGGTCTAAGTACTGGACGCGAAGCTCGCTCGAGCGAAGGGACCCTGGCTCGAGCGAAGGACCAAAATCAAAGACCTCGCTCGAGCGAAGAAGAGCTCGCTCGAGCGACCAACCCAAAAACTGAACATGAATCTTGGTTTCAAACCCAACCAACCTGTAAACAACCTGCCCAACAAATCCTATAACTCAAAACTGAAGAATTAAAGGACAACAACAACAACAATATGATAATATAATTTACGGAACATAAGTCCGGAAACAATAATCAAATGGGAAAAGACCGGGGTCGCTATAACCTCCCCCCCTTAAAAGAATTTCGTCCCCGAAATTAAGCATAAGTTTGTAAAAACAAGTTTTTCCTCAATTCCCAATGATATTATAAAACAATAAATAACAACTTGACCCAATACCGGTCACTTCATCTCTTATCAAGAGGCATCTCACAATATGTATAAATCAACCTATATATCAACCTGCATCAATATTATGCATTATTCCTTTCAATGTTAACAATTTCCATATCATATTCAATTTCATGATATAAACAACACATTCAACATATAAATGTTAATTTCTACTTCCATTATGATGCAAGTTTCAAACAACTATCATCAACTCAAAACATTCACAATGTTTTACCACTTAAGACATATATAAAGCTCTTAAGTCCACCAATATGATGAAATCTAGATACAAGATTACATAACAACAAACATGGATGGTCCAAAATTTTATAACACCTTCAATCTTAATGATGCCCTTACATTCCTACAACACATCTAACATATATAATGCTAAATAGCTTCCCATTTTCAAGGCAAAACCCCAAGGTACTACCACAAACCATAACATGTACAATGTTCACCCAGTTCAACAATACACCAGAGGATATAACGTATGCTCAAATACCCATTAATGGATCCAGGGATTCCTGTCGGATCCAAAATTCACTCACCCCAGTGGTTCTTCCAACCCCAACATAAATTCATAACACCTTAACTAATGGCAAGGTTCGATTACGGAAGACCCATTAACAATGATAATAGTAAAACACATACTATCACTACCACGTTCTGAAACATCCACTACATCCCGACTACTAACCACACTCAAACTAGTGTTTAGCACTAAATACCCCAACAAGGGAAACGCGAAAATATTCGCACAGCAAACAACAAGTAACTTAGGCTAGGCTGAGTCTAACTCCCCACAATTTATTTGGATTTATACAGCCACCACCAAAACATGACACTTACAACTGGCCATAGTCAAGCTCAAAGATTCCTCTCAGATTATTTTAGTTTACAAAGGGTACCCAATGAACCCCAAGTGAAACACACAAAGCCAATCCACAACACCCGCCATACCCATGGTGATGACGCGATGCTCACCACAACACTTTCAAAGAAGACTCCCAAACATTTGAAATTTCCCAACAACGCACGACCTAAAGGATAACATTGCACACCCTCGTGTCTTACACTACACAAATACGAACCGAACTAGTCAAAATGATTCGAATAGGGTGGCCCACTTACTCTTCACAACCTTACCACCTCACCTGTGTTGTCACCATCCGAACTGAGCGCCGGACACTCGTGCCGAAGTGACCTAGCCTACCAAACCCCCAACCTCTCGGTTTCAGTCAAAAACCAAACCAAAACCTCACTAAGGAATTTTCTGGAATTTCCTATGATTAATTTCCTTCTATTCATCAACTAAACAGCATATACTAACCACATACTATCATGCATCGCACGGTGCAAAACTCCTCATTTAGCGATTTCACTCACCACCTCGACCGAACTTGGAGTAACAAAATTTGCTTACTCCTTTCCCCCCGCACTAAGTTAACTAACTGGGTTCGCTACACCGAGACGTTCACTACTACCAAGTCACCGTTCGTACCGAATACAAACTAATATCGTATCTTCATCCGCTAACGACCTATAGGGTCCACCTTTCATTCCAAATCTTACTTGTCACTCACCCCGAGAGTACGATTCAGACACCCAACCCCGAGCCAAACCACTAGCCAATCTATTACTAGACAACCACCATGAACCAACCCCGACACCGTTACATATCGCCAATAAGGCTTTCAAAGACACACCATTCAAACTTCCCAGAGGAGTAAAAGTCCTCAACCTTCTCATTAACATTTCAAACCTTTCTTCGCAAAAGACTTACCACAGTGACTCGACTCACGGGTCACACCTCAACCACGATTATACACCCAATCAACCCTTAACGTCACCTGACCTGACTAGTGCTAAAATACAAATTTATCACATTCGATCCAAATAAAGGAATCAGAAAACTTAAGACACATCAATTTTACCACTGCCCGAGATATATTACCAGCTACTCACAACATACCACTCCCAATACGACAACCACTACCTTATATAGGGACTAACCTCCCCTTACTCAAAACGGCCAAACTGTACTCACGCAATCTTGACAACACTACCTACCACGAGGGTACAAGTCCAATCCTAACCAAATTATGCATTATGCTCCCCGTAGGACACCGTATTAAATACTTACTACAACTAGTATTAATTGCACCCTTCACATCCTCTCGAGTTCACCCGACAGTAGACCAACATCTATACCACGCACAAAATTTAAATGGGTAACACCCCTGGAATCCCGCACACTCGGCAAGTAAAACAGTTCTCGCCCCAATAATGTCTGGGTTAAGACACGCAACCCTCAGTGGTTCTCAACTTATGAAAACATGGCTCTTTAGCCTTCATCTTTCCCAAATCAAGTCACCCACATAAAATGCATTAATACCAAAAAATTTATGGCCTTACAGCAGCTTATTACATTAATAAAACTGTAGAGCTATTAAAATCCACCCAATCCACGGAAATTAACAAACAAAGCATATATATGTATATATAGATAACCAAACAGTTTAGATGTTTCAACATTCCCAAAACACATAGGTTACACAACCGAACCTAATGATCACAAAACAATAATCCATTGATTACAAAACTGATTAGTCAAAACAAAATCATCCCATCGATATTACTACCACTACTGTCCCTCGCTGGACTGTCAAAGTTGGTCATCCCCAAACACAAGATAACCTACGAGCTTACTAGCCACGGACAAGAACTACTGACGTGACCCCTCTGTCCACACCTGGAACAACTACAAACTTCCCCAACTGGGGCTTTGGAACTCGACTCTACTGAGGCCCTCGAAGTCCGGCCTGCGAGTCCCCCAAAACGATACTGCTCCTGCCCAGTCGAATGAAACTGAGCCTGACTAGGTTGCAAAACCTTTAAAGAAGCCCCCGGCTGTTTACAGAAACGTTTAAGATGACCCTGCTGTTTACACCCCCAGCAAGCAAGTGGATCCCGATTATACGACTGGTGCAAAACCTGAACTGGTGGGGATTCCAACAACTGCCTCCCCACTGTGCGCTCTGTCGATCCAAAATCTGGCTGACCAAAAGATTCTGGTGGTGCCACTACTGGTCGAACTGTCAACCCAGCTCTCTTCCTCAGTGGGCAAACCGACACCTTGTGGCCCAACAGACCACATTTAAAACAAGTGACGCCCCTCTGTTTACTTCCTCCCGAACCCAAATCCGTCACTGAAAGGGTAGTTCTAACCCGATCTCCCTGTTGCGAGTTTAAATACTTCTGCCTCTTAAAAGGCCTACCAACACCCTGAATCACAGGAGTTGCCGAGATGGCCTCCTCCCTGACCCAACCAACACTCACATTCGTGGTCCCTTCCTTATTCTGCCCCATAGCTAGTACCGCTGCCTCTATATGAGTCGCAGCCTCAACAAGTACACTGTAACTCCTATGCCAAGATCTCGCAATCCTAACACGGATGTCGTCACACAACTTACTCTCAAACTCCGCACAACGCAATTCTTCCGTCTCCACTAACTCTGGAGCAAACATTGACAGGTTAGCAAACCACGCTTCAAACTGTGCCAAAGGTGTAGTACCTTGGCGTAACCCCACAAACTGTTTCCTCAATTCTTCCCGAGCGGAAGGAGGAAAATCCAAACTCCCTCGTCCTGACATCCTAATAAAGGAAATAAAGACATTAGCATTCTAAATAATGTGCCAAAACTATAACACTCACGTCCTAATACATTGGACAATAATAATTCATACCACGTAAGCACATAATCACATAAGCACCTACGAATTTCATCCCTGGATAATGATAGTCCCAAGGCGTCACTAAAGTTCCGGTTAGAAACAACATTGATCAAGTGCCTTTCCAACAAGACTTTTAGAGACTCAAGGGTCCAATCAACATCCTAGAAACTACATTCCATACCCACATAGTCACATAAACATGTTATCATATAAGCATATAATCATTACACTAAGTCTCTATCAAACGAGACGAACCCATTGTGATACTAATCACTTCCCACGTACCCAAAGTATTCAAACCCGGTACGCTCTGATACCAAGTTGTAACGCCCTCAAAATTAAACCCATTAAACATAACACAAGGCATGCATTATTAAAAGAAAAACATTATATTATTTAAATCATCAGAGTAACATGAAATAAAACATCAAAATAAATGCCCTACGGGCTTACATCTTGCCAAGCCAACACTTGGACACAAATTCATGAGTTCTAACTCAAACAAATAAAGCCCTAGGCTTGAATGTTTACATTATTCAAATAAAACGACTAAAACAAATCAAACAAGTCTTCAAGTCCAAATCCTCACAAGCTAAGTCCTTGGAGGTAGTGAACCGCCTGAACCTGAAAATAAAGTTCCCATATAGGGTGAGCCACAGCCCAGTAAAGAAATACTAAACCAAGCATAAGAATTAACTAAAGCAGTAGCAGCTGATACATGGTTAACACAAAATAATCCATTTACAATTTCATGACACAAATGTCTACATTGCCTATGACACTTTGTCTATGGCATAATTCACCTTCCAATTATGGCTCAGAACCTGACCCAAATAACTCAACGGGGATTTCATCTCTTATTAACAATCTTTCCAATTCAACAGGGATAACAAATCAAGTTAAACCTCTCATATAGCATAACAAATACACAAGTTGGTATTGCATTAATCACAATCAAATTCACTTCCATACTTCCCAACTGATACACATTTTGGTGATGTATCATATCAAATAGATAAGCATATGAGCTGTATCTCTGCTATAGGCGCGCATATAAGCAGCAACCCTGGGTTCATCACCTATCTTCCCATAATCATTAACCGGTTTAGAGGTACATCCCCCATCTTCCCCTAAACCGTGGAGTACATCACCTATCTCCTCCCATACACAAGTAAGGCATATAAACATAAAGTCATATACACAATCCATCAATACATAACTTTTAACGTATTATTCCAACCTTTATACTCAACAACTTAATCAAGTGATTAATTTCAATTTTGCCTAATCCACATGCAATGTCTACAACAATCATGACTATCCTCCACCGATAGCCCAAAACAGTTATTTCTAAGCAAGAAATAAATACACAACACATGTAATTTCAATAGGTGGTTAAATTATCCAACTACGTCATTCAGTCTCATAATCCCCCAATTTCATGAATTAAACTCAATTCCACATTTTTCCCAAATTAATTATACAAATTAATCTATGTCAAACCCTAGGGTTTCTCCCAAATTTACCAAACTACCCCCACATACCAAAATACCAATACTTAGGATTAAAACGTATAAATGGAGTAGGAAATCCCTACCTCGAATATATAACTCAGAAAGAAGAAGAAGAAGATGATGCCCAAACTCCAAAGTGCTCCAAATCCAAGTTTGTTCAGATTAAATGAAAGCCCTCACTCTCCTCTACCTTATTTGTAAAGCAACTAGGGCAAAAACCCACCCTAACTAGATCAAACCTAGGAGAGAAGGTGTTTAGAGAAAGAGAGAACTCGAAAATTAGGGTTTTTGGATCAAAAGGGGCTGAAAAACTGTTTTAAAATACGCTGCTGCGTATTTATACCTGACAGGCTCGCTCGAGCGAAGACCTGGTCGCTCGAGCGACCAGACACAGAAAAGCGTCGCTCGAGCGAAGAAATGCTCGCTCGAGCGAATAACAAACCAGCTCGCTCGAGCGAAGAAAGCTCGCTCGAGCCCACAAACACTGCTTTCAGGTCTAAGTACTGGACGCGAAGCTCGCTCGAGCGAAGGGACCCTGGCTCGAGCGAAGGACCAAAATCAAAGACCTCGCTCGAGCGAAGAAGAGCTCGCTCGAGCGACCAACCCAAAAACTGAACATGAATTCTTGGTTTCAAACCCAACCAACCTGTAAACAACCTGCCCAACAAATCCTATAACTCAAAACTGAAGAATTAAAGGACAACAACAACAACAATATGATAATATAATTTACGGAACATAAGTCCGGAAACAATAATCAAATGGGAAAAGACCGGGGTCGCTATACTGGTAAATTGGCTGCGCTGATAATTAAAGGTCCCATTCCCTTCCAGCTAGCATCTGGTAAATTGGCTATGTGTGTTGCGATGATAATCAGAGATACCAGTCCCTTCCAGCTAGTGCCTGGTAAATTGGCAGAGGTACCATTCCCTTCCAGCTGGTGTCTTGTAAATTGGCATGTTATTGTGGAGAGATGTATCATTGGCTTACTGTGCTTTTGGCAAGTAGAGCGGATATTATTTATTATCGTTGTCTCATTTAGTTATGTGATTTACGTGTTATGATGATCATGATTCGGTGAGGTTAAATTGTCTTATGTGATGTGTAAAGGTGCCTGTGTGTATTTGTATGTGCTAGAGAGTGGTTGAGGGGATTTCTTACCATGGACTCTTTGTTTGAAATGTCTCGTTAAATTCGAACTTAAGATTGAGAATACGATGAACATGTGGAAAAGGACTTGGGTTTGTATCGGATTCTTGATAATGCGAATAAAACGGATTTGATGAACGTGTTTTTGAAAATAAAGTGGAAGCTATGTGGTAGTTTGTTACAAAATGGAAAATACGGTTATCGTGTAATAATTGTTAGATAGGAAAGTGGGTAGTAAAAGCGAAACTTAATGTTATTGAATAAACTGAATGTTTTGAGAAAAGTATTTATATAAGTATATTTTGGTTATAAAACATCACGTTATTTATATGGTATGAGACGACCATTCATGATCATAGCTATCTGTAAGTTGTTATTGTTGAGGATCATGTTGAGATCCCTACTGGACTATATGTTCATCACATGTTGCTAATCCTTTTCAGGTGAATATCGAGATGTGCTACAAGGCTATGGATCCTTCTTAATTGTTGGCCACGGGGCCTTTTATCTGTAGGCGGAACGCCACTGATGCATAAGGGTTAAACCCTTCCTCTTGATTTAAATGATGTAAGCCTGCGGGCACTTTATTTAGTTATATTCATGTTGCATTCATTTTATATCCGTATGAGAGAATTATTATTCATGTATTCCTTATAAATTTAGTGAGCTTCTGTATGCCATCTCCGAAACTGAATTTATAATAAAGGCTTCGGTAATGGAAATCCGAGTAATAAGAAGTGGGGCGTGACAAACTAGAAGAATGGGTTTACCGCACGAGCGATAAAAGGATAACTCGAGTGGATTCAACTAACAAGTGAGGCGAAAATCAACCTTAGAGTATTCCTACCATTACCAGACTTACTCAAACACCCAATGACGCAAGTTGACACCTCGAAAAACACATTTGGATGGAAATGAATAATCACAAAGAGAAGAATAGATGACAACACGTGACTCGTACAACTCAATAGCAACAAGGACACCAAAAGAAAAGAAATTTTGAATTAATGTACTCAAATTGATTTGAAAAGACTTGGGACATCACAAGTTAGTTTGCATTTAGTGCATTTTAGCTATCCTTTTAGTCAAATTTGTGGGTCCAAAACTTTTTTTTTCTCCACTATATATAGACCTATTCTCTCTCTCTTTACTCATTTTCTCTTACACACTCTCTCTCTAAACTCACTTTCTCTTCCTTTTCTCTACAAACCACCACCAACCTACACAAATCTTCTAATCTACGCAAATTGATCGAGATTTAGAAACTAGTTCTTTGGACCAAAATGGCGAGTGTGTCGAGGGCTTCATTTTAACTGATTAAATGGAAAATCCAACGAAGTTGGCTTTTGAGTTTTTCTCCCATTCTTTTCAAGATGTAGGGATTTCTCTAATTTTTCTTCATGTAGTCTATATAAATGGATATGTGGTATTTTCATTACTTAAATTCTAGAAAATTTGGAGAGATTTCAAAGCATGTATGTTGGGAACTTAGGGCTTGGTTTATTTTGTGCATTTCTCAATGTATTTCCTATAAAAAGTAGTTTTAGTGAATATTGAGGTATGTGGAAGTTCAAAATAGAAAATCCCCAAATTGTTTTGAGAAACCCTAAATATCTAAAATTTCATGAC
This sequence comes from Camellia japonica, assembly GCA_030407325.1. Classification (NCBI taxonomy): domain Eukaryota; kingdom Viridiplantae; phylum Streptophyta; class Magnoliopsida; order Ericales; family Theaceae; genus Camellia; species Camellia japonica. The sequence goes on from JAPPVO010000059.1 coordinate 14,045,661, forward strand.
TTGGAGAAATTGAAGATTTATGATCACTCTTGAAAAAAAAATTGGAATTTGATTTTTATTAATTGAAAAGATAACAAATATGGAGAGTAGGTATTTGGGTAATTGATTGAGATTAGTAATGATTTGGGAGAATGCCACTTTATACATTTATTGTATTAGTTGAAAATGACATAATATGTGGTTGATTTATTATGACCCGATATTGTTAAGTTGGGATATTTTAATGAAGATAACTGTTAAATTTTAGGAGTATTATGAACAATGTGTTGTTGATTAAGCTTTACGTTAGATATCGTTGTATCGAAATATTTATTGTTTAGAGATATCTATTTTTGGTAATCAGTGAAGGATTGCATTGCTTGTTATAGAATTGATGTGAAACTAGGTTGAATTGAAGCTTTATGTTGCGTGGTTTTGTCGGTTTATTTATGCAAATGGAGTTGATATGATTTATACTTCAGGTGAATGGTGAAAGTGCTACATAGAGGTTTCAATTTCTTCCTGGTTAGCACCCGGTAAAGTGGATTGTGCTTCAAATGATAGGTTTCAATTTCCTTTTAGCTAGCACCTGGTAAAGTGGGTTGCGCTTCAAATAATAAGTTCCAATTTCCTTCCAGGTAGCACCTGGTAAAGTGGATTACGCTTCTAATAATAGGTCCAAATTTCCTTCCAGCTAGCATTTGGTAAAGTGGTGGTAATGGCTTGATGAAGCCCGGATTGTGTTTTGCAATAATAATGTTTCGTTAAAGATATATATGTGTGTTTGTAGTGAAGAGTGCCCAATTGCCCCTTTGAGCATATAGCCAGAAAATGTTGGTGATGTTTTGGAGATGTTATGAACAAGTGATAGTTTGTCGTGATTTTAACAGGTTATACGATGTTATAGTTTATTGGAATGATTTATGGTTTACATAGTATTGCAGTATAATTGTTGGGTTTGTTTTAGTTTATCTATCACAGTGGATTCATAAATGCTTATTAAGGCTTTTTTCAACATTGAAAAGAAAAACTGGTGAAACCCTTTTAATCATTAGAGATGAAATGAAAAGATAAAGGATGGTTCTTTTTTAAATGTTAAAGAATGAATTTTGAGAAAAAAAAGTATGATTATGTATACGTGTATTTTGGATAACGGAAAAGAGAACATTATCTATATGGGTATTATGTGAAACATTCATGATCATACGCATGTATAGGGCTATGATAATTATAATTATTGGGATCCCTACTGGACTACATGTTCATCTCACATTGTTAAATCTTTTTAGGTGTAAGAACGGAGGATTTCATTTGAGTTGAGAAATTTCCTCAGGGATTTTTTTTTTAGTCACGGGGCCTTGTATATGTAGGCAGAATGCTGTTGTATTTTATCAAGGATTAATCCCTTTTCATTCTTGCAATTGTAAGTCTAAGAACATTTTTGTATCAATTGTAATTATTGTTGCATCATATGAATACACAAGAGAGAATTTTTACTGTTTACATAAGTTAATGATGAAGCTTCCGCATTTTTACTGATGAAAGTGGACAATAATGATGGATATGGTAATGTTAACCGGATTCTAAAATACGGGGCTTGACAAGTTCACTCAAGTGCACATTTGATGGCTTGAGCGGTCAAGCAAGGCTTGCAAGATCTCAGTTCACAAATATAAGTACTATAGGGATGAAAAGATTACTCGAGCGCACTTTTGATTGCTCAAGCAGTCCATGGAGTTTGACAGTTGTTCTAGCAATTGAAACTGATCAATCTAAAGGAGGATCATATAGGGAATGATTCCCAATCTAAACACTCAAAGCTCTCACAACAATACAAATGAATAAAGCAAATACAATTCAAAATTGTTCATCACACGAGATTGCCAAGACAAGGGTCTCAACAAAATTTGACCAAGTTTCGAGGAGGTGAATATGGTCTTAAAAAAAGCAATGTTGACACGAAAAAAAAATTAAAAAATCCACATTTATCTTTTTCCATCGCATTTATGAATTTTGTACCAACAATTCCTCTCAACCCTCATTTGGGTGCTAAATTGACCATTTTCTACTTAATGAGAATATTAAGATAAATGTCAAAAACGGAATAAAACAAAAATAATCTTCATTTAAATGTGAACTACTTATAATTATGTAAAGTATATGTTTAAAAAAAATACTATTTGTGATGTAAGTATATCTTCAAGTATAAACTGACACTTATGTATATAATATGATTTTAAGCATTTATGATCATAGTTATCTGTATGTTGTTATTGTTTATGATCATGTTGGGATCCCTACTGAATTTTATGTTCATTCCATGTTGCAAATCCTTTTTCAAGTGAAGATCGAGAAGTGACTCAAGATTGAAGATCTTCATTATCTGTTGACCACGGGGCCTTTTATTTGTTAGTTGAATGTCGTTGTTATAAAAGGGTTGAACCCTTTCTCTTTTACGTAATGATGTAAGCTTGCGGGCAATTTATTGTAATTATGTCACATGTTGCATTACTTGGTATATGGATGAGAGAATATTCATTTACTTATCTTTATTAAGATATTGAAATTTATGTTCGCTATCTCTGAAATTGATGATAATAATGATTTGATAATGTTATTCGAGTAATAAAAAGTGGAGCATTACGGGGATCATGATGGGATCTCTATTGGACCTTATATTCATCCCACGTTGCTAATCATTTTTCATGTAATGACCCAATTTATATATATATATATTTTTTTAAATAGCTAGCACATAATTTAATTGAGCAAATTTTCAAATTTGATTGCTGTGTAAATTCTGTGCGAAAACAGTTCAGTTTTGTATTTTTTTAAAAATAGTTCCGGATCTCATAAAATTATGAAATTTTTATATATTATTCCCATATGAGTCTAGCACGTTGGATAAACATTTCAGAATTAAATGGTGAGTATTTATTTTATGAAAATTCACGGACTGATTGGTATTCAGTTTAATTTATAGCAGAATTTGAAATTGAGTTTTGGGTGTTCGGATCAAGATTTGAGATAGATTTGTTGGGTCTATTTTGGTATATAATTGGACCATGTTTGACTTATGGGTGAGGCCCATGATTTAGATTTAATTTAATTTGAGTTTGTTTAGTGACTTACGTTTAACTGTTTGGTCTTTTTTAATTATATGATTGATAGTAACCACCTTTGGAGTTGTTATTATTTATTATATAGGGGTTATAATAAATATTTGATAATTGATTTTATGATGTGTACCATATGGCGAAAAATTATATATTTTATAAAGAATAAAAATGTGCATATTTCGCAGTGAGCAAAATATTATATTTTGTGGTGAGAAAAATTATATCATTTTATAATTTATGTTATAAAATTTTGAGGTATTATCACAAAAATTATATTTTTGGGGAAACCAAATTTTTGGTAAACAAACCCATGTGGGTGGGCCTCCCTTTTGTCTCATTGCCATCATTTCTTCTTCCTTTCCATTTCATTTCAATTGTTTGGATTGGCATGGCAGAGCCCTTTGCCTCTCTCTCACTCTTTGTGCGTCTCTCTCTCCCTTTCTCTTTCCTTCATTTTTGCTCAAGCTTTGAGCTTCAAATGAGAGTCCTTAAAGTGAGATTTTGCAAAAACTTTGTAAATGAAAGTCGGAGAGCTTGTCGTAATCTTCACAATGGTAGTCTCAGATTCATGATCAGGCAAGATGTGCTTTCCAGATCTGCTCTTCTTCATTATTTGAGGTATGGACTTTTTTCATATTTTTACGTTAAAGCTATGTTAGGGCTATTTTGAGAAAATATGTCATTATAAGAGGTATTGCATATATATATATTCAGATTTTTGTTTGGTAGTTTTTGGAAGTAAAATTATGTTGAAATGTTAAGAATGTTGGCATTTTGAGATTGATTTGGGAAAATCATTTTGTGTTGATAATTTTGCAAAGAAATCTGAAAATAAAATTTAATAGTTGTATGGATTGTATCTACATCATATTATGGTTAGATAATTTATTATGAGAAATTAATGTTGAAATATTTATCTCATCCTTGAGTTTTGGATTTTATTTTTGAGAAAAATAAATTGATATTGAGGAATATTGTGTAAATTGTTAAGTAGGGATTTTTCTTACACTTCTTTATGTACTTTTACTTAATTATATGGAGCTTAGAGTTGTATATAATTTAATTAGAATTTTTGAAAAAATTGTGATATTTTGCTTAAAAGAGAAATTTTGAGAAAATAAAGAGTTGATGCCCAAATTACGAAAGTGTAAACATGGAATATGTTTGTAAGGTTCTGAAAGAGCTATGTTTTGAATTTGAACAAAAACAAACTTCGATTCGATCGGTATTGAATTTTTTACCGTTTTACGACCAAAAGAGCATTTTTAAAGAAAACAAAGGAATTACATTTAACTTTTGGGGCTTTTGATCAAAATAGGATGTCATAGTTGAATAATTCTTGGAGAATGAGTTTGGAAAGAAAATGGTTTTTTTTTTTTTTTGGGCATTAGCGGTATTATTTTGTTTAATGTATTTGTTGGAATAAAACCGACATGGTTAGAAATGGACCTTGAGAGATTACCAGACGTAATTGTGATATAAAAACTAGTGTAGTTGTTCATATTTGATAAAATGAGGAATATAATTGTTTCTAAATGTTGGGAATCATGGGAGATTTCAGGTTATAGTTATATGTTGGATTATATGTTCATGTTGTTATTTTCTAATTAATATATTAGAGATAACTATTTTGGCTACCGGTGAAAATTTATCATGCTACATTTAAATGAGGGATTTCTTGGAAGAATGAGAAATGATGGAAGTTTGGAAGTTTGATATATAATATGTTATAAATTTGTCTTGAAATGACTAAATTGAGAATGTTGATTAACATGTGGAGACTATATGAATATGGATATGGTTGTATTATCTCTTGGAATTATATTAGAAATTATATTGAAATGAGAAATGAGAATTTTGATCACAATGGGAATATTGTGTGGAAGTACTGAAAGTAGAAGAAATATTGCATTGTATTATTAATCATCGCATTGGCATATCAATTCATTTGATAATGATGAGTTTTGAAATTTGATTTGAAAACTTTGCATTGAGAAAGGAATGTAGGGAAACAAGTTTTCATGAAATGATTTTGGAGTAAATACGGTAGTAAGTCTTGAAAGATTGTGTAGATAATAGGTGTCGAGCCTTTCAGTTAATACGGGTAAAAATGACAAATTGATAGTACTTGTATAGTCTACTTGTAGACACTAGCCTAGGGATTGAAAGGTGGTGTAGATGATAGGTGTCGACCCTTCTAATTAATACTGGTAAAAATGACAAATTAGTAGTACTTGTATAGTCTACTTGCAGACACCAGCCTAGGGATTATATGAGTCGTATTTACCATATTGAAATTTTATTGAAATTGATGGATTAATGTGTTTTCAAATTGACATTGTGCATAAGATTTTCAAAAGATGAGAAAAATATTTTGAGCATGACATGACATATGCATTCATCTCATAAGACTGTATAAAATGTATTTGATGTTTTGTTAGATGTCATTATGAATTGTTTAATTATTTGATTCAATTGATAATGAGATAATTGAATGGATTGAAAAGAATGTCATGTTGCTATTAAAGCATGTTTATTTATTTAAGTTAACTGGTTGTGGTTAATTAAGTAAATTGGATTTAAGAGATTATGTGCTAAAACCATATGATTTTGACATGATATGATTTCACAAATATGTATGAGTATCTTTGTACCTTCATATCTTCTAATGTTTTAATATGAGATTGCTTGGTGGACTAGTAGTTAGTCACCCCCTGCCTGTACATGTGTACAAAGAATGCTTTTCAGATTTAAAGATCAAACAATAGTTTTTATCATTTCATAAGTGTAATGTAGTGATGGACTGTACTACTTCATTTGTTGTTTGGTTGAGTGCTATTTTTTTGTAAAGAGTAATATCCTCTCTTTTATTGTAAGCCTCAGGGCATTTTTTTTATTTGTATGTAAATGTCATTGTTGTATAACAAGAGGGAATATGTATATTTAATTATTCATCCTTTCATCCAATGATGAAATGTTATTTGTAAATGGACTTAATTAATGAATATTGGTAAGGTTATTCGAGTAATAAAATACAGGGCATAACATTTCAGGTGCAAGTTGAGAGATGATTCAAGTTTCGTAATCTTCGGCCACGGAGCCTATACTTGTTGGCGGAACGTCATTGTTGTAAAAAGGGTTAAACTCTCTTTTTCTTGTAAAGTTGTAAGCCTATACTTGAATGTAACATAATTTAATATGATCCTCTCTCTTTTTCTTTTAAAAGATTTTACCATTCTGATATGCATTTTAAGAATTTATTACATATAATTGATTTATTGCACCTAAGTATAATTCAAATATTTTAATTTGTTAATGCTAGTTTAATTTCATATTGTAGTGTGTTAATAGTTTTCAATTCATTATTAGTGTGAAATACAACTTTATTTTTCTAATGATATGTTTCAATGATTTCAAATATGTCTCACCATGCATAGCACGAATTTTTCACTAATAGTTAAATAAATAAGAAATGTTCATCTGTAGTGTCAACCTTACTGCTCTTTATCTATGTTTTATTCACGAATAAGATAAGATGGTTATCCTAAGATAGCTAATTTGGGAATACCTTATTCCAGTGAGGGCATTTTATTTATTTGCAATAAAGATGGTTATCCTTTATATCAGGGACGAAAGGGCCGTATTTACGTCATCCTTTGTCACAAAATCTGAACTAAAATGCATAATATTTTTATTCCCAAGTTACGTAGTCCTATCTCACTCCTTATTCGCAAATAAAACATTATTTTTATACTTGAAAGCATACAAGTGAGCTGGGTCCGTGTTTGATTGAATAGATTATAATATAAAATTATATATAAATCATTAATGGGTAAAGGGTCTTGTTATGGTGTGCAACTTACACCTTACAGCTTACACTTACACCTTATACTTAAAAATACACTTTACGCTTACACGTTACACTTACACCTTATACTTACACCTTACACTTACACCTTTTGTAAGGTTGCATATGGTGTGCAACCGTAAGTGGGTTGCACACTTAAGAAAAGTCCATGGGGGTCTTGTTATGGTGTGCAACTTACACCTTACACCTTATACTTAATTTTTTAAGATTTGTTTAAAATATTAGTTGTCTCTTTTAGTTTTAAAAATTATATCACATTATTTTAAATTTTTAATTGCATAATAACGGACTCATTTCATTAATTAATTATTAAATTAATTAGCACTTTTTAGTAATGTCATAAATATATTTTAATTACCAATTTTCATAATTTTATTACTGTATAGAAGGATAGTTACGAATTTAATTTTTTGTTAATTTTGTTAAAAGACAAATGTTGACAATAGAATAAGTGTAATTCTACATTCACATGAGACGATTCGTATTTTAAGTAAATACCAAGGGATGTATTTATAATTTACCCATGATTAATTTATGAGACTCACATTCCGATGTTTTATTACAATTTTTTGTTGTTTGAATTAGATTTTATCAAATAAAATTGACGAATTATTAATCCTACTACTAATAATGCAAAATAAACATATAATTGGAATTATATATTTCTATATCCATTGCAAGATAAATGCCGACAAAAAGTGATAATTTTTCTCATTAGTCCGGTTGAATAATCAATTCTACAGTAATTTCATAGATTGTTAATTACTTCACTATTAATCCTAATAATTAAACATGGCTTAAGAACCATCTTTTAATTGTAACAATTAAGTCCTCAAAAATTGACTAATATTTTAGTGTGATCCTCTCGTTACTTACCATTAATTTTTAGGTGAAAAATACTCACATGAACACATTTTATGGGTATTAATTAGAGAAAATATTTGTATAACAAAGTTTCTCTCTCAAACTTCCATCAAAATTTTACTTTGGTTCATTATTTTCAACTTTGATTAAAATTTCAAACAGAAGAGTGATGGAAGGACCACATTGAAACACTGATTAAAATTTGGTGGCTTAGTTGCAATTAGAAAATAAGGGATTAAAGTGAAATTTGAATAAAAATTCAAAGGTGAAAGTATAATTTATCCTTCTTTTTTTATTTTTTAATAATCAATGATCACATTGTTAAAACTTGCAAAACCTATTTAATCTCAATTTTTAACAGAATAAACCTTTTACGAACATAACAAATTACATGGTTACAAACAGAAAGATAAGTTTCATGTGGGACAATAAGGTGGTTTTATGCTTAGTCCAATTGAATATGACAGAAGAAAATGAGGGCTTGTTTGTAGGACAATGAGGTGGATTAATAACGTCGCATTGTTTTGGTTGTAAATTTTATTATTCAGATTATATTTTAATGATCATTTTATCCAATAAAATTGACATATTTTTTGATACTATAACTAATAACACAAAATATACATATAATTAAAATTATATGTTTCTATATATTGCAAAACTATTTGTATATAAGAAAGAATTATGTATCTCACTAATTTAACTGGATAACAAATTCTACACTAATCTTATAAATTGTTAATCTTCTCACTATTAATCATACTAATCAAATAAGTCTGGATATTATTAGTGAGTTCAGTACTAGATTTGGACAAATTATATAGGTAATATTTGAGAAAATTACATTTGTAGAGATGATTAATTATTAATGAGTCTGATTTTGTTCACATACTTTCAAAGTCTATAAATAATACATAGATTGTGATTGATTCACACAGTGGGTTCTATATCTGAAAGTCTACTGACTCCGACCAAAATTATGGATTCTACTATTTTAAACTAATCACAATTTGTGTATTATTCACACAATTTAAAAATTTGTGAACAAATTCATTTTCCGTTATTAATGAAGACAAAACCAAAATTAAAGGAGGTTCATTTACTTGTTTTTAGTTAAGCATGGCTGCCACTTGTCTCTCCACTATCTTCGCTCTTCAGCTGCATATATGCATGCACTAGCATACAATAATTCAAGACAGTAATAAGTGCCAAAACAATAAGATCAAATGAGGATCATATTTGTACCATTAAAAAAATGGAAAATACTATGCAATTAGAATTTTTATACAAAATTTTGTAGTCCTGTTGGAACTAATAGAAGCAGAATACCTCACATCCATGTTTAATAGAAGGCCAGCGCGTAGCCAAGCAACTAGTCAAAGAGCTTACCGCGGGAGAACCAACCACTCTATAAAAGAAAGACCCAGGGTGGTCACATTCCTCTCTTTTCTTTTAGTGGTCTCTTCAGAATAGAGTATTCGATTGGAGTCACTTTAGAATGATGTGGATTGTTATATTTATAATCTATGTTCTTTATTTTAAAATAAAAATAGCACAATGACCCACATGTACAATAATTATGTGGGTTAATTACCTTCAGCATAATTACATTTTCATCAAAATATCATTTTGCTCCCTCCACTTTGAATTATAATAGTCAATCTTTTACACTTTAAGCCAAGTTTTAATATTACTCTTTCGCTAATCTACTATTAATGAAGCTGACATAAATTAAAGGTAAACTAAGGAAAGTAAGTTTTTGATAAATGTGCAAAGATTAAAATGATAATTTAGTGAAACTATAGCGATGCTAAAAAGGCAAGAAAAATGTCACATATCGTGCACATGACAATTTCCGTTAGCCTCATTAACCGTAGATGGACTAAAGGATAACATTGTAACATGACTTAATGTATAAAGACTTAACTATCACAATTAGAAGTGGAGAGAAGAATTTTTGGTACAAATGTAGGAAAATAATACAATGTGCACCCCTAAAAATGTGCACATCGTAACAAAAGTTATAATTTTGTGATGAAAGCTACAAATTTTTGTGATAGAAGATACAATTAAAAGTTATGAATGGCTCTCCTTTGAATAGAGGATATAGTAATTTTTCTTGAGTTTCTCAATCTAAGCAAGAGATAATATACTTCGATATTATTGATCATTGTTTGATTAAAAGCATTATCTCATCTCAATTGAAAAAATGATATTTTTATCTTTGAATAAGATCTCAATTACAATATCTTACAATTAGAATCTCTTTTTTTCCGATCCAGTTCCTCCACACCACGAACCCCAATTAGATTCAAGCATGTTATACTTTTTGTTGTAAAAGTTATATTTTTTATGGGGGCAAATTATATTAACAATTCTTCTAGTTTGGGACTTGTATCACTTTGGTCCTTAACTTTTCAATTGCAATACATTTTATCCTAAATTGTAAATCTTATTCCAAATATGGACAATCAAAGATATTTCATGTCCCAATGGTCAATTTCAAAGGTAAAGTACAATCTTATTTTGTGTTGGTTAACTTGTATATTATTTGAAATGTAATGGCAATTTTTTTAATGAATAATGTTGGAACTTTCTTAGTTATAAAGTTCTATTTGATTTGGTTTTCATATTTTATTTTCAGAATTTTTTAAAAAAAACTAAAAATTAAATTGGTGAAAAAAATTAAAAACACATCCTTTTTATATAATTTTATCTTTTGGGAGTGTAAAAATAATTTTTTTTGATATTTATTTTAGTTAAATTAGTTTCTATTTTTTCAAAAATCAAACATGGTGACATATTTGATATCATTATTAAATCAATCAAGTAAATCAAAAATCCAAATCTAAAAGTATTTCATGTATTAAATATGTTGATTATACATTAAAAATTTAGTGATCATCCATTACATAATAACTATCCAAAAATATCTGTTAACAACAAATACAATCATCTGTTAGATAATAACCGTCCAAAAATATAAATAAAAACAACCACCCATTACATGATCATCATCCTAACATATACTAAAAACTAATTTGGTAAAAAATAAAAATGTAAAACATTGATCATTTTTATATAATTTTATCTTTGGTGGGAGAAATAATTTTTAAGAATTCAAAAATAATTTTGGACATTTATTTTTGTCAAATTAGTTTATATTTTATTAAATTGATGATTTTGTTCTTGAAATGGAGCAATAGTGTCTTCAATTATCTTTATTTGGAACGAGATTCAAAATTCAAGATCAAATCTATCACAATTAAAATGTCAGGGATTAAAGTGACACAAATCTCAAATTACAGGACCATTTGTGTAATTCACCATTTTTATGAAGAGAAAAAAGTCATAGTTTTTGCAATAAAAAATTATATTTGTTTTGTATAAGATGCATATCATGTGTATAGCGATCCCGGTTTCCTTTCTTTATTTGTTGTATCCGGACTTAGGTTCCGTGGAGTTGGTTGTTGTGTATATCTTGTTTACATCCTTTACTCTTTATATTTGAGTCTTGGGTTGTGTTGGGAAGATTTGGAACATGTTGGTCGAGCTTCAAGACCAAGTCTAGTTGCCCAGATTTTGGCTTGTCCACTCGAGTGGAGATTTGGACGCTCGAGCGGGGAATACACCCATCCAGTATTTCCTGTGTAGTGTTGGACGCTCGAGCGGGGGATTGGCCGCTCGAGCAGGAGGTTGTGAGTGACGCTCGAGCGGGGAGTTAGGCGCTCGAGCGGGGACCTGGTATGTCGAGATTCTGGGAGTGTGCATCTGCCGCTCGAGCGGGAGTCTGTGAGTGGCGCTCGAGCGGGGGTTTCCACGCTCGAGCGGGGCGACTTTTATATAAACACGGGATTTGACTTTTTGGATCACTTTTTCAACACACATTCTCTCTCTTACTTTCCCAAATATAGACTTGAGAGCTCCTCTCTCTAAAACCTTACCCTCTCTCTTAGATTTGATCTAGTAGGAGTGATTTCCTCACCTTAGGCCTTTGTAAAAGTTGTGTGGATCGTCGAGGGCTACATTTTAATCTGAAAATTTCGGAATTTGGAGCATTTTGGTTTTGGTCTTCATCTCCTTTGGAGCTCAAACTTTGAGGTAGGGATAACCTACTCCTCTTTATGAGCTTTGTCTTTAAATTTTGGTATTTTGAGATGTTGGGGGTTGTTGAGTAATTTTGGGAAGATTTGGGGCTTTTGTGTAATTTTACAAAAGTTGGGTTTTATTTATAATGAACCTAGAGGCATGTTTGGTATAGAGGCATGGAATAAATGTTGAAACATTGATAAAAATGAAACCTAAGGGTTGTAATGTTAATTATGGAAAATGCCCTAATTACATTGATTAATTAATTGGGATAATTAATTGTGAGAAATGAGGAATTGAAGTGGGAATGTTGAGATTGGGAGTGAATGGGATTAAAGGGTGGAGTTGAATTACTTATCACGCACCGAATTGAAATGTTGATTATATATCCATATGTTGCATTTATATTCTGTATAGAAATAACTGCTTTGGGCTATTAGTGGAGGATAGTCTTGATTGTTGTAGACAATGCATGATGATTAGGCAAACTAAAACTGATCATTGAAATGTGCCATTGAGTATGACAGTTGAAAGAATACATTAATTTTATGTATTGATTGATGATGTGTATAATAGTTGTTTATATGCATTGTGTTGTGTTTGAGGAGATAGGGGATGTACTCCACGGTTTAGGGGATGATAGGGGATGGACCTCTAAACCGGATGTTGTTTGGGAGGAGATAGGAGATGGACTCTATAGATAGAGCTCATATGCTTATCTAGTGATGTGTTGACACAGCTCATATGCTTGTCTTTGGAAGTGTGATAGTGCTCTTATGCATATCTGTTTATGTGTTGATATAGCTTGTATGCTTATCTAATATGAAATGGGAAAAAGTTTAATATGAGTTACCGTCTCATATAAGTTGTTTGGCCAGGTTCTGAGCCATGGCTATAATTTTAAGAATTGAAAGGAAATGGAAAATGAAACTGTAAAGTGTTGTAAGTGGAAGTATCAGTGTTGGCCATCTATCTACTGCTAATCTTTTAGTCATTTTTCATATTTGGTTTAGTGTATTTCTACTGGGCTGTGGCTCACCCTGTATGGGAACATCATTTTCAGGTACAGGTAGCATGCCACCTCCAAGGACATAGCTTGGGAGGCTTGGGGCTGACGGACTTTTTGTTGTCTATTTTCTTTTGATGTATTACATGTAAATTCAGGCAAAGGGCTTAAGGTGTAGATGAGTTAGTACTCTCTTTTTGTAACCAAGTGTTAACTTGGAAAGCTGTAAGCCCTTAGGGCATTTGCTTTTGTTGTTAACATGTAATACATTTTGTAATGAAACTTTGATGAATAGAAGAATGTGAATCTTTTATATATCAATGCATGTCTATATTGATGGGTTTAATGTTGTTTTTTTTTAGGGCGTTACAACTTGGTATCAGAGCGTACCGGGTTCGAATACTTTGGGTACGTGGGAAGTGATTAGGATCACAATGGGTTTGTCTCGCTTGAAAGAGACTTAGGTGTAGTGTCGTATACCATGTGTTAAATGGATAACATGCTTATGTGACTATGTGGGTATGGCATTTGATTTCTAGGATGTTGATTGGATCCTTGGATTTCTGGGAGTCTTGTCGGAAAAGCACTTGATCAATGTTGTTTCTAACCGGAACTCTAATAATGCCTCGGGACGATCATTATCCGGAAATGAAATTCGTAAGTGCTTATGTGTTTATGTGCTTACGTCGAGTGAATTACAGTTGTCCATGCATTAGGACGTGAGTGTTTAGTTTCGGCACATTTATGAATGTGCTAACGATCTGTGTTACCTTTATTAGGATGTCAGGACGAGGAAGAGGTGCTAGGCGTGGTAGGCCTGCGAGGCAGGAAGTACCTTTACCGGATGATATTCCGGCAGTACAAGAGGGAGTTGGCCAGGCCAATGTGGCCGAGCCAACGGGTCAGCATGCTATGGGTGCCTTGGCCAGAGAGATAGCAGGAGCTTTGGGAATTCTCAGAGCTGAAAATCAGGTTGCAGAGGCAGGACCTTCTTTCTTAAAGAGGGAGTTCTTCCGGTCTAACTCGGACGAATTTGTTGGGGACCCGAAGGAGCCACTTAAGGCAGACGAGTGGTTGGAACAAATGAGTAAGACGTTCGAAATGCTTGGCATTGAGGACGGAGCACTGAAAGTGACCTTGGCATCCTTCCAGCTGAAGGGAGATGCGGGTCAATGGTGGAAGTATGAGAAGGCCCATATTGGTGGTGCATAGGGGGCTTTTGTAGAGGCTTTCCAGGGGAGGTTTTTTTCTACAGCTGCTAGGGAGAAGCTGAGGGATCAGTTTAGCCGGCTTAAGCAGCAGGGTTTGTCAGTGGCCGAATTTGAGGCTACTTTTACTAGCTTGTCCAAGTTTGCACCTGAACTAGTGGCGTCCGAGGAACGCCGTTGCTATGAGTTTGAGCGGAAGTTGAGGCGGGGCCTCAAGTTGAGAGTTGGTGGGTCTTACATCCGAGAGTATAGACACCTGGTGAATGCGGCTGCTCATATGGAAATTATGATGCAGGAGGAGGATGATGAGAAGCAGCAGGGTTCCAAGAGGAGCCAAGAGGGCCAGGGTGATGGCAGGAGACAGAGGGGTTTTAACCCTCAGCAGTCTCAGGGTGGTTTGGCTAGATCGACTTTTCCGGTACCAAGTGCAGGCTCCGGGAGAGGTAGTCAGGGAGGCTTGACTTGTTTTGCATGTGGCCAGCTGGGTCACAAGTCTTCGGTTTGCCCGCAGAAGGGAGGGGGTCAACGAGCTGCATCTTCTTCAGCCAGACCTCAGGGCCAGAGTCAGGGCAGGGGCCAGCCTTTGTCTTGTTATTAGTGTGGACAGCCGGGGCACTTGAAGAGATTTTGCCCACAGTTGAGTGCCATCTCAGGAGCGTCTGGTTCTAGACAGACGCAGGGATTTCAGCCAGCTCAGTCTGTGCAGGCCTCGAGAGCCAATCCGGGGGCTTCATCGTCTCAGTCAGTGCAGCAGTCGTATGCTCAGAGGGGTGAGCAGGTGGATTAGGGGCCTACAGGGCGCGTGTATGCTGTTACCGCGCAGGACCTAGTACCGGCTCCATCAGTAGTGAGAGGTACCTTTTTGTTTTGCAACTCGGTTGCTAGTGTACTGATTGATACGGGTGCGTCTCATTCTATTGTATCTGCTGCATTTGCATCTGTGTTGGAGTTGGAGTTAGCGCTATTAGCATCTCCTATTTGTGTTGTGTCACCTATTGGGGGTGAGTTGATTTTGAAACATGGATGTAGAGGTTGTGATATAAAGGTCGCCGATCATAGGCTTCCGTTTCCTTTTGTAGTTATGCCCATGAAGGGCTTTGATGTTATTTTGGGTATGGACTGGTTATCGTCATAGCGGGCAGTTATTGATTGCTACCGCCAGAGGGTCACTTGTTGTACCGTGAGCGGGGAGTGTTTCCATTTCTTGGGAGACCGGGTTGGTAGTGTTGTGCCACCGGGGTATGATCCGCGAGGGCGGAGTGAGCTTAGTAGTCTACTTGCTAGCTTTGAGAGTGGTGAGTGTGATGAGACCCAGGTTGTGTTGCCAAGGGTAGTTTGTGAGTACTCGGACGTCTTTCCCGAGGATCTCGTTAGTTTGCCACCTCACCGGGAGATTGAGTTCTCTATTGATTTAGTGCCCGGCACGGTGCCGATTTCTATGGCACATTACCGTTTTGCTCCAGCAGAGTTGGTTGAGTTAAAAGTTCAGCTCCAGGAATTGCTAGATAAGGGCTTTGTTCGCCCTAGTGTTTCACCGTGGGGAGCACCGGCCCTCTTTGCTAAGAAGAAAGATGGTGCCTTGAGACTTTGTATCGACTACCGGAAGTTGAATCGGGCTACGGTCAAGAATAAGTACCCTATGCCGCGTATAGATGATCTTTTTGACCAGTTGAAGGGTTCCCGTTGTTTCTCTAAGATAGATTTGAGATCGGGTTACCACCAGTTGAGGGTCAAGGAAGAGGATATCCCCAAGACGGCATTCCGTACGCGGTATGGCCATTACGAGTTTTTGGTGATGCCATTTGGGCTTACCAACGCACCGGCAGTCTTTATGGACTTGATGAACCGGATTTTCCGGGTATTCTTGGACCGTTTTGTAGTCGTCTTCGTGGACGACATCCTTATCTATTCACCTTCAGAGGAGGAGCACGAGGAACACTTGAGAGTGGTGCTTGAGTTGCTTAGAACCCATAGGCTGTATGCTAAGTTTGGGAAGTGTGAATTCTGGCTAGGAGAAGTCAAGTTCTTAGGCCATGTGGTTTCTGGGGAAGGGGTGTCTGTTGATACATCCAAGACTGAGGCAGTGCAAGATTGGGCACAGCCTAAGAGTGTGTTTGAGATCTGCAGTTTTCTAGGATTAGCTGGGTACTACCGTCGGTTTGTGAAGGATTTCTCTAGGTTAGCTTCGCCATTGACTAGACTGACTCGGAAGGGAGTCAAATTTGTATGGAGTGAGACTTGTGAAAAGTCGTTCTAGGAGTTAAAAGTTAGATTGACCACCGCTCCGGTCTTGATTATTCCGGAGAGAGGGTTGGGTTATGCTGCTATTGTGATGCCTCACGAGAGGATTTGGGTTGTGTGTTGATGCAAGTAGGGAAAGTGGTAGCCTATGGCTCGCGTCAGTTGAAAATTCACGAGAAGAATTACCCTACGCATGACCTAGAGTTAGCGGCTGTGATCTTCGCCTTGAAAATCTGGAGGCACTACCTTTATGGTGAGAGATTCGAGGTGTTCTCGGATCATAAGAGTCTGAAGTATCTGTTTTCACAGAAAGACTTGAACTTGAGGCAGAGGAGGTGGATGGAGTTTATCAAGGATTACGACTGTGAGTTGCATTATCATCCGGGGAAGGCCAATGTGGTGGCCGATGCCCTTAGCAGGAAATCCATAGGTGATGTAGCTTGTGTAGCCATCCGGGAGTGGGAAATGTTGGGGGCACTTGGCGAGTTTGATTTGCTACTGGGCGAATCCGTTGAGGCTGCGGCCTTGTTTTCTGTCGTTGCGCAGCCTATGCTTGTGACTCGAGTGTTACAGGCACAGAAAGGTGACCTTGAGGTAGAATCCCTCCGAGAGAAAATCTCCAGTGGGAAAGTTGAGAAGGGTTTGACGGTGTATCCCGACCTGAGTGTGAGATACCGAGACCGTTTGTTTGTGCCGGAGTCTTGCCGAGAGGAAGTACTCCGAGAGTTTCATCATTCACGCCTTGCGGTGCATCCGGGAGGTACAAAAATGTATCGGGATTTGGGTCGCCAGTTTTGGTGGCGGGGTATGAAGAGAGATGTGGCGGTTTTCGTGTCTAAGTGCCTTACTTGTCAGCAAGTGAAGGCCGAGCATCAGAGGCCAGCGGGTTTGTTGCAACCCTTGCCTATTGCCGAGTGGAAGTGAGAGCATGTCACTATGGACTTCGTTGTAGGTCTTTCGAGGACTCAGCGGGGTAGTGATGCAATTTGGGTGGTTGTAGACCGGTTGACTAAGTCGGCGCATTTCATTCCTATGCGCGTGAGAGATTCGGTAGATCATCTTGCCGACTTGTATATTCAGGACATAGTGAGGTTACACGGGGTCCCAGTGACGATCGTCTCAGATAGAGATCCTCGTTTTACTGCTAGGTTGTGGCAGAGTTTGCAGAGTGCCTTGGGTACTAAGTTGACCTTTAGTACAGCTTATCATCCTCAGACTGACGGGCAGTCCGAGCGTACAATTCAAATCCTTGAGGATATGCTTCGGGGTTGTGTCCTTGACTTTAGTGGGACATGGGAGAGGCACTTACCATTGGTGGAGTTTGCCTACAATAATAGCTTTCAGTCTAGCATCGGTATGGCACCGTTTGAGGCCTTGTATGGCCGACCTTGTAGGTCTCCGGTTTGTTGGGCCGAGGTGGGTGACGCACCTCTGTTGGGTCCGGAGTTGGTTAGGGAGACGACGGAGAAAGTTGAACTCATCCGTAGGAGGCTTGTTACAAACCAGAGTCGTCAGAAATCTTATGCTGACCGTAGGAGAAGGCCTTTGGCGTTTGAGGTAGGTGCTCATGTTTTCCTGAAGATATCACCTAGGCGAGGTTTGATGAGGTTTGGGAAGAGTGGGAAGTTATCCCCTCGGTTTATTGGTCCCTTTGAGATCCTTGAGAGGATTGGGGAAGTTGCTTACCATTTGGCTTTGCCACCGCAGTTGTCCGGAGTGCATGACGTGTTTCATGTGAGTATGCTTCGAAAGTACAAGTCGGATCCATCCCATGTGTTAGATTGGACCGACTTAGAGGTAGATGAGGATGCCTCGTATGAAGAGAGACCGGTTCGGGTCTTGGATAGGCGAGATCAAGTCTTGTGAGGCAAGACCATTCCTTTAGTGAAAGTCTTGTGGAAACATCACGGAGTGGAGGAAGCCACTTGGGAACGTGAGTTGGAATTCCGCGAGAAATATCCGGACATGTTTGTTGATGTGTAATCATGTATTGAAATTTTGTAATAATATTGAGCTTTAAGAACATTAGATATGTCTTAAGTGGTAAAACATTGTGAATGTTTTGATAAATGAAGGTTTGTTTTAACATTGTATATGTTAAGTATATTATGGAAATGCAAGCATGATATTAATGTTGCATGTGTTATGGAATTGTGGAGAATGAATTGAAATTGGTAGATTTCAAAGTAAAGTGTGTTGATAATGCAGGTTGTTATGCATAAATTGAAATGCCTCTTGAGAAGAGATGGGATTGACCGGTAGTGGGTCGGAATACCTAATATTATGTGGTAATATTGATCGAAATGGAGAAAACCTGTTTTCGAAAAACTTGTGTTTAATTTCTAGGACGAAATTCTTTAAGGGGGGGAGGTTATAGCGATCCCGGTTTCCTTTCTTTATTTGTTGTATCCGGACTTAGGTTCCGTGGAGTTGGTTGTTGTGTATATCTTGTTTACATCCTTTACTCTTTATATTTGAGTCTTGGGTTGTGTTGGGAAGATTTGGAACAGGTTGGTCGAGCTTAGGGACCAAGTCTAGTTGCCCAGATTTTGGCTTGTCCGCTCGAGCGGAGATTTGGACGCTCGAGCGGGGAATACACCCATCCAGTATTTCCTGTGTAGTGTTGGACGCTCGAGCGGGGACCTGGTATGTCGAGATTCTGGGACTGTGCATCCGCCGCTCGAGCGGGAGTCTGTGAGTGGTGCTCGAGCGGGGGTTTCCACACTCAAGCGGGGCGACTTTTATATAAACACGGGATCCGACTTTTTGGATCACTTTTTCAACACACTTTCTCTCTCGTACTTTCCCAAATATAGATTTGAGAGCTCCTCTCTTTAAAACCTTACCTTCTCTTAGATTTGATCTAGTAGGAGTGATTTCCTCACCTTGGGCCTTTGTAAAAGTTGTGTGGATCGTCGAGGGCTACATTTTAATCTGAAAATTTCGGAATTTGGAGCATTTTGGTTTTGGTCTTCATCTCCTTTGGAGCTCAAACTTTGAGGTAGGGATAACCTACTCCTCTTTATGAGCTTTGTCTTTAAATTTTGGTATTTTGAGATGTTGGGGGTTGTTGAGTAATTTTGGAAAGGTTTGGGGCTTTTGTGTAATTTTACAAAAGTTGGGGTTTTATTTATAATGAACCTAGAGGCATGTTTGGTATAGAGGCATGGAATAAATGTTGAAACATTGATAAAAATGGAACCTAAGGATTGTAATGTTAATTATGAAAAATGCCCTAATTACATTGATTAATTAATTGGGATAATTAATTGTGAGAAATGAGGAATTGAAGTGGAATGTTGAGATTGGGAGTGAATGGGATTAAAGGGTGGAGTTGAATTACTTATCACGCATCGAATTGAAATGTTGATTATATATCCATATGTTGCTTTATATTCTGTATAGAAATAACTGCTTTGGGCTATTAGTGGAGGATAGTCTTGATTGTTGTAGACAATGCATGATGATTAGGCAAACTAAAACTGATCATTGAAATGTGTCATTGAGTATGACAGTTGAAAGAATACATTAATTTTATGTATTGATTGATGATGTGTATAATAGTTGTTTATATGCATTGTGTTGTGTTGAGGAGATAGGGGATGTACTCCACAGTTTAGGGGATGATAGGGGATGGACCTCTAAACCGGATGTTGTTTGGGAGAGATAGGGGATGGACTCCATAGATAGAGCTCATATGCTTATCTAGTGATGTGTTTTGACACAGCTCATATGCTTGTCTTTGGAAGTGTGATAGTGCTCTTATGCATATCTGTTTAATGTGTTGATATAGCTTTGTATGCTTATCTAATATGAAATGGGAAAAAGTTTAATATGAGTTACTGTCTCATATAAGTTTTGGCCAGGTTCTGAGCCACGGCTATAATTTTGAAGAATTGAAAGGAAATGGAAAATGAAACTGTAAGTGTTGTAAAGTGGAAGTATCAGTGTTGGCCATCTATCAATATGCTAACTTTTAGTCATTGTTCATGGTTGGTTTAGTGTATTTCTACTGGCTGTGGCGCATCCTATATGGGAACAATCATTTTCAGGTACAGGTAGCATGCCACTCTAAGGACATAGCTTGGGAGGCTTGGGGCTACGGACTTTTTGTTGTCTATTTTCTTTTGATGTATTACATGTAAATTCAGGCCAAGGGCTTAAGTGTAGATGAGTTAGTACTCTCTTTGTAACTAAGTGTTAACTTGGAAAGCTGTAGCCCTTAGGGCAATTGCTTTTGTTGTTAACATGTAATACCTTTGTAATGAAACTCTGATGAATAGAAGAATGTGAATCTTTTATATATCAATGCATGTCTATATTGATGGGTTTAATGTTTTTTTTTTTGAGGGCGTTACAATATGTACCCTTTTCATGGTAACCAATGTAAAGAATGCTTAGTGTAAGTAACCCTAATTTTTATACAATTTTTCTGTTTGCATAGATCTCTTATAATTAATTCAATTCAACAACCTCCAAAATTATGATGATATTACAACATAACTTAAAGTATAAGGAGTTCACAATTGAAGGTAGAGAAATCAAAATAAAATTTTCTTAAAAATGTAAGGATACTAAGTGTAGGTAACCCTAATTTTGAACAATCATGTTATTTATACAGAACTATTTTTAAAAAATAATTCAATTGAATGGGAGAAGCTTATCTCTGGTCCATGCCATCACAATCTTGTTTTGACAATTTAAACCATTTATTTTATCAGAATTTATGTGTAAATCATCCAAGAAAAAAAACAGATTAATCCAATAATGATAGCCAATTTTATTATATTTGTCTTCAAGAAGATGAACATTATTGGGTCAATTAATTTTATTATATTAGTTTCTTAAGACAAATATAATAAATCCTATAGTTATAATAATTGGATCAATTAATTTTTTTCATAGATAATTTACACCTAAAATCTAACAATTTTTTTTTTTATGTTATAATTGATAAATTTGAATTCTGCCATTCATTTTTTTTTTTTGGTCAGCGTACTTTTTTTTTTTTTTTGTTCTTTTGATGACATTAAAATGCATTACATTATAATATATGTGTGAGTGATTTTCTGATCACACTGCCTTCCTTAGTGATTCAGTTGTAGAACACAGGCAGAATAGATGGCACCCAGCTGTCCTGCACAGAAAGAAAAGGCTCCGGCGGTAGTTCTTCCACCCGGGGGCACTCCGACGATCAAGTCAGTATATCTCTGAAAGATAATCAAGTATTCAACTCACAAGCTTGAGTATAAAAACATACCTTTGACCCATAGGGGTGTCTTTCTTTTATAGTCAATACAGTCCTAGTCCCAATAGAAGCCTAACTCCAATGGACTCAGGATCATTGCTAATCTAGAACTCCCAATGGGTTCAGGACAAAACTCCCCTAGAGTTCTACCTTTATCCAAACTGAAGTCTTCTCCCAATCTAGGACTCCTGTCCTTTATCCGCTTATCCTAGATTCTGATATCTTTGGAGATAACCTCGGCAACTCCGAGATCACCTCGGCGTAACTACCACGACATGTGGCACCTCGGCTGACACGTCGGCGTCACCATGCCACGTGTTGGTACTCAGAAATATATCCCCACAACTGCCCCCTAGGTTCTATTACTTCGGCATTCTGAGGTGATGGAACCTATATTGTTCTTCTTTCTTATACGTCGGCTTAGGACTTCCAAGCCGAGGTTTTTTATTTTAGGCCGACATGTCTTCTTTTAAAAACAAGAATTCAAATGAACCCCTTCACGCGCATGAGCTGTCATGCATCACTTCTCAACCGTTTCACTTACGTGTTTTCTATTGGCTCGTGAGAGGGAGATTTCTGATCTGGAATTAGGCCGAGGTAACGGCCGAGCAGGTTGAGAGCCTAATGGAGCATCGGGCCGAGATGACCTGCGATCCGCCCGGAGATGGGCTGCCAGGACTTGGGCCGGCCAGGAGTTGGGCCAAGTATGTGCCGCCCCAGACCATAAAGGAGCTGCTCGGCAAGGTAGTGCTCGGTTGGACCGGCGCCCGGAAAGGTGTGGTGAGCCGAGGTAATCGTTTGATCGGCAGGAAGGCCAACCACAGGAGATGCCCCGGGCTCGGCTTTGCCGAGATGCCGCCTAGCCCGGTTCTTCTTGGGCTTAGCCAGTGAAGTGCTTGGGTATGAAGCACAGCACGGCCGTGGATAGAGCAGCTCGGTTGTCGAGCTCCAGCTGAGAAGGCAGGCAGTTGAGATTAGGTGATGTTCAGCAAGGTTTACGCTGATAGATGGGATAGCGGAGCCCTGTGTCAGGAGATGACTGGGAGTGGATATGGGGCGCAGAGGGTATATAGGCATGTCTGCGCCCCCCCATACTAAAAGAAGAGGAACACTTTGTAAGTAAATGCTTACACTCAAACAAACCTCTCTCTCTCTCTATCCCCAGGTGTGTGCTAATTTGATCGTTGGAGGGGTTTTCCGGCCACACACCGCCGGGTAGCTCACCGCCGTTGTGCTTTCAGGTGATCGGACAGAAATGGAGCTCAGAAGAAAGGAGTACGGGCTTGCCGAAATATTTGCTCCCCGTACAATTGGCGCCGTCTGTGGGAAACTTGCAGATAAAACCTTGTCTTCCGAAGCTCATCTGATCGCCTTCTATGGCGAACAACTAGGAGATTCAGGTGTCCGCCATCGACGGAGTCACTCCGGAGTCGGGCAGACGTAGAGAGGGACCCCCCACCATCTCTCCGATGGGGGACCAGGAGACATACCAGGGAGGACAATCAGGCGACGCGTGGGATAAGCGCGAGAGGAGTTATGGACATTCACGGAGTCCGGAGGGTCATCGGCGGGGGAGAGATTCACACGCCAGGCGTCTGGAAAGCAAGTTGAAGGACCAGGATGCCGTCATCCGGCGAATGGCAGTAGAAATGGAGGAGTTGAAGCGGAATGTCAAAGGGAAGGGTGTAGCTGGAGTGGGCGACCACAGTGAGCGCACCCAACCCCGCCGTTCGGGTAGTCAGAGTCAGCGACACACTCCGTCCATCTCCATTACCAGAAGTTACAAGGTTGGTGATTCTGATGTGCGCGCAGAGAAGTCCAGCGCGCAAGATAGTACTTACCAACCCTCGCGTCCGGCAACGACGTCGAGGTACACCTATTCCGCTCGAACAGAAGATTTGCGGGCAGTCCTTAAGGAACGGGCTCGCCAGCGGGAGGCTTATAAGATACCGGCGTTCCAGTGGTTGTCCTATGGGGTTCACGCCAGCGAGGAGGTCGGAATGCCTCCACCCCGCCAAGCAGCACCGCTTCTAGTGGATTCCGACTTGGCAAGGTTGAGCGCCACCCCTTTCTCCCTGGAAATAGAGGCAACACCACTTCCGTCGGGCTTCCACCAGCCAAAGTTCACATTGTACGACGGAAAGACGGATCCTTACATGCACGTAAGTCATTTCCGACAGGTCATGGCCGGACATAGGCGGAATGACGCTCTTATGTGTCTAATCTTTCCGTCAAGTTTGGGCGAACTGGGTTTGACGTGGTTCGAAAGGCTACCGGAGGGGAGTATAGAAAGGTGGCATCAGTTGGCTGAAGCCTTTGTTATGCGCTTCAAAACCAACACCAAAACACCAAAGGAAGTTGATCACCTACTGAGCGTCAAGATGGAACCGAGTGACACTCTCAAGGCGTACAACTCCAAGTACTGGGAAACCTTCAATGAGATCCTAGATTGCCCGGTCAACCTGGCAATCACCCAATATAAGCGCGGTCTCCCGGTCGGACATAGGCTGAGGGATTCGCTTACAATGAGCCAGCAAACATCCATGTGGCACCTAATGCAGCGCATCAATGAGCACATCCGAGTAGAGGATGATGCAGCGACGTCCACCGCGGAGACTACCCCGGTGGCAACGAGCCAGTGGGCGACTGGGTTTTAGGGAAGGTCATGGGCAACGCACTAGTGCCGGGCGAAGGCAAGCTAGGGAGAAACTGGGAAGGGCCTTATAAGATAACTTGGCAAGGGGGCATACCACTTAGAAGATTTGGATGACAAAGGCATACCTCGACCATGGAATGCGGCCTTATGTAATTTTTTGAGAAAGGACTTGTTTCCCCTACACTTCTGAATGCAAATACTCTTTTTGTCAATGTAATAGAAGTGAATTACTTTTGCTGAAGAGCTTTGTTGTATCCGAAATAATAGTGGAAGAGGGGCCTACTCTTCTGTTCCAGCCGTGATGTTTTACTCCGGCTGATGGGTTGATGATTTGCTCAACTCCGAGGTTCCAGCCGAGATGACTTACTCCGGCTGAAGAGTTGATGATTTGCTCAACTACGAGGTTCCAGCCGAAGAGTTGATGACTTACTCCGGCTGAAGAGTTGATGATTTGCTCAACTACGAGGTTCCAGCCGAAGAGTTGATGACTTACTCCGGCTGAAGAGTTGATGATTTGCTCAACTCCGCGGCTCCAGCTGAGATGACTTACTCCGGCTGAAGAGTTGATGATTTGCTCAACTACGAGGTTCCAGCCGAAGAGTTGATGACTTACTCCGGCTGAAGAGTTGATGATTTGCTCAACTACGAGGTTCCAGCCGAAGAGTTGATGACTTACTCCGGCTGAAGAGTTGATGATTTGCTCAACTACGAGGTTCCAGCCGAAGAGTTGATGACTTACTCCGGCTGAAGAGTTGATGGTTTGCTCAACTCCGCGGCTCCAGCCGAGATGACTTACTCCGGCTGAAGAGTTGATGATTTGCTCAACTACGAGGTTCCAGCTGAGATGATTTACTCCGGCTAAATGAGTTGATGATTTGCTCAACTCAAAAGTTTCAGCCGAGATGGTTTACTCCGACAAAATGAGTTGATGATTTGCTTAACTCTGAACTTTCAGCCGAGATGATTTACTCCGGCTAAATGAGTTGATGATTTGCTCAACTCAGAAGTTTCAGCCGAGATGGTTTACTCCGGAAAAATGAGTTGATGATTTGCTTAACTCTAAAGTTTCAGCCGAGATGATTTACTCCGGCCAAATGAGTTAATGATTTGCTCAACTCTGAAGTTTCAGCCGAGATGGTTTACGCCGGCAAAATGAGTTGATGATTTGCTCAACTCTGAAGTTTCAGTCGAGATGATTTATTCCGACCAAATGAGTTGATGATTTGCTCAACTATGAAGTTTCAGCCGAGATGGTTTACTCTGGCAAAAGAAGTTGATGTTTCGCTCAACTCAAGGCTCTACCCGAGATGCTTTATCCTAGCGGGAAGCTCAGAGGATGGCGGTGCGAACTACCGTAGAAGAGATCTAGGGAGTTTGGTTTTGGAAGACGTCAGTCAGAAGGCTAAGGAAAAGGGGCAATTGACAATCGTTTTAGTGGAAAGACCTTGGAGTTCCTTGTCGAGCTGATGTTGCTCGCCAAGAAGCAAGTCGCAGAGCGGACCTTGCTCGCCGACCTTGGAAGTTCTTTCCCGAGCTGATGTTGTCTGCCAAGTAGGAAGTCGCGGAGCGGACCTTGCTCGCCTTCTTTGGAGTTCCTTGGCCGAGCTGATCTTGCTCGCCAAGAAAGAAGTCGCGGAGCGGACCTTGCTCACCTTCCTTGGAGTTCCTTGCCGAAGAAAGTGGATCACCGAGCAAAAAACCTAGCCTGGCCTTGTAATGTAATCCCAGTCACGCTAGCGCGGACGGAATTAAGGGGCAATTGAGAGGGAGATTTCTGATCTGGAATTGGGCCAAGGTAACGGCCGAGCAGGTTGAGAGCCTAATGGAGCATCGGGCCGAGATGACCTGCGATCCGCCCGGAGATGGGCTGCCAGGAGTTGGGCCAAGTATGTGCCGCCCCAGACCGTAAAGGAGCTGCTCGGCAAGGCAGTGCTCGGTTGGACCGGCGCCCGGAAAAGCGTGGTCAGCCGAGGTAATCGTTTGATCGGCAGGAAGGCCAACCACAGGAGATACCCCGGGCTCGGCTTTGCCGAGATGCCGCCTAGCCCGGTTCTCCTTGGGCTTAGCCAGTGAAGTGCTTGGGTATGAAGCACAGCACGGCCGTGGATAGAGCAGCTCGGCTGCCGAGCTCCAGCTGAGAAGGCAGGCAGTTGAGATTAGGTGATGTTCAGCAAGGTTTACGCTGACAGATGGGATAGCGGAGCCACGTGTCAGGAGATGACTGGGAGTGGGTATGGGGCGCAGAGGGTATATAGGCATGTCTGCGCCCCCCCATACTAAAAGAAGAGGAACACTTTGTAAGTAAATGCTTACACTCAAACAAACCTCTCTCTCTCTCTCTCTATCCCCAGGTGTGTGCTAATTTGATCGTCGGAGGGGTTTTCCGGCCACACACCGCCGGGTAGCTCACCGCCGTTGTGCTTTCAGGTGATCAGACAGAAACGGAGCTCGGAAGAAAGGAGTACGGGCTTGCCAGAATATTTGCTCCCGTACAGCTCGTGCTTATGACGCGCTTGCAAGTCATCTTTCGTCTGTCCGCGCCGCCTGACGTCTGCGTTACTCCAGGCGCATTTAATGCCCTGTTTTGCCGCCGTTTCAAGTTTTTTAACAAAACTTTGTTTTTCCCTATTTCTTTTCTTACCTTTGCATTTTATTTACCTATTTTTCTCTCTCTAAAACTTTTTCTTCTCTGAATCCGCCATTGTTCTAAGCTCCAAGCTCTGCAACTGTCCTCATTCTTCCGTTCTCGTGAAGCTCTCGCTACTGTCGTCTGTCCTCGGCGAACTTCATTCCGGCGTCACTTTTTCTGGTAAGCAACTGGTCTTTCTTCTCTAGTTTTTCGATTTGTCCCTGAAATTCCCTGCTTTTATTGTTCTGTTCTAGTATTCTATTTGTGAATTACTCTTCTGAACGATTCTTATTTCATGATTTTGCACATGTCACTTGCACTGTTCTGAGCCTTCAACTCTTTGCGCTCTTTAGGCTCTTAATAGCCCACATTCGTTCTTTGATTCTGAAAATCTTGTTTTTTGTTTTCTGTTTTCTGTGTTTTTCCCAGATTCGAGCCTCCAATCTTCGCCTTTTATAGTTTGAGGGTTGGGATTTGTTTATAGAACCTTTAATTTTTAGGGAAAACTGAAACAATCCTTTACCAGTAGATACCTAGGTTTAAGCCGAGGTACCAGTAACCCTTTGAGAACACTCTGTCCCTGTAGCCGAGTACCTTTATACCAAAAATCATGGGTATGTGGAGACATAGGGTAAATACCCCAACCAAACTCGAATTCTTTAGGCAAGAATTCTCTATCCCTGCTGATGTCCACCTTAGGCTAGCTGGGGATGATGATTCCATTATGCCTACAGACGATACAATGCCTTTCCCTGTTGTAGCTTTTGTTGAGTGTGGACTTCGGCTCCCACTTAATCCCCTTTTCCATGAAGTTCTTCACTACTACACTTTGAACCCTATGCAACTCACCATCAACTCCTATAGAACACTTAATGGTATAATAGCCTTAGCTCGGCAGGAGAATGTTAGGATCACTCTCGCCGATATCCAATACTGTTATACTATGTGCGCCCTTAACCTGAAAGAAAAGGGTTTTGTATATTACCTCAAGCCGAGGTCTACCGAGTTTAAAATTGTAGCCGATCTCCCAGACTCCAACAAAGGGGCTGGAGACGATTATCTCATTGCTTCTGGAAATTGGGAGTTTAGCCCAGACGAAGAAGTCCATCTCTACCCTCTTCCCCGAACAGTTAAAGAGGGCAAGGGTAAGAGCCCAGTGCCAATTACTTAGCTGTTTGTTTGTTTTTTTTTTGAGTCCTCAAAATATTTTATCTATTTCTGATGTTGTGCTCTTTTTTTGCAGACGTTCGCAAGCCACCCAAGGACTTTCGCCAGTCCTATTTCCTTGGAAAAGATTTAAAGAAGCTTTTGGACCTTCCTATCCAAAAGCGAAAAGCTCCACTCCTACTGAATTTCATCCCCTCCTACAAATCTACCTTGCCCGACGTTCCAAGGAGGAAGAAAAAGAGCCCCTCTTCACCTATTGTAATAACTCAAACCGCATCCACATCTCGGGCTGACCAAGGATCAACTTCTGATCCAGCCGACCAACCATCCACCTCAGCCCCATACTTAGTCCCAATACTAGAAAGAAAACGTCGACGTAGACTTGTTAAAACAGCCGAAATGGTTCGCCCAAGACCTGTCGCCCAAGACCTCCTGGCCGACCTACCAGCTGATGTTGATGCCATTCCAGCCCAAACGATGCCCCCACCAAAACCAAAAAGAATAAAGAAGGCTCAGCCAAAGTCCAAAGTTACTGAGGCTGAGGCTGAGGATGCTGTGCCCATCTCTCAACTGGCCGAGAACATGAAGAATGCCTCTACTTCGGCAAAAAGGTCTGCTGAAACTCAGCCAGCAGAGTCCCAGAAATCAAAGAGGCCGAGGTCTTCTTTTGGGACGACTTCGAAGTCCAAAGTGCCCAACGTCCCTTGGACACCTGCCATTACTCTGGAGAACAAGCCAGTCTTGGCTAGTGACAGTGCCGATGACATAAACATTGGTGTTGTACTAAGCACAACCCTCCTTCTCCCAGGCGATCTTGAAAAGAACGCCGAGATGAGTGAGTATGAAAATTACGCGTTCATGCTCCAACATTGTGTTCAAGTAAGTGTCTTCACTTGTTAACTTGTTTTATTCTTATCTCTTCATACTTGTAAATTTCTGTAATAACTTTTTGCTTTGTGTTCTTTCAGGCTGTCCAGCATGCACACTCTTTCTCCATGCAATCCTTTGAGACCAGGGAGAAATTAAACGACTTGAAGAAGGAGTTTGCAGCTCTTCAAAAGATAAATAAAGGCCTTCAGTCAAAAATGAAAAAGTTGGAAGATCAAGCCGAGGCTGCAACCAAGGCCCAAACCTTGGCCGAAGAAAAAGCTGACGCTGCTGAAGCTATAAAAAACGTTGCTGAGGCGCAAAAGAAGGAGGCCGAGGACAAAGCAGCCCAGGCCGAGAAGGAGCTTCAGCAAGCCTTAAAAACTAAAGAGGCTGAAATCAGAGAAATTGATGAAAAGGCTTATGCCCAGGGTGTAGCCGATGTCACTGAAGATTACAAACTTCAAGTCAGGCAGGCATGCAATAGAAGATTTTCCTTAGGTTGGATGTCCCTGGTGAAAAAGCTTGATCTTCCTGCCGACTCACCCTGGCGCAAGGCTGAAGCTATTCCTCTTCCATTTCCTCATGCTCCACCTCCAAGTCAGGCTGAGGAAGAAGCTGTGTCTGAATCCGAAGCCGAAGATGCGGATGAAGATAAAGATGATGAAGAGACTTTGGTGAGAAAGCCTAAGGATGCTGCTGAGGTCAAGTCTCCTCCTCAAGTTGAGCAGATCTTAGACTTAACTCAAGACGAAGAGACTGAGATGGTGGCCAAGGAAGCTGATCCAGTTCACTTATCATCTGACCTTCTTCTGGCTGAAAGAAGTCTCAATAAAACACTTGCGGAGATCGATGCCGAGATTGCGGCAGATAAGGAGGCCGAGGTTTCTGAAAAAGATACAGAGGTTGTGGGAGAAAAAGATGCCGAGGTGGTTCTCCCAGAGTCCTCCGAGGTTCTCACCCAGCCATCTGTTAATGTCGAAGAGTCTTGAAATGTCTTGTGTGTGTGTTTTTTTTTTTTTTTTTCTTGTTTTGTACTTTTGTTTTCTGAGCAATGTAAGTTTCCTCTTTATGGCTGATGCGCCTTTCTTGTGAACATTCAACTTTTGCTAGGCCACAATGTTATATACAACCGCAACTATTTTTCTTTGAATACTTTAGTCTTTAATTTCTCCTTATTGCTTCTGTGTGGCTTT
The DNA here is from genome assembly GCA_030407325.1 of Camellia japonica. Classification (NCBI taxonomy): domain Eukaryota; kingdom Viridiplantae; phylum Streptophyta; class Magnoliopsida; order Ericales; family Theaceae; genus Camellia; species Camellia japonica. Next base: position 14,075,798 of record JAPPVO010000059.1, read on the forward strand.
ATACTTAGAATGTTTTGCATGATTTACATAATTCGTCATTCCCACAATCTTCTCGAGGTTACATACCTCGGGTATAATAACTGCAAATTTTACTTCGGCAAGACATTGACCTACAATCTTTTCATAAATTTCAACAAGTATGGATACTATTCAATGTTATCTTTGCAAACTTTTCTGAAGTTTCAACGAGTGGTTAAACAGAAATCTCAATCTGTCCTGTTTGTAAATTGCTACAAATTTCAACAAGGATTAACATATACAGTAAACTTTTCTTAAGTTAGAATAAGTGTTAAACAGTGATCTACTTGTAAATTGCTACAAATTTCAACAAGGGTTTAAACAATATACTTAGCTTTTACCTCAACCTGTAAATTGCTGCAAATTTCAACAGACGATCATATGTCGACTTAACTTCAACTTGTAAATTGCTACAAATTTCAACAAGTGAAGAGAAATAGATATCTCGGCTTAACTTCAACTTGTAAATTGCTACAAATTTTAACAAGTGAAGTTAAGGAACCATCTCGGCTTATCTTTAACTTGTAAATTGCTACAAATTTCAACAAGTGGTAAGCTTTGTGTCGGTTTGACCAACTTGTAAATTGCTACAAATTTCAACAAGTGGTAGACTTTGTATCGGCCTGACCAACTTGTAACTTGCTACAAATTTCAACAAGTGGTAGATTTTGTCTTCTCTCTGCCCCCAATGTGAACCTAAGTTCCACTTGGGTTCTCATTTTTTATGTCTTCCAGAAATAATGTTAAGTATCTTAATCAATCATATGTGCTTGAAGAATTCTGAAAAGATTTTATTAATGACATCGGTCAAAAATAATGAACATCTCAATGATAGAAAAATTTCAAATTACAAGTGTTCCAAGGTCTTGGTAATGCTTTGCCCTCATTGTCTTCAAGTCGATAAGCTCCATTGCCTAGAACCGAAGTAATTCTGTAAGGTCCTTCCCAGTTTGGGCCAAGCTTGCCCTCTCTGGGATCTTTCTTGTTGCCGACGACTTTTCTCAAGACTAGGTCGCCGACTTGAAAATCTCTTGGGTTGACCTTCTTGTTGTAAGTTCTGGCAAGCTGTTGCTGGTATACTGCAAGCTGAATTCTAGCCTTCTCTCTTCGCTCTTCTAAAAGATCCAGATCTCGGGCTAAGAGTATGTCGTTAGTTCCATTCTCAACTCCCTGGGTTTGGATCCCTGGGATGCCGATTTCCAGTGGAATTACTGCTTCTGTGCCATAGGCCATAGCAAAGGGGGATTCCCCTGTTGATCTCCTCGGCGTAGTCCGATATGCCCAAAGAACGTTGGGCAATTCGTCTACCCACTTCCCTTTTGCTGCCTGCAGCCTTTTCTTTATTCCATCCAAAATTACTTTGTTGGATGCTTCTGCTTGCCCATTGCTTTGGGGGAAACTTGGTGTTGAGAAGTAATTCTTGATCTTGAATTTTGTACAGAAGTTTTTGATAAGTTTGCTGTCAAACTGTGTTCCGTTGTCGGCAACGATGGCTCTAGGAATACCAAATCTGGTGATAATATTTTTCCATATGAAATTCTTGACGTCCACATCTCGGATTTTGGCAAGAGGTTATGCCTCTATCCATTTTGTGAAGTAATCTGTTGCTACCAGCAAGTATTTTCTCTGCCTAGTTGCTTGGGGAAGTTGTCCAACCAAATCCATGCCCCATTGGGCAAACGGCCAAGGGCTGGATACTGGGTTTAGGTCAGCAGCTGGCTGATGAATCAAAGGTGCAAACCTTTGGCATTGTTCGCACTTCTTTACGTATGCTTCTGCATCTTTTTGCATGTAGGGCCACCAATACCCCTGGGTGATGGCCCTATGGGCTAATGATCTGCCCCCAATGTGGCTCCACAAATCCCTTCATGAATTTCATATAAAAAATCTTCAACTTGTAAAGGGTGTACGCACCTTAAAAGGGGTCCAGTGAAGGACCTTCTGTAGAGATGTCCGTCCGCAGTCAGGCTGAATCTTGCCGACTTTAATCTGACTTTGTGTGCCTCCTTGCGGTCTTCTGGCAGCTTTCCTTCTTTTAGGAATGCAACAGTTGCATCCATCCAGCTTGGCCCCATGTCCACACACATTGTCTCTTGCTTTGCGTTCTGTGGTTCTATGCTTGGGCCCGACATGTAGTCGATCATAATTGTTCTTGTCTTTCCAGTTTGTATTGAACTTGCCAGGTTGGCCAACGCGTCGGCGTGGCTGTTATCATCTCGGCTTACTTGGAGAAGTCGGCAATTCTGAAATAACTCGGCCAATCTGATAACCTCTTTTGCATATGCTAACATCCTCTCGTCTCTGGCTGCAAATTCTCCTGTTGACTAGTTAACAATTAACTGCGAATCACAAAAAACTATTATCTCATCTGCTTCTGCTGCCGCTGCCAGCTTTAGTCTTGCAATTAATGCTTCGTACTCTGCTTCATTGTTTGAGGCCTTGAACCCCAAACGGATGGATTGTTCTATTATTTTCCCATTTGGGGATATCAGCAGCACTCCTGCCCCCGCTCCTTGTCGGTTTGAACTTCCATCGACAAACAGTCTAAATGAGTCGCCGACGTAGATGCTGCAGGGTCTGAGCTTTTCCTTCTTTTGTTCCTTGGCCTTTGGCTGGAATTCTCCTTGCTTGCTGGGACCTCGTGCATCTTGGCTCAACGGAACCCAACGTTTGATGGATTAGGGCGTGAATTCTGCCACGAAGTCGGCCAAAACCTGGCCCTTAATTGATGTTCTGGGCCTGAACTCCAGGTCATACTGGCCCAGGGCTACTGCCCACCTTGCAATTCTTCCTGTTAAGTCTCCTTGTTGTAATAAGGACTTTAGTGGGTGCTCTGTTAGCACTACAATCTTGTGTGCCTGGAAGTAGTGGTTCAACTTTTTTGAGGCCGTGACTAGGGCCAGCATCAACTTCTCTAGTGGTAAGTACCTTGCTTCAGCGTTGGCTAAGGTTTTACTTACATAGTAGACAGCCTTCTGTTCTCCCTGCTCTTCTTGGATTAGAACTGCACTTACTGCGTGTTCTGACACGGCTAAGTACAAAAACAACTCTTCCCCAGGTTCAGGTGTGGAGAGAATTGGGGCCGTGGTCAGATACTTCTTTAGGTCGGCCAAAGCGGCCTCACATTCTTCAGTCCATAGGAAGTCTGCGGTCTTTTTTACCAGGTTGAAGAATGGTTTACACTTGTCTGAACTTCGGCTTATGAACCTGTTTAGGGCTGCGGCCCTTCCAGTGAGTATTTGAACCTGTTTTGCCGATGTTAGACTCTGTAGATCTAGGATAGCCTTGATCTGATTTGGGCTGGCTTCTATTCCCCTTCTTGTTACCAGGTAACCTAGGAACTTACCTGATCCAACTCCGAACGCGCATTTAGATGCGTTGAGTCGGAGCCGATATGTTTTGAGATTTTTCAAATACCTTTTTCAGGTCGGCAAGATGACTTTTAGGCTCTTTGGTCTTCACGACCATGTCATCGATGTAGACTTCAACTGTTTGGCCTATCAGGTGCTTGAACATTTTGGTTACCAGCCTTTGGTAGGTTGCTCCTGCGTTCTTCAGCCCAAAAGGCATCACCTTGTAACAGTACAGGCCTTTTGGGGTGATGAACGCTGTCTTTTCTTCGTCTGGGGGGTACATGGCTATCTGGTGGTACCCCCTATAAGCATCCAGGAAGCTCATCCTTCCATGACCTGATGTGGCATCCACCAACTGGTCAATTTTTGGCAGAGGGAAGCTGTCTTTGGGGCAGGCTTTATTTAGGCTTGTAAAATCTACGCAAACCCTCCATTTACCGTTTTTCTTCTTTACCACCACAGTGTTTGATAGCCACGTTGGATAATTGACTTCTCTGATGGCCTTGGCTTCCAGAAGTCTGTCTACCTCTTCCTCCACGGCTTCGACGTGCATCAACGTCGGTCTTCTAGCTCGTTGTACTACAGGTTTTGCCGACCTGTCGACGTTCAGTCTGTGACATGTGACCTCGGGGTCAATGCCAGGCATTTCATAAGGTGTCCAGGCGAACACCTCTATGTTGGTTCTTAAAAAAGCTTCCAGTTCTCTTTCTTCTTCTTCGGCTAAGCCTGAGCCAAGAAGAAAGAAGCGCTCTTCGTCACCCTCCTGGACGAGGATTTTCTTTAGTGATTCCTCACTCTTCTCGGCCGGTTCCTTGCCAATATCATCTAGGACCTCCATGTCCTCATCTTCAGTCTCTGCCTTTTCTGGTTCTCGAACATTGCAGGTAGTCTTCATTGCTGCCATGGAGCAATTTTTTGCCTGGAGTTGATCTCCTCTGACTTCTTCAATCCCATGTTCTGTTGGGAAGCGCAGTAGTTGGTGCAATGTTGAGGGAACTGCCCCCATTGCATGCAACCATGGTCTTCCCAATATGATGTTGTAAGGAGAAGGCGTATCAATCACGATGAATTCTGTCCTGATCTTCTTAGTACCGGCCTGTACTTCTAAGTTTGTAGCGCCCAGTGGCCATGTGGGCGTTCCATTGAAGCCGACCATCGGGCCATTTGATTGTTCCATGTTGTCTGGGAAAGGCCTAGCTCCTTGTAACATCTAACGTACATGATGTCGCAAGAGCTACCTTGATCTATTAGGATGCATTTTACTTGGCACTCCCCAACCTGGAGGGATACTACCAAGGCATCATTGTGCGGGTGCTGGACCGTCTCTAGGTCGTCTTCGGTGAAGGTTATTATCGGTCATTGGATCTCTTCAGGCCGATGTCTCTTTTCCCCGACTTGGTAGACATGCTGTAGATGCCTTACCCTTTGGGTTTCTCCTCTGACTTCATTCTCGTTAACCTTTGAGTGGATCACATTAACTATCCGAGGTTCTTCTGGCCGAGGTTGCGGAGGTGGTGGGGCTGCTGGAGCCTGAGGCAGTCTTGCCTGTTCTTCTCTTGTTCTGGTTTCATCGACAAGGTCTCTCAGGTGGCCTTGTCTTACCAGATCTTCCAAGTGTGCCTTTAGGGCTCTGCAGCCCTGTGTTGTATGTCCATTTTCATTGTGGTAAGCACAATGTCTATCCATGTTTCTTCCCATGAACTCTCCTGGTTCCCTGGCTGGTGTTCTGAAATAGGGCTGGCTCCGAATTTTTCCTAGGATTTTTTGAATTGGAATTCAGAACACGGTTGTTACTGCCTGTTTAGCCCTTAACTCCATCTCTGTTTTGCTGAGTCCGTTGTTACTTCGGCCTCGCTTTGGCGAGCTGTTCCCTGTTTCCTGTTTGACTTCCTTGTGGGTCGATGTATCCTCCTCGGCTCGTGCGTATTTTTCGATTCTTGCCATGAGCTCCTCCATGCTCTTCGGTAATGTTTTTGCCAAAGATTTCCGTAGTGAACAGTCATCTTTCAGGCCGTTCGAAAGACACGACCGCTACCTCCTGATTACATTCAGGTATTCGGTTGAACACCTCGTAGTACCTTTTTGCATAGGCCCTAAGGCCTTCATCCTTGCTGATTTTTAAAGCCATTAGCGCATCCACCCTTAATGGCTGTAGTTTGTTTGTTACGAACCTGGCCACAAACATCTCGGCCAGGCCTTCCCATGTCTTCACGCTTCCCTTTGGTAATTTATGGAACCAATCTGATGCAATCTCCCCAAAGGACGAGGGGAACACTTTGCAGAGTAGTGGCTCGTTTCCACTGTATAACGCCATTGAGTTCAAAAATAGTCCAACGTGGAAGTTAGGGTCTGACTTACCATCGTATATTTGAAACCTCGGCATGCTGAATCTTTTGGGTGCTTCAAACTTGTCCAGTTCTACCGAGAACGGTGTCCTCGGCTTGACGGGTGAATTTACTTCGGCTTCAGCATTCTGTTCCTTCCTCTTGAGGTAATTTCTCAAGTCTTCTTTACTCCTCCCTGGGGCTCGGCTATCTTTTGACTTCAGTCTCTTTGGCACACTACTCTCGGCCTCGTGATGGGCCCGTTTCGATCTGCCTCCGTGGGTTATGTCAAAGCAGAGCGCCTGCCTTTGAACATTCCGATGTTCTCTGTGTTCCTGATCCTTCATTTGATACGTCCTCTGGGACTTCTCTTGCCTTGGCTTCTCTTGCCCGACCTCCCCGGAGGGCGGGTGAGAGTGCCTTTTGCTCCTGGAGTGTTATGGTGTTTCAGGAATTATTTTCCTTCCTCCCTTCTGAGTATTAACTGCTGGAATTGGCGTGTCCTGCAATGGGTATGGTGGCTGCATGACATTGTTTTGCATCATGAAGTTGACGACCGACTGCAGGTCAGCCAACTTATCTGCTAATTCTTTTACTTCCTCATCCCTCTGTAGGCACCTATCCCTCCATACCTGGAGGTTGTCTTCATTGTAGTATCTGCCCTGGTCTGTTTTCTTCGAAGTGTCGTCCTCCTAGACGACGTCCTTTCCCCCGTGCCCCTGGCCACGGGTTTCTTCGTTGTGGTTGTCTCCTTCGGCGTCAAGGTCGATAGGCTTGCCACTCCCAGTGGGAGCGTCGTCCCCAACCTTTTCGTTTTGTGCGTTACTGGCCATCTATTCGTCTTTCTTTCCCACAGACGGCGCCAAATTGTGTGAGTGATTTTTCTGATCACACTGCCTTCCTTAGTGATTCAGTTGTAGAACACAGGCAGAATAGATTGCACCCAGCTGTCCTGCACAGAAAGAAAAGGCTCCGGCGGTGGTTCTTCCACCTAGGGGCACTCCGATGATCAAGTCAGTATATCTCTCAAAGATAATCAAGTATTCAACTCACAAGCTTGAGTATAAAAACATACCTTTGACCCATGGGAGTGCCTTTCTTTTATAGTCAATACAGTCCTAGTCCCAATAGGAGCCTAACTCCAATGGACTCAGGATCATTGCTAATCTAGAACTCCCAATGGGTTCAGGACAAAACTCCCCTAGAGTTCTACCTTTATCCAAACTGAAGTCTTCTCCCAATCTAGGACTCCTGTCTTTTATCCGCTTATCCTGGATTCCGATATCTTCGGAGATAACCTCGGCAACTCCGAGATCACCTCGGCGTAACTATCACGACATGTGGCACCTCGGCTGACACGTCGGCGTCACCATGCCACGTGTTGGTACTCAAAAATATATCCCCACAATATACATCAACAAAGAGGGACCAAAGCAAAGAGCATAATAATTGTGTGAGTGATTTTCCGATCAAACTACCCACCTTAGTAATTCAGCTGTAGAACACAGGCAGAATAGATGGCACCCTGCTGTCCTGCACAGAAAGAGAAGGCTCCGACGGTGGTTCTTCCACCCGGGGGCACTCCGACGATCAAGTCAGTACTCAATATCTCTCAAAAATAATTAATCAACTATTCAACTCACAAGCTTGAGCATAAAAAAGCATACCTTAGACCCATGGGGGTGCCTCTCTTTTATAGTCAATTCAATCCTAGTCCCAATAGGAGCCTGGCCCTAATGGACTTAGGATTACTGCTAATCTGGGACTCCCAGTGGGATTAGGATAAACTCTCTAAGAGTCTTATCTTTACCCAAACTGAAGTCTTCTCCCAATCTAGGACTCTTGTCCATATCCAGGTTGAATTCCCTCTTCATTCTAGGACTCTTGTCCCCTATCCGCATATCTCGGATTCCGATATCTTCGGAGGTAACCTCGGCCTATCCGAGATGACCTCGGCACAATGGCGAAGACACGTGGCACCTCGGCTGACACGTCGGCGTCACCTTGCCACGTGTTGGTACTCAGAAAACATATCCCCACAACTGCCCCCTAGGTTCTATTACCTCGGCATTCTGAGGTGATGGAACCTATACTGTTTGTTCATCTGTACCCCTCTGTCCGAGATCAAACTTGCCGACCTCAAAGTTCCCTGGACTTTACTATCCACTTCTGTCAAGTATCAAGCTTCATGTTTTTCAAGCTATTCGAGATCATACCTCCTAGCCGAGGTTTCTGGTTTCATTAATTCATAAACTCCAAGAGCTTTGCATCCGCTTTATTCACATTTTTTGGTGGGCTCCTGATTTCCAGTCATCTATTTGACTTCGGCGATCTTCATATCGGCGTTCACTTATCTTGGTAGGTTCATAAACTCTTTTATTAAACTCAATCTTTCATAACTCTTCTGAATCCATTTACTTGCCCTCTGTTGTCTTCTATTTTTCGTCTGTTTTCAAGTTTTTTGAAATTTTTAAATGCCTGGTACTGTTTTTTCCATATCCGTTTTCTGTTGCTAGCATTGTGTCTGGGTCATTACTTTCTTGTTTCTTCATATACTTATTTAGCGCCTGTGCACTTGGCTTTATCTTTAAACTTCGTCGTCTTCTTGACTCTGATTTTTCTCTTTTTTCATTCAATCCTCTGCCTTTTTCTCTTTCTTAGCTCTTTTGCTTAAATCTGTCATTGTTCCAAGCTTTCAAGCTGCTGCAACTGTCTTCATTCCTCTCCTCCGGTGAAGCTTACGTCATTTTTTCATTGTCAGATTTCGGCAATTCTCATTCCGACTTCCCTCTTTCTGGTAAGCCACTGTTTCTCCTGGTTTTATTACTTGTTGCTTTCCAAGAAGCTCTGCTTCATTGTTAACCACCATTGCTGTTTTACCCGTTGTTTCTAAATCATCTTCTTGAATACACACTGTTCACATATCTGTTGATTTCTGCCACTGTTCTTGGCTTGACACACCTATGCAATCTTTTTGTCTTGATTTCTTGATAGATTCATCACCATTTTTGATTCTCGAATTACATTTCTTGTTTCTGTTTTCTGTGTCTTTTTTCAAATTTTTGCTTTCAATCCTTGCCTTCAAAACTCCGAGGTGCCAATTGTCGAGAAGAGCTTTGATCAAACTCTTTAGGAGATTGATGCTGAGCTCGTGGCTGAGAAGGCTGCTGAGAAGTTCTTTCCAACTGTCTTCTGGGGGTGAGACGCAACCTGCCGCTGATGCCGAGTAGTTTGCGTTTTTCTTGAAATTGATGCCGAGGTAACGGTAGAGAAGCTCCTCCAACTGACTGCTGAGGCTGAACCATCGTCGTTCGTCGAAGCAGATCAGTCCGACGTTCTTGCTTTCAGTCCTTAGTTCTTTAAGGTCTTCATTTTTGTATCTGTCAACCTTCTCAGCTCTTAACAAGCTAGTTGGTCATCTCGGATGATCATATCTCGAAAACGTCTTTCAGTGTTATCTCGGCTATACCAAACTTGTAAATTGCTTCAAATTTCAACAAGTGGTAGACTTCATAATCTTTGGTTAACTCATCTTGTAATTTGCTCAAAAATTTCAACAAGTGTAAACATTCCTTGCTCCTTAATTATCATTCATTCCCCCTGCATCTTCTCCCTGCCCCCTAATGTGAACATAAGTTGCACTTAGGATCACATTAGGGAAGTTGGCTTCGTGCCGTAGTCACAGACCTGATGTGTTCTTCTTTCGCCGATGTATTAAAACTTCTGGTATTTAATTCGCCCCCTTTAGACCCTCTTTCTCTTGGTCTTTGCAAACTATCATCGCCGTTTCTTGAAGCATTTATTCCTTTCACAATTCTGGTCACCACTTCTGGCGTGCACTTAGTGGTTCTGTTCTAATCAAAACGACGTTTGACTCCGGCGAATCTTTTGCCGACATTTAACTTTGTGCACTCTTTAACTTGTAAATTCTCTCAGAATTTCAACAAGTGTTAACATCATTCGTTTTAACTTCGGTTAAACATCATCTCGACTTAACTTCGGTTTAAGCATCATCTCGGCTTAACTTCGGTTTAAGCATCATCTCGGCTTAACTTCGGTTTAAGCATCATCTCGGCTTAACTTCGGTTAAGCATCACCTCAGTTTTTGAGGTTTTTCCTTTTTTGTCGCTTGTACTCTTGTACCTTCTTGTTTTTTAGACAATGTAAGCTCTGCATATGGCCGATGTGCCTCCTTGTTCTTGAATGTCCAATTTAACTTTCATTCTCTGAATGTTTGTGCCTTTGTCTTTTCTTGACTGCCTTTGCATGATTCTATACTTAGAATATTTTGCGTGATTTACATAATTCTTCATTTGCATAATCTTCTCGGGGTTACATACCTCGGGTATAATAACTGCAAGTTTTACTTCGGCAAGATACTGACCTGCAATCTTTTCATAAATTTCAACAAGTATAAAACATATACTTTTCAATATAAACTTTGCAAACTTTTCTCAAGTTGCAATAAATATGTAAACAGTAATTTCACTCTACCCTACTTGTAAATTGCTACAAATTTCAACAAGGGTTTAAACAATATACTTAGCTTTTACCTCAACCTGTAAATTGCTGCAAATTTCAACAGATGATCATATGTCGGCTTAACTTCAACTTGTAAATTGCTACAAATTTCAACAAGTGTTAAGCATCTTCTTTGGTTTATCCAACCAGTAGATTGCTACAACATTGGCTTCACTTCGACTTGTGAATTGCTACAAATTTCAACAAGTGAAGAGAAACAGATATCTCGGCTTAGCTTCGACTTGTAAATTGCTACAAATTTTAACAAGTGAAGTTAAGGAACCATCTCGGCTTACTTTTAACTTGTAAATTGCTACAAATTTCAACAAGTGGTAAGCTTTGTATCGGTTTGACCAACTTGTAAATTGCTACAAATTTCAACAAGTGGTAAACTTTGTATCGGTTTGACCAACTTGTAAATTGCTACAAATTTCAACAAGTGGTAAACTTTGTATCGGCTTGACCAACTTGTAAATTGCTACAAATTTCAACAAGCGGTAGGCTTTGTATCGGTCTGACCAACTTGTAAATTGCTACAAATTTCAACAAGTGGTAGACTTTGTATCGGTCTGGCCAACTTGTAAATTGCTACAAATTTCAACAAGTGGTAGACTTTGTCTTCTCTCTTCTCGAACTTAAGCGCCGAGATCTTGTCTGCTGGAATCTTGGATTTGCTCACTCAGGCTGAGCTCTTTTTCGGGCCTACTCATTTAGGCCGAGATCATGTCTTCTCGGATCCGGGGTCTGGAATCCAGGATCTGCTCATTCAGGTTGAGCTCTTCTATACTTGAATGTTATCTCCTTGGGAGCGCTCATGCCACCTGTGTTTGCATCCCTTCTGGAAGGGTCTTCGTTCCTCCGCAGATATCTATCCTTCCATTCCTGGAGGTCATCTTCGTTGTAGTATCCGCTTCGATCTGTTGTCTTTGGTGCGTCACCTTCCTGGCCGGTGTCTTTCACTCCGTGACTCTAGTCACGAGTTTCTGTGTTGCAATCGTCCCCTTCAATGTCAAGGTCGATAGGTCTCCTACTCCCAGCAGGAGTGTTGTCTTCAATCTGATCTTTCTATCTGTTATTGGCCATCTATTCTTCTTTCTTTCCCACAGACGGCGCCAAATTGTGTGAGTGATTTTCCGATCACACTGCCCACCTTAGTAATTCAGCTGTAGAACACAGGCAGAATAGATGGCACCTTGCTGTCCTGCACAGAAAGAGAAGGCTCCGACGGTGGTTCTTCCACCCAGGGGCACTCTGACGATCAAGTCAGTACTAAATATCTCTCAAAAATAATTAATCAACTATTCAACTCACAAGCTTGAGCATAAAAAAGCATACCTTAGACCCATGGGGTGCCTCTCTTTTATAGTCAATTCAATCCTAGTCCCAATAGGAGCCTGGCCCTAATGGACTTAGGATTACTGCTAATCTGGGACTCCCAGTGGGATTAGGATAAACTCTCTAAGAGTCTTATCTTTACCCAAACTGAAGTCTTCTCCCAATCTAGGACTCTTGTCCATATCCAGGTTGAATTCCCTCTTCATTCTAGGACTCTTGTCCCTTATCCGCTTATCTCGGATTCCGATATCTTCGGAGGTAACCTCGGCCTATCCGAGATGACCTCGGCACAACGGCCAAGACACATGGCACCTCGGCTGACACGTCGGCGTCACCTTGCCACGTGTTGGTACTCAGAAAATATATCCCCACAATAATAAACCACCTCCATCAACTAAATTGGCACCAAAATAATTACTCAATTATATGCTAGCTCTAGTTAAGAGATTGATTATGAACCAACAGAGAGAGAGAGAGAGAGAGAGAGAGAGAGAGAGAGAGAGAGAGGAAAACACAAAAGCAAAACAAAGGCCATGAATGCCATACAACCAAAGAACCATTAACCAGCACAAAAAAAAAAAAAAAAATTAATAGCAGCAACCAATACAGCAACACACGTGTTCTTCCTCTGCCCCCAAAACCAAAACTGCCCCTTCTAATTCCAAGCACCCCTAGGCATTTTACCAAAATCAGCAATCATCATGAATGAAAATATTTTTTAATAACTCTCATAATAATATAAGAAAAATGCTGTGTCACTAAATTATTGTGTGCAAGAATAATGTGATAATAACTTTTTTTAATTAAATGAATTTTTAAGGGTTCTTTATTTTTCAATGATTGATTTCAAACTCTTCTAAATCATTATGTATATATTTTTTAGAGTAATGCTAAAGATTCTAAAAATTCTATTAAATGTCTCACATAAGTGTAGAGCCCACACAATGTGGGTCTCATATGGGTCATAGACCCATATGAGATATTTGGTAAAATTTTTGGGATCTGTAGCGATCCTGTTTTCGACCCTTCTTTCATGTTTTGCCACTTCGACTGGGTAGATCGGGGATCGAGTTGTCTGGTCAGCTCGCGGGGGTCTAACGGGTAGTGCGAGTCCGAGGTAGCGCCCTGGCGGGGTTGAGGGGCAGCGCCCCGGAAGCAAAAATGCAAAATTCATTCGAAGTTGCTTGTCCGCTCGAGCGGCCGTTTATGCGCTCGAGCGGAGAATGTTTGGTTCCAGAAGTTTGACCTGTTTGCAAAAGTATTGGGAAGGTGTATTCGACGCTCGAGCGGGGCTTTCCACGCTCGAGCAGACCATGTTATATCAGTTCGTGAATCTGATATTTTAGATCACTTTTGTATATCTCTCTCTAAAAACATTTCCTCTCCCTTCTCTCTACATTTCTCTACGCTAAATTGGATCAAAACCTTGATTTCTCAAGATCCATTAGAGTTCTGCCATAGGTTCTTCATCAAAGTTCGTTAACTTCTCGAGGGCTTCGTTGTGTGTGGTGAAGACCAAGTTTCGACACCGTTGATTTTGGGGTTTCATCTCATTTGTTCTTCAAAACTTGAGGTAGGAATTTTCTTAGAGTTATATATATATATATATATATATTTGCAAGATGTAGATGATTTTTGAAATCATCCTTCGATAGCTTTGAAAATTGATTGTTAATTCAAGAAGTTGAGCGATTTTGAAAGTGAGTTTGTCTCTTGCTCTTTTAAAATGATCTTACGGGTTTTGATCTTCATTGATTGAAGAAAAGATGATTTCGAAAAGTTTTCTTTCAAAAGATTTGAGTTGTATAGTTTTGGTGAGAAAACGTAGAATTTGGGAATTTTTTTTTAAAGAGACTGAAAATCCATGAATGATATTATTATATTTATTTTGTGTGTCAAAATAAATGGATGTTTGGAAAATTTCTTATTTATATAAATGATAAATTTCGGGAAATATGAGAATTGTTGTTCATTTTGGAAATTATTGTTCAAAACGTTGAAATAGTCTTGAAATGACTAATTATTGAGGATACTTGAGAAGAGGGAATTGTGTTATTCCTTGGATGATTTGGAATAAAAGTACTTATATTCATCTTGTGTAATTGGCATATGAATTCATTTGATTACATTAAACTTTGAAAGTTGATTTGAAAACTTGTATTTAGAAAAGAATATTGAGAAACAAGTTTTCATAAATTGGTTTTGGGGTAAATACGGTGGTAAGTCTTGACAGGTGGTGTAGATGAAATTGAATAGGTGTCGAGCCTTCCAGTTAATATATACTGGTAAATATGACAGATTATAGGTGTCGAGCCTTCCAGTCAATGTTGGTAAAAATGACAAATTGGTAGTACTTGTATAGTCTACTTGCAGACACCAACCTAGGGATTACCAAAGTCGTGTTTACCGCTCTTGAAATGAATTATTAAGTTTTGAAGAATTGAAATTGCATGACATCATTGAGCATAATGGTTTTCAAAGATGAAGATGTGATTTTCTTTCAAAAGGGCATAGCATGCATGTGCATTTTATCTCTTGAGACTTGTACAAAATGTATATACTTTGTTAAGGATTTCTTACTGGGATTTATGCTCACCCAACGGGATTTTTGTGTAGGAAAAGATGTGGTGATGCCGCCTAACTAGAGGCGAGGAAATGTATGTTGAGAGTATGAGACTTTCATTTTGTTGTGACTCTGTGTGTAAGCCAAAGGCTGTATGTGTGTGGATTTGAATAACCGTTTTGTGTAACCAGGCTCAAGCCTTGGAAACTTGTAAACCCCTTGGGGCTATTTATTTGTTTATTTACTTGTTGTTGGATTAATGTATTGTTGCATGAAGAATTATTGTATCATGTAATGTAAGTTTGGAGATTCATATTCGGTTTTCCTTGAAAGAGCCATGATTGTTGTATTATCATTTGGGCTAAAAATTTGGGGCGTTATAGGATCTCTAACATTTTTTTATTTTTTAAGAGTCTAGATTTGTTAAAATTGAAAATCTCAACTTTATAGTGAAGTCAATCTGCTAACATGCTAACTTGGAGTCATTTCGGTGATCTAAACTGTTTATTTTATACAACTAACTAATAAAATTATCCATTCAAAAAATCAAGGTGAAGCAATATCGATTGCTATACTATTAGACTATTTTTATCTATACAACCTACATATTTTTAAGAATAGATCATCCATGTATTATAATATATATATATATTACATATGATTTGATCATGTGATTACTTATACCTAATGAATCTAATTTTTTCTATCGATGTTCTTCTCAACTTATCATATGAGTTGATCGATTCGGATCATTGACATAGGTATACATTAGTCTCACAATACACCAACTTCACCCATAAAATTGATATTTTTAAATTTCCAAATCTGAACTCATTTTTTATATAATTTTTTCTATCCAAATAACATTACTCTATAGAATCAATAACTTTACCAATATTATTTTGTGAACGTTTATAGAGTGTAACTGAATTGGTGTCACTCTACTTATTGAATGAGTAGTCTGAGATTATTTCCAAAAGACCTCATTATAGAGGTTTATGTTGTATTTGGATGACAGAATTCAAAGTTACATATTTACAGAAATTGTAGGAAGTTGGTTGTAGTTTAGTTTGGGATAGATTTTTTTAATAAGAGGGAATTATAGTGCAAAAAAAGAAAAAAAGATATGTCCCGCTGGGATGTAATTTCCCCTTTTAACAATAATTTTAATTTTAATATTTTTTGAATATAGTGTTTTTTGGGTTTTTTTGTTTTATTTTATTTAATTGAGCTCACGAGTCAAAATATTTTATTAATTTAATGACGACTAAAATATATTTTGTAGTTTAAGGATACTAAGTGTTTTTTTGTTTTTTATAGATAAAACTACATTTAGCATAATTTCATTACCATGCCACCTTCGACTGTCAATGACCATCTCCGATCATCAGCAATAATTTTTCGATACCTATTGTCAATTGCTGCTGACCATTTCAAACAACACCAATGATGGATATAAATTTTTTTTAAAAAAATAATGTGACGAATATTTTTACAAATTAAGTTTGACATTCCTAGATTGTGAAATTTCTCTGAGTAAAATTAGTGATTGTCATTGACTAAAACCTCAATGAAATTTTATTTAGTAAAATTAGTGAAAATCTATAAAATTTAATGAAGTTAATGAAATTTTACTCAACTTTAGAAAAATTTCTCTGCGTTTACTCAATGAAATTTCGCCAACTAGAAAAGACAGTAGAGACCTAGACTAACTATCACATATTGAAATTTTATTGCAATTGAATAAAGTCCGTAAAACTTCACTGGGTAAAATTAGTGAAATTGAAATAAACTCCAGGAAATTTCATTGAATTGAGTTAGTGAAATATCTCTGACTATGATAAATTGTAGAGAGAGAGAGAGAGAGAGAGAGAGAGAGAGAGAGAGAGAGTGAGTGAGTGATTGATTATCACTGACTAAAATTTCATTGTAAATGAATAAAAAGTCAATGAAATTATCTTACATTTCGACTTTGTTCTTTGTTGCTTCTTCATATTCTTTCTCTTTTTCTTCATTTTTCTTGTTCCTGTGCATCATGAACACTAACCAGAATGTTGAGTTACTTTTGTAACGCCCCGAAATAATTCAATGTAAACTAACCAAAACAACTAATATTTACTAAATAATGAAAATGATCCATCCATCTTTACAT
Source organism: Camellia japonica (assembly GCA_030407325.1). Lineage (NCBI taxonomy): Eukaryota > Viridiplantae > Streptophyta > Magnoliopsida > Ericales > Theaceae > Camellia > Camellia japonica. Next base: position 14,092,064 of record JAPPVO010000059.1, read on the forward strand.
ATTTGATGAAACGAGTTTATACAAAAGTTTCATATGCGGATATACATTCAATGATAAGAAAACACCTGAATCTATAGCATGTGAAGCATCTAGTCTCAAATAACTAAAATGCCCTTAAGGGCTTACATCTTCCAAGGCAATAGCCCGGTTTCACAAAATGGTCTCTTGGACCCATGCATGTTTAGCCCTTGGCTTACAAAAATTTCACAACAAAATAAAAGAGCAATCTACTCTTCTCAAAATACATCCACACCCTCAATTCGGCAGGATCACCACATCTTTACCTGCACCAAAATCCCATAGGGATGAGCATAAAGCCCAATAGAGAAACCTGAACAAAGTATATACATTTATGCAAGGTATCCAATATTAAATGCAAATGCAAGTGCCATGCAATGCCATTTCAAAAATAATCACAAGCCATGCTTTTGATGAAAATCACCGTGTTCTCTATAACATTTTGCAATTTCATCAATTTCCAAACTTCCAATTTTAAAATCATAAGGGGCGGTAAATATGACTCAGGTAATCCCTAGGTTGGCGTCTGCAAGTAGGCTCAACAAGCACTACCAATAACCCACTTTACCGGTTGCTAACAGAAAGAGAAGTGGTACCTCATCTGCGCGTGTTTTCGGTCTTTTACCTCGGACACTCAAGCCAACTTATCAAACTCATCTACACCCCCTAACCGGACTTACCAACGTATTTACCCCAAAACATTTCCAAAGTTTCAATCACAATATTACATTCTCAATGGAAGTTCCAATTTTTCAAAACCACTCTTCATGATATGCAAGATGTTCGTAATGTCAATGCAATAATCAACCATACTACTTCATGTTTCTCTACATTGATCAAAACCATAGTTAACCTTCCATGGAGGCTCAAAACCTCCATTTTCTCCTTCCATGCCATTCCTTCAAGCCAAAGGTTTGTCATCACTACCTATGTGCAACAATAAAACCACACTTTGTGTTTATTTCAACATTTAATCATTTCAAACCATAACAATATGTAAATGTCACCCTCATGTCCCAAAATCTTTCATATGGTAAGAAATTCTTCATCAATGAAAATATATGTATATATAAACATTCGTATACAACAAACATTTCTTATCCTCTTGTCCACAATGTCACACAACAATGCATCTATAAATATATATTTATATCCATATATATATATAACATCAACATGAGCCCTCCCCTTATTTCATTCAAGAAACCCCCAATTTCTAGGTTTTCACAAAATCCTAACATTTTCCATCTCTTTTGTAAAACCTCATTACACACCTCAATCTCAACCCATATGGCTCAACAATTTAAGAAAAATCTTTAAGAGGAACAAGGACAAGTTTCTTCTACAAAACTAACAATTTCTTGAGCCATTAAACCCATTTTTTGGAATGGACAAAAGTGAACTCATAAAATTAATCAAAACTTGCATAAACACATATATAACTCAAAGGAGACCCTTCCTCAAAGTTTGATGAAGAAATAGAGATGATGAAAGAAGGAAACCCTAGAAATCAAAGGTTGTAGAAGTTGATCTCCACCGTACACAATGTAATTCTTGAGGAGTTTTCAATCTTAGATGAAGAAGCTAAGATTGAATCTTAAATGGATGGAAGTGGATCAAGGGTTTTGATCTTGTTTTTTAGATAGAAATGTAGAGAGAAGTGAGAGAGATGTATTTTTAGAGAGAGAGAGAAAGGTATATCAAAAGTGATATACACAGCCAAAAAGAGGGGAAAATAAATAGAGCCTCGGATCTGGGCCTTTCCCGCATGTGCGGAGCCCACTCCCGCACGTACGGCAAGTGACTCCTACACGTGCGGCTCTCACTCCCGCATGTGCGGCACACCCCCGCACCTCCTCTACGCACGTGCATTTATTCCAGTATGCACTGCCCAGCCTCCCTTACTTCCCGCACGTGCGGCCTTGGCCCAGCAGCCTAGAATTTCAGGTACATCCTCCCGGGCACCCCGAACTCAACCGTGCACCCTTCGAAACAAGTGAAATTCAACACCGACGAAAACAAAAACAAGAACTTTAATTGAAAATAACTTTCGAACGTTTCAAACCCAACGAGAGCAAAAAGAGAACGGAGTGAAGAAGAAAGAAAACGAAATAAAACAAGGACCTGGTCGTCACAGCTTTGATTTCATGGCATTGGAGAACTAAGAACAAAAGAATGGATGATAATGACAAAGGTCGTTCATTGAAACCACTGAAACAAAGACTTGTCGTTGATAAGGTCGAACACAATTCCAATGGGACGAATGTTTGCAAACCTCGACAAGGACGAAGAAGATGATGAAGACAACGTCATCATAGTGGTGTAGCATTCACAGGCACGGTCAAAGGTTAGGCAAAATGTATTTAATCATTAGGATCATTTCCCTCAATCTTTGTTGTTGACGTGGCATTCTATAAAATTAATAGTATGTGGATGAATAGCTAAAATAAATAGCATAATTGGAGTAGAAATATGAAACAGTTGATGTAAAAAATAAAATGTATACTTTATAGTGATGTTTAGATAGGTAAAATGCCTATTAGTGTTGGAGATGCTCTAAGGGTATTTTTTACTATATATATGTTAAAGTTTGCTTTTAGCCTTCTAAAATTTCAAATCTTAGGAACTTATACTATAAAAATAAGGGAAATTCTAATATCTACCATTTTAAAAATGGTGTACCACATGCACCCCTAGCTATGCCATTTTCTTTTTTAGTTATGACTAATTTTCTTTTTTACTTATGACTCATGCGTTCTTTAATTATGTCTCATGCTATGTTTACTTATGACTTTTTTTTTTCTTTTTTTAATTATGACTTAGAAAATTGAAAGTAAGACATTTTTCTTTTTTGTTATAAGGTGGGTGTGCATCATAGTGTTTCCCATAAAAATAATTCGGGTTGTCCTTAAGCTAATATGAAATTTTGATGAATGATCTTTTAATTTCTCCAACTTTGTTTGAATTTGGAATTTTTATTTTATGGATTATTCTAGACTAAATAGACTTGAAAAGTAAAATAAAAATAAAAAACAAATTAATACATATTTTTAAAATTTATTAAAGACACAAGAAAGTTCAAAAAAATATATTTTTAGTGTGAGCAAATACGATGGATCTAGTGAATTTTTTTTTTTTTTCAACTTTTAACTAAATAAATTTGAAAACAAACAATTAAAATATTTTTGAATTAAATATTCAAAAACTAACTTTCTTTCCTCAAACCAAATGAAGTCTCATCCCTATCATAGGAAAAATTATTTGGTAATTTTAGAGTATTGATCCACACCATTCATAGAAATGGTGGGGTACACAGTGGGCAATGCTTGGATCAATTGAATGTGTGTTGTTTTGGTGGACAGGGTTCTGATTGAAGAAAGTCAAAAAGATGATCTAGAGTGCCATCCCTTTATAGTAACCTTGTGGTCAATTTGGAAGCACAGAAACCATTGTTTTTTCAATGATGTACAACTAGGTTTGGGTGAATTGAGTGACCTTATTATGATCAGAATTGCAATTTGGTTGAAAGCTTCTTCGAAGGATCTTCGGTTCTCTATTCATATTTTTTTTGGTTTAACATTAAGTAGATTAGAGTTTTTTTTAGGAGGTGGAAGCTAGTTCTGAACCTTTTGTGTTTGTACTTGTTTTTGTAAGTGAGTAGGAATCTCTCTAACTTTTGTTAGTGGCATTGGGGCTACACATGATTGTTCATGTTTCGAGTGCCGTCTTAGTTCGGATGCATTGTATTGACAATGATGCAATTCTCTTAAGCATTTTGGCGTATCTCTTCCTTTTATTAATAAAATTTCTTTTGATGGTTGTTCAAAAACCATTCGTAGAAACATCTTATCCAGTTGTTTCCTAAGCAGAGACAAAAATGCATTGAGTTCTACTATTTCAACAAACGAAATTGAAGTTAAGTCACCAACTTAGCTTGTCTGAGAAGTACCAAACAATTTTGCCAACAGGGCATACTAGGGTCCAGAGGTCGTAGGGAAACATTCATTGTTGTGATGTTATTTGAGCCCATTTCGGATTCTATTTTAATAATTTGAATTGTTCACGTTTTAGGATACATCAAGTATAGTATAACATATTAAAAATTAAGTTGATCGAATATCGATAATTCTTTCATAAATGGATAGTAAGTATGATTTTACGAATAAAACTAAATACATATATAATTTGATGAAAGGGTTATCGATATCCAATCAATTAATTTTTTACAAATATGTTATACTTGATATATATATATATATATCTTAAAAAGTGAACAGTTTAAATTATCAAAATAAAATCCAAAAATGAGCCCAAACAACTACACAACAATGAGTACTATGCATCGTACACAGTAGTCACCTCAAGTGCAAGTTGGTTTGACTATCTATCATAAACAAAAAAAAAAAAACCTCAGAAATATAAAGCACAAAATCACAATAATAATTGTGTTAATAGTTTCTTATTTGATAGTTGACAATAGTGTAAATATGAATTAGACCATTTCAACTATTTCAAACCAGAGTTTATGTACTTTATTAAGAGGTGAGTTGTCACAACCCTAACCAGTCCCTAGAAGTTTAGGTCATGACCGGCTCGTACATAGGCCTCAAAACAACATTAAATAATATAATTTATTCAATAATGAGGCCTAAAATGGAAGCAATTAAATAATAGAACGTCCATTGAGCAGTGCCTATATGCCAGAATCATTACACAGCTAAGTGTAGACAAAGAAGTCCACACGTATAGTTCAAATAAATACAAATCCAAATCATGTGCATATACAAAGAGTAAAATAATCCAACTTTGGGCTTAATAAAATAAGTCCTCAAAAGACGCTTGAAGCTGACCTAGGGTTGGCCTCCAAGCTAACCACCTACAAAACATACATGAATACCAAATGAGCCAGACTCAGTGAATAATAATAATGTATGAAGACATATAAATGAGTATGAGTCCTGCATGAGTCCTACAATATATGTATGTAATACATGTATATCCTTTTTATCAACACATTCCGAAACGGCCTCGGGGCCAATAATAACAAAAGGACCTCAAGCCCAATAATAACAGAATGGTATCAGGCCTAATAATAACATAACGGCCTCAGGCCCAATAACAACAGAATGACCTCGAGACCGTTGTGATCCAATGTTCAATAATCTCCAATAAAGCATAAATAGTATAAAACATGTCAAAGTACATAACCTTAACATATCCACATAACAGATCATTACACTACTACTACTCACAGTGATACGGTCATGCGATGGGCCCTTCCGGCGAGTGACCTACATATCACATACATAAATTGATAAGCAATGCATTCTTTTCTTAGCTCATTGTCTTTCATCATTCTTCCATTTCGTTCACTTTCTATTTATTTTTAAGCATTTCGGGGGAATTTAATATACACATGAACAGATTCAAATGGTCGAAAAGGGTAGCAGAAAGCAACATAATTTTTCTCCAATTTCCGTACGTGCAAAAGTCCCTCACCGCACGTACGGAGAGGTGTGCCGCACGTGCGGCCCTGCACGTGCTTTTATTTCAGATTGCCCAACTTGCATCCCCTATTTCCCGCACATACGCCTGTGTCCCGCATGTGCGTTTCTAGGCCTTGTTTGTGCAGTCCAAAAATCCAACAAACTCAAGCAAAATCCAACAAATTCAAGCTTTCCAAATGTATTTTTATGGTACAATTTAAGCAATTTCACTTCAAAAACATGATATACAACCATGATAAGCATGAAACTAAAGCTTAATATGATCATAACCTACTTTAATTGAACATATACAACTCTAATTTCCATATTTCCTTCACTTCTTTCATCTTTTCATAATATACATGTTTGCATATGTTTATATGAGTTCACAACAAACAAAGCTTCAAGATTAGATACAATTTCTCACAATCAAACTCAAATCACACTAAAAATGAGAAAATCAACTCTTAAATCAAACAAATGTGAGAAAGCTTTATTCATTTCATAATATTTGTTCAAGCAAGATCATCATTCCAAAACCCTAACTTATATAAGTGGAAAAACTTCATTTAATACAATGAAGGCCCAAAACCTTTCAAAACCATATTGAATTAAACAATTATACCTTCAATCAAAATCATAATTTCAAAGCAGAACCAAAATTCCATTTATAAGCTCAAAGACTTGAAGTCAAGCATAAAATCAAAAGCTATGCATGTGATGAGTTCTAATTTCAAAATCCATGGAGGAAGTCCCTTGAAATCTTTAAGAATCTGAGAAATCATGCAAGAAAATAAGTTATAAACATGAATCTCATGAAATCATGCTATGCTCTTGCCTTATATGACAAAATACATGAAAGAGCTTCCATAAAACCAACTCTTAAGTCATGATCTTCAAGGTTTGAGACGTAAAATCTTACTTGGAATCTTCATAAACACTTAATCTCGCATAGTCTTGACAAATCCAAGCCAAATCTTGAGTTTCTCTACACTTTCCCTCTTCTCTAAGAGCTCTGTCTCTCTCTCTCTCACTCTCTCGCACTCTCCATGTTTTTGACCCTTCAAAGGACTAAAGATGAGCTCAAATATATATATATATATATATATATATTACATGTCATATATATCTAGTTAGGCCAACCAAACATAACTTAACGAATTAGACGAAATTAATTTTCAATTAAACTACCCAAATGGCTCTAAAATTTCCCATTAGCATATCCATGTACTCAATTTCGATTTCTGAACCCATTAAAGTCGTCAATTTCAGCTTACTTAAGGGTATATGGCTTAAATAAATCTAATTACTTTATTACAAATCAAATTTTTACAAAACTCCATATTATATTCTAAAAATCATGATAATCATAACTGTAAAGTCAATTTTGGTTTATCGCACCTTTAAGTCTTTTAATTTGCAGTCCAAAAGTCTTAATTTCAATAGATTTTCTTATAACCGACAGATACAATCTCATAAGCACATAATTCACACATTTCAACATGGAATTTCACATCAAACATATAATCACACAGAGAATGAGGGAATTAGAGTATAAGTAGCATATGAGAGTTGAGTTATTACACTCTTCCTCCCTTTAGGATGTTTGGTCCCTCGAACTTGTCTTGGTCTCATAACTTTATCCAGTCAAATAAAAGTGCTACCAAATCAAAGCAAACAACATTCTGCCCCGTTATTCGCAACCAAGTAAATGCCATTCCAACAGTCTTGATTCGCTTAAGCCTATAGTCAACAGTTTCACTATTACATATGTTATACAATTTCTATTTGGAACATCCCAAATAGTCATGAGCTTCGTAATCTAGGCGATAGAAACGAATATGATAACCGTCATTCTAAGCAAAAGTCTATCCATCCAAAAGGAAAAGCATAAATTAGATCCAGATTATACCGGATTTAGTAACGTATGCCGAGGTATAAATAGTCATAACAGTACATGTGCTTTCCTGGGGTAAGTATAAACATCCTCCCTTAAAGGCATTTCCTTCTGTTAACTCATAACTCGATTCCTATCCCTTTTTGTCATTTCAATTTTCTTACGTTCAGATAATTCTTCCTGTTCTACTGTAATTCTCATTGACCCATCACGATATTTCACCGAAGTCTTAGTTCCAAATGTACATGACATCCCCATAACATAGTCTATTTAGTTAGTTCATTCACACGCAATTCAAAATGAGTGAGTCGGTACATTTCCCATGGGTGGCACACAAGTAAATGATTCATATAGGTGGCACAATTCATCTTTTAAGACACACCTGCTTTGTGATGACAAAAAGCGGTAAGTTCTCAAATTTATAAAGTTCATCACGTTTTCACAAAGTATTCAAAATGTAAAATCTGGTTCTTTTGTTCACAAAATCATATAAGCTATTATATCGTTTCAAAGTCATATTTCATAGTGCTAGACTAGGATAGTAAACAAGTTCCCAAACCATTCTTAATAGTCTATCGAATCTCATAAACTAGTGTGTATATAGCGATTCCGGTTTGACCCATCACTTGTTGTATTCTGGACTCGGGTTTGTATGGTTTTGAATGGCGATTCATCTCTTGTTTACCTTGTCTCCCCTTTATTTTGGTTATTGGATTGTAGTTGTGCGTTTGAAACATGTTAGTTGCTTGTTTTTCCAAACCTTTGTTGTCCAAATTTTTTCTCCTCTGCTCGAGCGGCCATTCTTGCGCTTGAGCGGGCTTTACAAACTCTCAGTACTTTGCAGGTCTGCAAAACTACTAGAAGAGTGATTCCTACGCTCGAGCGGGTGGGCCCTCGAGCGGCCTTTCCTGCACTCGAGTGTTGCTTTGTTGTCTGTAAAATTTCTAGATGTGTGTTTTCTACGCTTGAGCGGTAGATTCTTGCGCTCGAACGGTGAGTGTTCGTTGTGTCTTGGCGCTCAAGTGGCCTTTATTGCGCTCAAACGGAACTACTTTTTTGTGTCTGACACTTGAGCGTTAACTTTCCGCTCAAGCGGACTATGCGTATATCAGATCGTGAAAATGACATTTTATATCACTTTTTCATTCTTTTCTCTTTCTAAAACTTTCCAAAAACCAAGATCTTGACTCTCTCTCTCTCTCTCTAAAATACTCTCTCTCTCTAAATTTTGGCCTAGATCCTTTGGGTTCTTTACCCTAGTGTCTTTGAGAAAAAGTTAGAGCATTCTAAGAGCTTCATTTTGATCCGATTGGAACGTGATCTCTGCGTTATTGAGGATTCTACTTTGCTTTGTTTGGTCTTTTCTTCTTAAGGTAGGGATTTTCTACAATTTAATATGGTTTTTAACTTAGTTATTTGTCATTGTGTAACAATGGTGTGATTTTGGGGTAATATGAACAAACCTAGGGTTTGGGTGTAAAATGGAAAGAGGGGTTTTTGGTGAACGAGAAGAAAATGATTATGGGGTTTAAAAATGATGTTGTATGATGTCAAAACTGTTGATTTTGGGACTTGGTTGAGACTTGGGAAGAGAAAGGGTTTGCCCTAAAATGATTATGATATTTATTTTGTATAAATCAATGAAATGGGTGTTGTGAATATGAAATTTGGCGAGTATTGAAATGTATGGTAGAATTGAGTAGATGATATGTCTCATCTTTAGAAATTTTGAATAATTTATCTGTCTTGAGATTAAATATCTGTTTAGAAATAACTGTTTTGGGCTATCGGTGGAGGGTAGCTTTGATTGTTGTAGAAATTACATAAGGATTAAGTGAATTAAAACTAATCTATGGTTGGTTATCATTGAATATAATCATGTTGTAAATACATTGTATATGTATGATTGTTTGGGGGGAGAAAGGGGATATACTCCACGTATGATTATGTGTTTAAATACATTATATATGTATGATTGTTTCGGAGGAGAAAGTGGATGGACTCCATTATAATTAAGTTGGCCGAAGTGTCCTGAGTAAAAGTCTCGAAATTGATACATGGGTGCCAATCCCGAGGACGAAATTTCTGTAAAATGGCAGATTGAAGTGTTTATGTGTTAATGATGTGATTGTAGAACTATTGAGTTATAGTCTCATTTGGGTTATTGAGAAATAATGAAATTGGCTCATGTATTGAAATGAATTGAATGGATTACGATTTGGATTTGGTACCTTATGACTATATAAAATGTGAATGTTTTGTCACATGCATTGTTTATACATATTGTATTTATACCTTTGTTAAATCTCATATATTGTGTTAGATTATTTCTACTGGGTTGTAGCTCACCCTATTTGGGAACAACATTTTCACGTAATGATGGCATGCTTCTACCAAGGCAATAACATTGGAGGGATTTTGGGAAACAAGAGCTTATTTGTCTTGTTTCACTTTTTGTATAGCCTAGGGCTTAAATTCTATGAGCTAGTCTTATTTTGTTGTAACCAAGCCAAGGCTTGGAAAGTTGTAAGCCTATAGGGCATTTATTTATGTTAAACTCTCTTGTACTATTAACTCTATGAAATGAAAGAATGTTACACTCTGATTCATGTGGTTATTTATATATATTTCAGTTGAATCTATGGTTATGTTTTGGGGGCATTATAGTGTATGCCATTCTTTTATTCCATATAAACAAGTGATAGAAAGCAAATTCACAATCAACATCATTAACCCCTTATCGGATTTCAAGAGAAGTCAACACGCATAACTTCATGTCACAACCATTCATACCACGTTCCAATGTCTCATTATTGCCAACATAATTCAAAATGTCATACATAACAGTTCATATCAAAATGTCTATACACAGCATAAAGAACTGACCCAATGAAAGAGCAAAATTATAAGTCCAAATCTTTCCATAGCGATTGTGATCTATCAATAAATTTCATTCAGAGCATCGCATATAAAATCTTATTCCAACAAGAAATCATAGGGGGACTCCACAATTAAAGTTCAATCAGTCTATGTAGCAGTTGATAGTGAACACATTCATATTGCCACAGTTTCCCATAGACAATCATTAAGCAAACGTAGCGATACTCACTATATGATAACGAAGCAATTTCATCCCCATCTATTTAACAAATTTAATTCGATTATTTCTCAAGGTTCAAAAGTTTGCCCGTAATTCCCAAGAATATTTCAAAGGCCAACGTCAATTCTTTCATGTTCTATACATTCACAAGTCTATTATTAGCTCTCTAGCCATGCTCAACCACAAAAGTTCATTCTTCATCCCATTTCTAACTACATAGTGAGTAGTCCACAGTACATAGTTCAAGTTCATAGTTCTAATAAGCCTCTGAGTTTAGTGACCCTGTTCCCAAGTTTTATCGAATCAAAGAGTGTTCAATTTTCATACTCATTGCCACAACCATTTTGCACATAATTTGCATCAATTGTTTCATTATTCTAGTTAAAACTCTCACCGTTCATTCATTAGGAATAACTCTCACAGTTCTCAAATTCATGACCATGTTAAATCATAATCATATCACTAGGTATCATAGTAAATCGCCAAATACAGGGTAAGGACTAATCAACAAATTCTTCATATCCACATGGCCAAACATTTCCATAGTATAGGTAACTTGTCAATTAGTAGAGGGTTAAGAGTATGCGCTATGTAGGGTTCTATTTCATCAAGCTGAATACCATTTCACATTAGTAATATCAGAGTGTAAAACATAGATTCGTGATTCAGTTATTGTATTAACAATTCATTTTATGCCAAAGTTATACGCATTTTTCCAAAATCATTTTTTTTTTTTTTGCACACATACAATTTGCATATAAAGAAGATAGTACCTATGTTAGTCGTCTCAGCATTTTCTGGCACTAGGGTATAGACCCTTTCCTCATCTCATATCCGCATAAATGATAAGATCAGAATCATAAATGTAGTTACATAACCTTTGTATTCATGCTAAAACGATAATCATACTCTACATGTATTTCACATAGTTCAGATTCAATATCAGAAGTAACATAACACAAGTGCATATAGCTTTAATTCTCATAGTTTCCATTCATATTTCATTTCAAACATATTCACACAGTCCACATCATTTTGTCTTTCCATTGTCCGTTCTTAACAGAACATTAATAAGCATAGGCAAAACCCTTATAGTTCTCAAATTGTTCAATTCATGTCAAATTTATTCTTTGTTCTTGCTAGCACTTATAACCTTAGGCCAATAATTCTTTACCATTTTCATAGATTTCAATTCAAGTCAAATGCATTCCTTTCAATTCACATGTGTTCATTTCATTTCATTTTCATATATATATATTCACAAAAGTTCACATAATTGTGTTTATAACAGTCCACACATGCCAATACAATGTATTCACAAGCCAATGCAATGTCCCTAAGTCTTTTCTAGGACACCCTACAGCTCATATGGACACGTGTGTGAGGGAGTAACTTGTGCTCTGATACCAACTGTCACGACCCTAACCTATCCCTAGAAGTTTAGGTCAGGACTAGCTTGTACATAGGCCTCAAAATAACATTAAATAATATAATTTATTCAATAATGGGGGCCTAAACTGGAAGCAATTAAATAATAGAACGTCCATTGAGCAGTGCCTATGTGCCAAGATCATTACACAACTAAGTGTAAACAGAGAAGTCCACACACAAAGTTCAAATAAATACAAATCCAAATCATGTGCATATACAAAGAGTAAAAGACTCCAACTTTGGGCTTAATAAAATAAGTTCTCAAAAGATGCTTGAAGTTGATCTAGGGCTAGCCTCCAAGCTAACCACCTACAAAATATACATGAATACGGAATGAGCCAGGGTTAGTGAATAATAATAATGTGTGAAGAAATATAAATGAGTATGAGTCATGTATGAGTCTTGCAAGATATGTACGTAATACTTGTATGTCCTTTTTATCAACACATTTTGAAACGACCTCGGGCCCAATAACAATAGAATGGCCTCAAGTCCAATAATAACAAAATGGTCTCAGGCCCAATAATAATAGAACGGTCTTAGGCCCAATAATAACAGAACAGATTCGGGACCAATAAAAACAGAATGGCCTCGAGCCCAATAATAATGGAACGGCCTTGGGCTTAATAATAACAGAATGGCCTCAGGCCCAATTCATACACCATTGTGATCTAATGTTCAATAATAATCTCCAATGAAGCATCAGTAGTATAAAACATGTCAAAGTACATAAACTTAACATATCCACATAACATATCATTACACTACTATTACTCACAGTGATCCGGTCGTGCGATGGTCCCTTCCGGCGAGTGACCTACACATCACACACATAAATTGATAAACAATGCATTCTTTTCTTAGCTTCTTGTCTTTCATCATTCTTCCGTTTCATTCACTTTCTATTCATTTTTAAGCATTTTGAAGGAATTTAATATACACATGAACATATTTAGAGGGTCGAAAAGGGTAGCAGAAAGCAACATAATTTTTTCCCAATTTTCGCACATGCGGAAGTCCCTCACTGCACGTGCGGAGATGTGTGTCGCACGTGCAGCCCCGCATGTGCTTTTATTTTAGATTGTCGAACTTGCCTCCCTGTTTCCCGCACGTACGGTTGTGTCCTACATGTGCGGCTGTGTCCCACATGTGCGGTTCTGGGCCCTGTTTGTGTAGTCCGAAAATCCAACAAACTCAATCTTTCCAAATGTATTTCTAAGGTACAATTTAAGCAATTTCACTTCAAAAACATGATATACAACCATGATAAGCATGAAACTCAAGCTTAATATGATCATAACCTACTTTAGTTGGACATATACAACTCTAATTTCCATATTTCCTTCACTTCTTTCATCTTTTCATATTATACATGTTTGTATATGTTTATATGAGTTCACAACATACATAGCTTCAAGATTAGATATAATTTCTTACAATCAAATTGAAATTACACTAAAAATGAGGAAATCAACTCTTAAATCAAACAAATGTGAGGAAGCTATATTCATTTCATAATATTTGTTCAAGCAAGATCATCATTCCAAAACCTAACCTATATAAGTGGAAAAACTTCATTTAATACAATTAAGGCCCAAAACCTTTCAAAACCATGTTGAATTAAACAAGTATACCTTCAATCAAAATCATAATTTCAAAGGAAAACCAAAATTCCATTGACAAGTTCAAAGACTTGAAGTCAAGCACAAAATCAAAAGCTATGCATGTGATGAGTTCTAATTTCGAAATCCATGGAGGAAGTCCCTTGAAATCTTTAAGAATCTTAGAAATCATGCAAGAAAACAAGTTATAAACATGAATCTCATGAAATCATGCTATGCTCTTTCCTTATATGACAAAATACACGAAAAAGCTTCCATAAAGCCAACTCTTAAGTCATGATCTTTAAGGTTTGAGACATAAAATCTTACCTAGAGTCTTCATAAACACTTAATCTTGCATAGTCTTGACAAATCCAAGCCAAATCTTGAGTTTCTCTACACTTTCCCTCTTCTTTAAGAGCTCTCTCTCTCTCGCGCGCGCGCATGCGCACTCTCTCTTTCTCTCCACATTTTTGTCTCTTCAAAGGACTAAAGATGAGCTCAAATATATATATATATATATATAGAACATGTCATATATATCTAGTTAGGCCAACCAAACATAACTTCTTTTTTTCTTTGATAACTCAAGGTTTCCAGGCCAGCTTGCTTGCACCTCGACTAATCCCTAGGGGACCAATCCCACCGTCCACTAGCAAGGGGCCCATTTAAAGCCAGAGCAAAGCCCTATATGGACTGACCCAACACAAGGATTGATAGCACCTATGCTATGATGCCCCGAACCCGCCCCTATGGGTTAAGGACATAACCGGCCAGTAATCAAGGGATTACCTACGACCTCAAACCATTTAAGACAAAACTCATTAGAGTAAAGGGGCCAAACAGAAGCAAATTTAGAACTTTGTCTTTAGAGCTGTGCTTATATGCACATCATAACATTTCACATAAGTATTCGTTAATAACTCACATCAAAAGGGAAGTTAACATATAAACTGTACATACAGAATCATTTAAGTCTAAGTCAGTCAAACCCAAAGTTTATATACAAAAGTAGTTCAATGTTTTCGGCAACGTAACAAAACTATAATAGAAGAACAAAAGAGGCGAAGACAAGTCTCGTGCGTGAGACGTTGGGCTGACTCTTCAAAACCTTGACTGTTTCTCACATATTTCACCGAGGCTAGGTTTGGACGTCCCTTGGCTCACCTACATAGACATGAATGAGCATGAGCTAAAGCCCAGTGAATAATATCAAATAAGGAAGATACATGAACAATCTTTGAAACAGTTACCTCAGACGGCCTTAGGCCCAATTCATGTTTCTGTTTAATGTATCAGTCAACTAAAGTTCTGGACGTATCAAACGGCCTCGAGCCCAATTAACTGATACCCGGCGGCCTTTGGCCCATCCATTCACGTCTAACGGCCTTTTTGGCCCAATCGTTTTTATATCAGACTTTCATTCATTTCAGACTATCAATCGTGTCAGACGGCCTTCGACCCAATCATTCATATGTCAGACTATCATTCATGTTAGACTATCATTCGTATCCGACTATCATTCATGTCAGACTATGATTCGTGTCCGACTATCATTTATGTCAGACTATCATTCGTGTCCGACTGTCATTCATGTCAGACGGCCTTCGGCCCAGTTAATTGTATCCAACGGCCTTTGGCCCAATCATATGGCATAGCAAATATTTGTCCCCAATTCAATGTAACAAACTTACAAGACTTATATGAAAGTAAGCGATTGGACAAATAACATACTTCAGATATCTTTATTAAGATATTACTCACAATGATCTGCCGGTGGATTTGCCCTCGTGCTTGGCCCTACACATTTCATGAACATAATGGGTCATAAACGATTCATTCCGTTCTTAATTCATGTATTCCTCTTAGGCTTCGTTCTTATCCTTTTTAACTCATTTACAATGCTTAATGCATGCCTAAGAGCGCTTAGAGATGGAAGAGAACGGAAAATGAAACTCAATTCAACTTTACAAAATTTCAGAAACCGGGTTCCCCGCTCGAGCGCAGGTTTCCCCGCTTGAACGGACCCCCTTTGGTCTGCAAAAGTACTGGTTACCTCATTTTTACGCTCAAGCGTGAATTCGGATGCTCGAGCGGAAGGTCACACTACATGGCTCCCCGCTCAAGCGTTAATATCCCCGCTCGAGCGGACATCCATGTCTGCAAAAAGTTCTAGGAGCTCACATTTCACGCTCGAGCGGCGTTTTCCCCGCTCGAGCAGACATACCGAATTCTAGGTTTTCCAGCAAACACGTTGGGCTTCAAACAAGTATTCAAATCAACATATCTTGCATTTTATGACTCATAGTTCTCATATACATCTACTAACATGATGCCAACACCAATTCACCACATTATGAAGCTCAAATCACATGAATTAATCACATGCATGCTCCAAATTACACCAAACTCATTTCCAACATAACAAATTCATGCATTTAAAACTCATACTCTTATGAATTGTACGTGCATGTGAGATATAGCTCTCATTCTCAATTTAAATGATGAAGAGATGATCAAAAGCATGGACTTCAATCAAAGATTCAACATGGATCATGTATTTCATGCTCAAACATACAAATTCATGGCAATTCCTTTCATGCATGCATTCTTTGACCTCAAATTCATCAATTACAACTGAATTCTTGTTCTTGGTCACATAATTACTTGAATTTACATTATCACAAACTCAAATTCATGAATCAAGGGTTGATCACTCACCTAGGGTTCCAATTCTTCTAAGTATAGCTAAATCTTGAGCTAATCCCCCTTAGTTCTTGAATCCTCTTGCAATTCTTCAATGTTGGCCCCTCTCTCTCTCTCTCTCTAAATTCGGCCCTCTCTCTCTCTAGAGAGCTAATCTCAGCCAAATGAGTGAAATGAACTCAAAAACAAATGAATGTGAGTGTAATGCCCCCTTTTTATAGTCTTCCACTTAATCAAATTGACTAAGGTTAATAATAGTGTTTAATTAATCGTTCCGAATCTTATTATTTTGATCCGAATAAATTTTCAATTAAATTTCACCGTAGGCTCTAAAAATCATGCCAATCACAATGGCGTAGTCAATTTCGGTTTCTGTGTCCGATAAGGCCTTCAATTTAAATTCTAAAGCAGATAATCAAATAGATTTTCCTACGGTGAACAGATAGAAATTCAAAACCACATATATTCATATAAATGGCATTCAAAATCATATCAAACACATAATCACATTCGTAATTAAGATTAATTAGCATAATACGGAGTAGGGTTATCACAGTCTTCCCCCCTTTAGGAAGTTTGGTCCTCCAAACTCATTTTACCTTCGTCGGGAAACAAATGTGGATAGCGTAGTCGCATTTCATCCGCTTTTTCCCACGTGGTATCCGTCCTATAGTGTTCTTTCCATTCCACTTTCACCATTGGGATGGACTTGCTCCTCAATTGTTTCACTTGTCGGTCAATGATTCGTTCCGGCCATTCGGCGTACTCCATATTTTCATCAAAAGCTACCTGGTGATAATCATTCACATGAAACAGATCTCGAAGATAACCCCTCAACGTTGATACATGAAACACATTATGGATTTGTTCGAATCCTGGTGGCAAAGCGACTCGATAAGCAACTGGACCAAGCCTTTCTAGAATTTGGAACGACCCAATGTAACGGGGCGAGAATTTACCTTTCTTTCCAAATCTTACTTGGCCCTTCATCGGCGTCGCACGAATAAACACATGGTCACCAACCTCATATTCAAGAGGTCTTCTTCGAACATTCGCATAATTCTTTTGTCGACTCTGTGCTGTCGACTCTGTGCTGTCTTGAGCCTTTGCTGAATAATTCTGACTTTCTCAGAAGTGTCTTGCACAATTTCGGGCCCAAACAAGGCCCTATCCCTGACTTCTGTCCAACAATTTGGTGATTTACACCTTCTACCATACAAAGCCTTGTATGGTGTCATACCGATGCTAGAATGGAAGCTGTTATTGTATGTAAACTCTACGAGTGGCAAATAATCTTCCCAACTCCCTTGAAAATCCAAGGCACACATCCTTAGCATATCTTCCAAAGTCTGTATTGTCCGTTCTGATTGTCCGTCTGTCTGTGGGTGGAATGCGGTACTAAACCTCAATTCTGTCCCCATAGCCCTTTGCAAACTTTTCCACAATCTAGACACAAATTTCGGATCTCTATCCGAAACAATAGACACTTGAACTCCGTGTAAATGAACAATCTCATCAACATATATAGTAGCCAGTCTATAAGCATCAAATGTAGTTCTAACAGGTAGAAAATGTACAGATTTAGTCAGTCTATCAACTACAACCCAAATAGAATCCATACCTCGAGAAGTCCAAGGTAGACCAACAACAAAATCTATAGTCACATGCTCCCACTTCTATTCAGGAATAGGGAGAGGTTGAAGTAGACCGCCCGGTTTCTGATGTTCAGCTTTAACTTGCTGACATTGAAGACATTTGGACACATACTCTGCAATTCCTTTCTTCATTTTAGGCCACCAGTAGCTTTGTTTCAAATCCCGATACATTTTGTTATTGCCTGGATGCATAGCAAATACTGACTTGTGAGCTTCATCCAGAATTCTTTTCTTTAACTCCGGAATATCTGGGATACACATTCGGTTTCGAAATCTCAACACTTCGCCTTCAATGCTGAACTCTGCTTCCGGACTTATCTCAAATTCATCAATCACTTTCTTGAGGAATTCATCCTCTTTTTGTTTCTGTTTAATCTCATCAATGATTGCCGGTTCAGCTGAAATAGTGGCTATCAATCCATCATGTTCACATAATACCACTTCAATTTCAGACTTCTCAAAATCTTACAAGATCTCTTTCTGTTTAGTAAGCAAACAAGCCATACTCCCCATCAACTTTCTGCTTAGGGCATCAGCAACTGTATTAGCTTTCCCAAGATGATATTGGATTTCAAGATCATAATCCTTTATCAATTCAAGCCATCTCTTCTACCGCATATTTAGCTCTTTTTGCGTAAAGAAGTATTTCAAACTTTTGTGATCTATGTAGACTTCGCATTTTGCTCCATACAAATAGTGTCGCCAGATTTTCAAAGCAAACACAATTACGGCCAATTCTAAATCATGTGTTGGGTAGTTCTTCTCATGTGGCCTCAACTGCCGAGAGGCGTATGCAATTACCCTTCCGTTCTGCATTAGTACACAACCCAAACCTTTATAAGATGCATCACTGAAAATTACAAAGTTTTCCGTACCTGTGGGTAATGTCAATACTGGTGCAGTGGTCAATCTCGTTTTCAGTTCATGAAAGGAAGATTCTCTTTCGTCATTCCATTCAAATGGTTGCTCTTTGCGTGTCAGTTGGGTAAGAGGTACAGCTATTCTTGAAAAGTCTTTCACAAACCTCCTGTAATACCCGGCTAAGCCCATGAAACTACGGACCTCTGTTACATTTGTCGGTGTAGGCCAATTCACAATTGCCTCTATTTTCTGTGGGTCCACTGAAATTCCTTCCTTGTTAATCACATGCCCTAAAAAGATTACTTCATCCAACCAAAATTCATATTTCTTTAGTTTAGCAAATAACTTATTTTCTCCAAGTAATTGTAACACAGTCCTCAGATGTTGTTCATGTTCAAGTCTATTCTTGGAGTATATCAAAATGTTATCAATAAAAACCACAACAAATTCATCAAGGTAGGTTTTAAAAATTCGGTTCATTAAGTCCATAAACGCTGCCGGAGCATTAGTTACCCCAAATGGCATAACAAGAAATTCATAATGGCCATACCTTGTTCGAAACGCGGTTTTCTCAACATCCTTTGCTTTCACTTTCAACTGATGATACCCGGATTTCAAATCAATTTTGGAAAACACTTGTGATCCCTGCAACTGGTCAAACAGGTCATCAATACGGGATAGGGGGTATTTATTGTTTATTGTTACCTTGTTCAATTCTTGATAATTGATGCACAAATGTAAGGTTCCATCTTTCTTTTTCACAAACAACACTGGTGCATCCCATGGTTAAGTGCTAGGCCAGATAAACCCTTTGTCAAGCAGGTCTTGCAACTGTCCTTTCGGTTCTTTCATTTCAGCAGTAGCCATTCTGTAGGGAGTTTTAGAAATAGGCTGGGTGCCTGGCATAATTTCAATCATAAACTTTATGTCCCTGTCCACTAATTCCCCTAGTAATTCATTTGGAAACACATTTGGAAATTCTCTAACAATAGGGATATTGTTCAATTCAACATTCACAGATTGTTCAGACAACACATAACACAAATAATCCTGGTACCCTTTCCTAATCAGTTTACATACCTTTATTGCAGATATTAAATAAAGTGGAGGTACTACCTCGTTACCCACCAACATAATTTCTTCCTGTTCTGGTGGTCTAAACACAACCCGTTTTGTCACACAATCAATGGTGGCACAATATTTAGTTAACCAATCCATGCCCAGAATTATATCAAAGTGCCTAAAGTTCAAGGGCAACAAATCCACATACAGAATAGCATTCCCAATTCGCATGTCCCAAAAATGTTATATAGATTCACACAATACAGATTCCCCAGATAGAGCAGATACACATAGCAGATATGACAATAATTCTAGATGTCTACTCAGTCTAGATACAAATGCACATGTTAGGAAAGAGTGTGTTGATCCGGAGTCAATTAACACAAAAGCATCCTAATTACATATAGAAATAGTACATGAGACAACTGCGTTAGCATTTCGTGTATTACCCGGAATAAGCGCAAAAACTCTCCCTTGCCTCACGGTATCTCCAGTGGTAGTAGATCTCATAGTATTTCCCGGTTTTGGAATTGATGCCATTGAGCTAGCAGCTAATTTTCCACTGTTCTGATTACAATCTCTGGCCATATGCCCTTGTTTACCACATTTAAAACAGGCTCCTGACACACGGTAACAAACCCCTCGATGCCTTTTACTACAAATATTACACGTTAGGGATGTATCTCGGGAAGAATTAGAAGTACTCGAGGAGCCCGTATTCTGCTTCTTCAAAAATTTCTTCTTCGAAAAGAAGCCTTGTCTCTTACTACCTTTCCAGTCTGTCGTTGGTTTAGTCTGTCTAGCTATGTTAGCTTCTGACATTATGGCCCGGTCTAGCACCCCAATATAGGTTTCCAGCTTCAGGACATTTACCCTTTCTAGAATATCACTTCGAAGCCCTCCTTCAAAATGTCTCGCTTTCTTGTAGTCGGTATCGATCACATGTGGTGCAAACCTGGCCAACTCAGTGAATTTGGCCTCATACTCAGCTATTGTCATGCTGTCTTGTTTAAGTTCCATGAATTCTGATACTTTCCTGTCACAAACACACTAAGGGAAGTACTTATCATAGAAGACTTCCAGGAATTTTTCCCAGCCATTGTCTTTATGATTCTTACGCATTAACATCCACCATCTTCTTGCTTCATCTTCTAGCATAAAGGTGGCCAAAAGTAATTTCTGTGTCTCTGAGCAAGGAAACACCTCAAACAGCTTTTCAATGCCGAGAACCCATGCTTCGGCTTTTAACGGATCTAATCCCCCATGAAACTGTGGTGGTTTCATTTTCTTAAACTCTTTGGTGAGAGCTATTATTCAGTCATCATTCTGATTATCTTGCACAGGTGGTACTGGAGGAGGAGGCGGAGTGTGTGGTTGTTGCCACTGTTGTTGCCACTGCTATTGTTGCCTCAACGTCTCTGTCATTTCCTGAATCAATCTTTTCATTCTATCCATTCTGGCAGCAGAAGACTCCTCTATCTCATCACCTCTTGTTCTCACCATCTGATTAGACTTGCATTATACTTTATACAAAAGATTCACAGGTATGCATATACTAAAGAGCATACATATTCAAATAATTTACAATGCAAGCAAATCACAACTTATAACACATAATCGTTCACATTAAAACATTTAAGCGTATCCTCGATACTTTCAGATTCATACTTATCACATGAATGCATCCTAGATCTTTTCTAGACACTTATTACTCATTTGGACAAGTGTGTGAGTTATTAACTCGTGCTCTGATACCACTCTGTCATGACCCGAACCCGCCCCTATGGGTTAAGGACATAACCGGCTAGTAATCAAGGGATTACCTACGGCCTCAAACCATTTAAGACATAACTCATCAGAGTAAAGGGGCCAAACGGAAGCAAATTTAAAACTTTGTCTATAAAGCTGTGCTTTTATGCACATCATAACATTTCACATAAGTATTCGTTAATAAAACATATTAACTGTACATACAGGATCATTCCAGTCTAAGTTAGTCAAACCCAAAGTTTATATAAAAAAGTAGTTCAATGTTTTCGCCAACGTAACAAAACTATAACAGAAGAACAAAAGAGGCGAAGAAAAGTCTCGTGCGTGAGACGTTGGGCTGACTCTTTAAAACCTTGACTGTTTCTCACATATTTCACCGAGGCTAGGTTTGGACGTCCCTTGGCTCACATACATAGACACGAATGAGCGTGAGCGAAAGCCTAGTGAATAATATCAAATAAGGAAGATACATGAACAATCTTTGAAACAGTTACATCAGACGGCCTTAGGCCCAATTCAAGTTTCTGTTTAATGTATCAGTCAACTAAAATTCTGGACGTATCAAACGGCCTCGGGCCCAATTAACTCATACTCAGCGGCCTTTGGCCCATCCATTCACGTCTAACGGCCTTTTTGGCCCAATCGTTCGTATGTCAGACTTTCATTCATGTCAGAGTATCAATCGTGTCAGACGGCCTTCGGCCCAATCATTCATATGTCAGACTATCATTCATGTTAGACTATCATTCATGTCAGACTATCATTCGTGTCAGACTATCATTCGTGTCCGACTATCATTCATTTCAGACTGTCATTCGTGTCCGACTATCATTCTTGTCAGATGGCCTTCGGCCTAGTTAATTGTATCCAACGGCCTTTGGCCCAATCATATGGCATAGCAAATATTTGTCCCCAATTCAATGTAACAAACTTACATGACTTATATGAAAGTAAGCGATTGGACAAATAACATACTTCAGATATCTTTATTAAGATATTACTCAGAGTGATCTACCGGTGGATTTGTCCTCGTGCTTGACCCTACACATTTCATGAACATAATGGGTCACAAATGATTCATTCCGTTCTTAATTCATATATTCCTCTTAGGCTTCGTTCTTATCCTTTTTAACTCATTTACAATGCTTAATACATGCCTAAGAGCGCTTAGAGATGGAAGAGAACGGAAAACGAAACTCAATTCAACTTTACAAAATTTCAGAAACAGGGTTCCCCGCTCGAGCGCAGGTTTCCCCGCTCGAGTGGACCCCCTTTGGTCTGCAAAAGTACTGGTTACCTCATTTTTACGCTCGAGCGTGAATTCAGATGCTCGAGCGGAAGGTCACACTACATGGCTCCCCACTCGAGCGTTAATATCCCCGCTCGAGCGGACATCCATGTCTGCAAAAAGTTCTGGGAGCTCGCATTTCATGCTCGAGCGGCGCTTTCCCCGCTCGAGCAGACATGCCGAATTCTAGGTTTTCCAGCAACCATGTTGGGCTTCAAACAAGTATTCAAATCAACATATCTTGCATTTTATGACTCGTAGTTCTCATATACATCTACTAACATGATGCCAACACCAATTCACCACGTTATGAAGCTCAAATCACATGAATTAATCACATGCATGCTCCAAATTACACCAAACTCATTTCCAACATAACAAATTCATGCATTCAAAACTCATACTCTTATGAATTGTACATGCATGTGAGATATAGCTCTCATTCTCAATTTAAATGATGAAGAGATGATCAAAAGCATGGACTTCAATCAAAGATTCAACATGGATCATGTATTTCATGCTCAAACATACAAATTCATGGCAATTCCTTTCATGCATGCATTCTTTGACCTCAAATTCATCAATTACAACTGAATTCTTGTTCTTGGTCACATAATTACTTGAATTTACATGATCACAAACTCAAATTCATGAATCAAGGGTTGATCACTCACCTAGGGGTTCCAATTCTTCCAATTATAGCTAAATCTTGAGCTAATCCCCCTTAGTTCTTGAATCCTCTTGCAATTCTTCAATGTTGGCCCCTCTCTCTCTCTCACTAAATTCGGCCCTCTCTCTCTCTAGAGAGCTAATCTCAACCAAATGAGTGAAATGAACTCAAAAACAAATGAATGTGAGTGTAATGCCCCCTTTTTATAGTCTCCCACTTAATCAAATTGACTAAGGTTAATAATAGTGCTTAATTAATCGTTCTGAATATAATTATTTTGATCCGAATAAATTTTTAATTAAATTTCACCGTAGGCTGTAAAAATCATGCCAATCACAATGGCGTAGTCAATTTCAGTTTCTGTGGCCGATAAGGCCTTCAATTTAAATTCTAAAGCAAATAATCAAACAGATTTTCCTATGGTGAATAGATAGAAATTCAAAACCACATATATTCATATAAATGGCACTCAAAATCATATCAAACACATAATCACATTCGTAACTAAAATTAATTAGCATAATATGGAGCAGGGTTATCACATATTTAACGCCTCGAAATAAAACCACATGAACCACCCACACTAATCAACATCCACCGAATAAATAAAGTCATAAAACCAACCTTTACTTCATATACTAACAATGTTTATACAAAAGTTCCACATGCGATTTTTACATTCAAGGATATAAAGATACATGAATCTATAACATATGAAGCATCTAGTCTCAACACAAATAAAATGCCCTTAAAGACTTATATCTTCCAAGGCAATAGCCCGATTACACAAAATGGCCTCTCAGATCCAAACATATTAGCCCTTGGCTTACAACAGATCACAACAAAAATAAGCGCTATGTACTCTTTACAATTATCCGCGCCCTCAACTTGGCGGGATCACCACGTCTTTACCTACACCAAAGTCCCATAGGGGTGAGCATAAAGCCTAGCAGAGAATTCTAACAAAATATATATACAGTTATGCAATTCTCAATAATGATGCAAATGTCAATGCCATGCCATGCTCTTTTAAAGAATTTTCGTTTCATGCTCTTCATAAAATGCCCATTTCAATAAAAATTAGCAATCTCAATTCTTCCAACAAAAGCTTGCCATCTTATCATATTTCCAACTTCCAATTTTAATCAATAGGGGCGGTAAATACGACATTGGTAATCCCTAGGTTGGTGTCTGCAAGTAGACTCTACGAGCACTACCAAACTATCATTTTTACCGGTATTAACCGGAAGGCTCGACACTTATCCATGCGATTTTCTGGTCTTTCAGCATGGACACTCAGGCCAACTTATCAAAGTTATCTACACCCCCTAACTAGACTTACCAACGTATTTACCCCTTTCACATTTATGTAGTTCTTGTCACAATACATTTCCCTTTCATGAAGTAAATGATTTCAATCTAAATACACCATGCATGATAGTAAATCAAATGAATATGCAATGCAACCATTTCTCCATGTCTTATGGAAAATTCTCAAGTCACTCCAACAACATTACCAAACAATTTCATTCACCATTTCCATGTTCTTCCAACCAATAGTCAAGAGTTTATTAACATTTGACCATATGCAACTATACAACCACAATCCATGCTCTTTCAACATTTACTTCCATTTAAGCCAATGCAACATGTAGATGCTAATTTCTACTCTCAAAATCTTTTGTAGTGTAAGATGTTTCTCTATCAATAAAAAGGGTTACATCTATGTATAAATGTAGACAATCATACCCATCTAACATTTCATGCACAGTAATAATAATATATCAAAGGAGAATGCAACGCAATAGTTAATATTTCATAACATTTCTTCATTTTCAAATATCTATACGATAATGCCAACAATCACAATTCTTTTTTTCTTTCTTCATTGTTTTTCCACAAGAAGTCCATATCTCATCAACACATATGTATAATTTCACATTCACAAGCCTTCACAATCTAGTCTCCTCAAGACCACAAATAATATTTTTCAAAACATTAATTTCCCATGTTCATAGTTTTCACAAAGGTACACAACAAATAATCATCTCATACCATATATCATCTTATCTTTAACCATAGTTTTCTAAAACAAATTCTTCATTTCCATATATCAAAAAGTTCCTTTCTTATCACCACATGATGGAATCTACATACATTCATCTTTTTATCCAACAAAAGAAAGAGTTCAACGGACATTTCTATGTTTTCCAAAAATCCCCAAATTTTAGGGTTTTCATCACGTTCTACATTTTTAAAATTACTAGGTTGAAATCATCAAAACTAGAAGGAAACTCTTAAATCCTCAACAAAAGAGCAAAACTTGTATATATAACTCAAGAAATCCCTACCTCAAGGGAGAAGAGGAGACAAAGCTCGAAAATCAACCTCGCTGAAATACGATCTCCACCGGTCAAGACGAAGCCCTCGACACGCTCGTCATTTTGGTATACGGAACTAGTGTCAAAATCCCAATGGATTTCTTGAGATCAAAAGAAATATAAAACTTTGAGGGTTTGGGTAGAGAGAGATAAGAGAAAAGAAACGAAATGTTGTATAGAGAGAGAGAGACAACATCAGAAAATATGAGGAAAATGAGTAAAGGAGCAAAATATAGCTGAAAAGCACGAAAATGGGAGCAGAAAATGCGCACCCCCGTACGTGCGGAGCGGCCTCCCGCACGTGCGGCTTACCCCGTACCTCAGCTCACGCACCTGCCTTTTAGGCAGTGTGCACCCAGCACTTCCTCCCAACTTCCCGCACGTGCAGCCTGATCCCCCGCACGTGCGGCCCTGGCCCTTCCAACCTGAAAAACTTCGGCTTCACTCCCAACACCCTGAAGCCGACCCTGCACATTCTGAAACGAGCAAACGCTCAAAATTGAAATAATTACAATTGGAAAAGAATTCAGAAAGAAATTTTCAACGAAAGCTTACCCAACCCCTTCACAACGATAATTCCAACATAATTCCAAGAGAATAAGGCAAGGCACGTACCAGTCATCACAACGTAAGAGGTTTTGAACTTGAGACCTAGAGAGGAGCAAACTCCTAAGTCCCAAACCTATACCACTAGGCTAACCCTTGGGGGTTCCAACCAAACATAACTTAACGAATCAGACGAAATTAATTTTCAATTAAATTGCCCAAATGGCTCTAAAATTTTTCATTAGCATATCCATGTACTCAATTTCGATTTCTGAACCCATTAAAGCCGTCAATTTCAGCTTACTTAAGGGTGTATGGCTTAAATAAATCTAATTAATTCATTACGAATCAAATTTTTACAAAACTTCATATTATATTCTAAAAATCATGCTAATCATAACTGTAAAGTCAATTTCGGTTTATCGCACCTCTAAAACTTTTAATTTGCAGTCCAAAAATTGTAATTTCAACAGATTTTCTTATAACCGACAGATACAATCTCATAAGCACATAATTCACACATTTAAACATGAAATTTCACATCAAACATATAATTACACAGATAATGAGGGAATTAAAGTATAACTAGCATATGAGAGAGTCGAGTTATTACATGAGTGATTTCAATATTCATATTTGTTTTTGAATTTTATTGTTCGTATATTTATTAAGATTTTCTTTCATTTTGAAAGTCTTTTTTACTAATTATGTATTGTATTTAATTTTTATTATTATCATTATAATTCATTAAGTTTTATTGTAATACTATATATAAATAATAACAATAATAAATAGAGCAAATTATATTAGTAGTCCATTCATTTTTCCTTTTGTGTCATTCTAGTCTTGAGATTTCAATTAATTCGATAATGATTCTTAATTTTAGATTTTACATCAATTTGATCCAATTGATAATGCCGATTAGGATTTTTGGAAAAACAAAAATGGCCATTAGCTTAACTCATTAATTAAGTTGAACAAGTTTACAATTTTATCTATAAAAACATGACACATACCGCTTATGCGTAGATTTTTCATTAAAAAAATAAAAATAAAAATTATAATCAATTAGACCAAATTAAGATAAAATCATAATTCATGCTCAAAATCAAATCAATTAAAATAACACAAAAACCAAAATATAAAAATTACGATGTAATTTATCCAAAAAAATAATAATAAACTGTTTTATAAAAACCAGACCAAGTCAGTAGCTGCCATTCTAGTTATGGGTTGTGGCTCATCACCATGTTGAAATTCCAAGTTGTTTGTCCAAACCGATCATTTTCGGTACAAATATAAGTTCAATTCTTTTTCTTTTTTTTTTGTTCGTTTTTGGTGTAGGAAAATTCTCACATCGTTCCGAGTCAAGTCATTAAGGTGTCCTGTTATTTGTTCAAAACTAGACATTATAACTTGGGAACTTATACGAACCTTTCAACACAAACTCCACTTAAATCAGGACTTGCGCAATGGGAAAGAATGGAACCCACACCAAGTGCTATATTAGTAGCAACTTGAGACTTCCCTCCTAACCAACTACGTTGCGCCCAGGAATAAATTCAACTCTTTATTTGGTTATGTTTGAAAATGATGATAGTTATGACTTCATTGTTGTAACTTTTATTATTATCAAAGTGGTTTGCAGTTACTTTTTAAGTGGAATTGATTACAATGTGGTTATGATTAGTAATTTAAATTCATTTTTTAACTTTAACGACCAAAATTAGGAAAATTATTAGGTGCTCTAGAAAATTGTAAGTCTTATATTTTTCTACAATCATACCACTTTTGAAATATCACATGACCATACTTCTGGAACACCCAATAATTATTCCTAAAACTAGAGGTCCATAATATGCACTGTTTTATCGAATTTGTATAAGAGAAATCATTTAATAATATCAAATCGTAAACTTTAATGTATGTCATAATCTTGAATTTCTGAGAAAAAAAGAAATTAAAAAAATAAAAACAATGGTTTAAATTTTATTTACTTAATCTTTCTCTCTTTTATAAATGTAAGATTATTCAAACATACATATACCCAATAATTTTAAAAATAAACTTTCCAAAGTTATATTGAAATTTTGAAAGAAGAATATTGCTATAGGCCTTAAAAGATTTATTAAAATTTTTTACATAAATATGGGACCCACACCATGAGAGTTCCACAATTGTATGAGACATTAGGTAAAAATTTTAATAAATATTTCATTACTCAAAAGAAAATAGCCAAATTATAAATAAAGTAATATTTAATCAGCTGAAGCATCCATACAAATGGATCCTTGGAATGTCAAATCGATAAATTAAAAAATACGAAAACAATTGAAAATTCCTAGATTTAAGGCACAAAATCATGAGAATAATTGTGTCAAAAAAGAAAAAAAAAATGGTATTAGCTAGCTAATAATTACTTGATCAAATCAAATTTTTATTTAAAAAATAAATAGTCTATTCTCAAATCATATTAGATGTTAATTTTTTCAATAAAAATTATGTAATTGCGGATGTTTGATCAATTTAAATATTCTTTTTTTATAGGAAAAGCTTCTTCGTTGTTGGCCTATTGTGGGCCTTGATCTGGACCCATCTCGATAATTCAAACCGTTGAATGTATAGGGTCTATCAAGTACATTATTTGTGGAACAAAAATCAAGTTGATCAGACATCGATAGCCACTTGTTCAGACCACATTTGTGTCAAGTGACTATCGATATCCGATCAATATGATTTTTTTCAAGAATAATGTACTGGAAGAGCCCTACATATTGAATGATTTAAATCATTCAAATTAGCCTGTAACGCCCCGAAAATTGGACAAGGTATATCTATTTATGCTACAAAACCCACCTAATAGACAAACACATATATATAGCTAACTATTCCACACATCCATTTCCATTAAATCCCAAATGCCAAACACATGCTATTCACATCTCAATGCCCCAGTTCCAATCCCAAGCATACATTTTACAACAAGTATGAAATGGAAGCCAAATAGATAATAAGTGCCCTACAGGCTTACAAATTTATCCAAGAACATTCTTGGTTACACAAAATGGAGTTTCAACTGAATGCAAATATAGCCTTGGGCTTACATTCAACAAAAAACAATAAAACAAAAATGAAGCTGTAATAACCCTCATTCTTGTCTTAGCCACGTTTATGTGCATTTGCATGATTTTGTATTGTTAAGCTTGCATTTGTAGACTTTGACTTGTTTTGCCTAAGTAAAGGTCCATGTCTTGTTTTGTGCTTATGTGTTTTGCCTTTGTGTTATATGCATGCTTTGTTCCTTGCTTGTTATCTTAAGCCTAGGTCATCTTAAGCCTAGGTCACACCTTTGAACCTCTCACACCTAGGACCATCCTGGAACCACTTTGGATGACCTCCACCATCACCTAGGCATATTGGCCGAGATGTCATCATCTAGGCTGAGGTGTGCATCACCTAGGCCAAGATGTGTATCATCTAGGTCGAGATGTTATCATCTAGGCGTCCTAGATCTTTGATCCTTGCACCTAGCGATCTTGTTCCTGGACTGGTATGACCTAGACCGAGGTGTGGGACATCTAGGCCAAGGTGTGGCACAGCTAGGCCAAGTGTTACCCTTCCTGGCCGAGATCAGTGAGACCTTACTTGCCGAAGCCTATGTCCTAATCCGAGATCGTTGCCTTGTTAGAGTGCCCATGCTATCTTACTTGCTATACACACTCTGTCATACTCTTGTCTTGTTATTCTGGCACCTTTTTTAGGAGATCCAACCAAACGTTGCCACGTGTCCCAGCAGAGGGTTAAGTCAGGTACTAGCTGAGAAACCCATATCATTTTGTCATATCCTACCCTTGAAGAAAGAGAAGCTCTAGGAAGAAGAGGAAGAAGTTCTTAGAGTGAGAGAGCTAAATTCCAAGCTTGATCTTCACACCTTGAACCGTTAGATTCGTGTTTTGAGGTTAGATTCTTGATCTACTCTTGTTGTTCTTTATGTTAATCTGATCACATTGCATGATCTAGCATGATTCATGAGCCATGCATCGATTTAATGTTTGTTTTGGAAAGAGAAAGTGATGTTCATGTGTTCTTGAAGAAAAACTATGTTTTGATCCGAAAGTTTGTAACAAGTTCCATGTTTTTGTGTTTGTTTTCATGAAATCTTCAACTATGGGTACCCGGGTCCATGATTTCAAACTCATATCATGAAATCTTAGATTTTGAATAAGAAGTTATGATTTTTGCATTCATGTTCTTCGTGTTCTTCATGTTCATGTTCTTCAAGAGGAAACCCAGATTTCCAGACTTCATTTGCCTAAGTGTGGTCATTGAGACCCACTCTTGCCTAGATCTCACACCTAGGCCAAGCATCGTATCTCACCTTGGCCTACCTTGCATGATCACTTGTACCTTAGCCTATCTTGCATGCACACCTAGGCCGACCATCGCACACCTAGGTCAACCACCACATACCTAGGCCGACCTTGGTACACCCTTGCCGGCACCTTGTAACATCTCGGCAGGCAGTCGCACACCTAGGCCTAGGAGACCACACCTCGGCCAACACCCCCTGAGTTCACCCAGCTAAGCCACTTTTGCCTAGATCATCTCTGTGCATCCATTCCAAGACATGGTTGGTACCCAGCATGTTTTCTCTAGAAGAAAAATAGTGTTTTGACTCCCAGCACATGTTTTGCTTTGTCTTGACTTGGTTTTGGAAAGAAATGTCGAGATCTTTACCCTCATGTAAGGCTTGTTTTGAAAGTGCATTTCTTAACCATCTTTGAGCATTCCTTCTTGTCTTCTTGAAGTGCATTCAGTGGACTTTTATTATGTATTTGTAGGTCTTGGATCCTTGCCTTAATCCCTACATCCGAAGAGCTATCTGAGTAGTATTTTTAATAAAGCTATGTTACAATGTTTTGATAAAAGCTTTGCTTTGTTTTGTTTTGAAAAAGTATTTGTTCAAGTATGAATGATTATCCACTAGTTTTTGTATCAAGTATTATGTTTTGTTTTGATGACATTTTGGAAAGTCCTTTCGTGCTAGGGGACGTTAAGCCTATGTAGCACCTTTGTTTGAGATATCTCTTTTGCCACTGACGGTCTTGAACGGGTGGGTTTGTCTAATCGATTTCGGGTCAGCCACCGACGATCGCGAACGGGTGTGCTTCAATTTAGAGATGATTATTCCCTTGTTTTGCCACCGACGGTTTTCCAGGTGGGTTCTCTAACCGATTCCGGGTCGGCCACCGACGGTCGTGAACCGGTGTGCTTCGATTCCGGGACGGTTATTCCCTTGTTTTGTTCGGAATGTCATCCCTTGGTATTATGTAGATGTTATTAAACATCCAAGAAGCTTTGAAAGACTTTGATTGATGAACTTGATTTATCCCATGTTTTGTTACAAGTTATGATATGTATTGTTTTGATAAAGATCTCGGATATCATTCATTCAAACCTTTATTACTTATATCATTCACTGAGTATCCAAGCTCACCCTCCCCTTTATATATATGTAGGTGACGAACAAGAAGGCGATAACGCCTAAGATGTTATGTGCAAGATGTTTGATTCATGTGTTGCATCATCTTGAAGATTATGCTTCTTAGTTTGTAATTCATTTCTTTTTGTATATGTTGGCTTGAGAAGCCTTTTGATCAAGATGTAACATGTACTTTATTTTATTTGTATCCAAGTTATAAACCATGTTAAAATATATGTGATTTCATTTAATTTATGCACAACTCTTATGGACTACTTAGATTTAAATTTGCTTCCGCTCATGTAAGCCCCATATGTATACTCTGATTGTGTGAATCTTTGTAAGTTGGCCTTTGGTAATCTCGAATTACTGGCCATCACGGCACCATTCTACTAGGGACGGAATGGGGTCGTGACAGAAGCCTTAGCTCCGAGTCCTCCCAAGTCAATGCCTTGGTGGAGGCATAGTACTTGTACCTGAAATGGTTTCCCTTATAGGGTGAGACACAGCCTAGTAGAGATATACTACACAACATATGAACCATGACAAGACTAAAGAGGAGTATGCTCATTCCATGCTCATGATAAAATAATTTATCACTCTTTTTATAAAGCATGTAATGCTGAGATGCAACAACAGATATAAAACCATTTCCATTTTAAACCATATCTGTTACATGAATACAGGCTCTGTGAATCTCTAGGTGAGTGTCTACAAGTAGGCTCTAATGCACTACCACTGTCATTTTTACCTGTAAACTGGAAGGCTCGACACCTAACCGCGCGGTTTTACACCCCCTGCCCAGATTTACCAAGTATTCATCTTTTTGCAAACAGATACATTTCTAAATATTTCTAAAAAATAGATACATTTTCAATGAAATGAATGTAATGCAATGTTCAATGCAACAAATGAGGAAATGTGGTTCAATTTACCTAAGTCTCATGCATTTCTACAACAATCATGGTTATCCTCCACCGATAGCCCAAAACAGATATTTCTAAACAGATATTTAAATAATTAAATTCCAAAAATTCTGATAAATACGATCTATTCCACATCTCACCAAATATGAACAACTACACTAGTTTTTATATCACAATCACGTCCGGTAACCTCTCAAGGTCCATTTCTAACTGTGTCGGTTTTATTCCAACAGATACATTAAACAAAATAATATCGTTAATGCCCAAGAAAACATCGTTTTCTTTCCAAACTCATTCTCCAAGCATTATTCAACTATGACATATTATTTTGATCAAAAGCCCTAAAAGTTAAACATAATTCCCTTGTTTTCTTTAAAAATACTCTTTTGGTCGCAAACCGGTAAAAATTTCAAAACCAATCAAATTGAAGTCCGTTTTTGTTAAAATTTAAAACATAGCTCTTTCATAACCTTACAAACATATTCCAAGTTTACACTTTCGCAATTTGGGTATCAACTTTTTACTTTTCTCAAAATTTCCTTTTAAGCAAATAAATCACAAATTTTCCAAAAAATCTAATTATATTATATATAACTCTAAGCTCCATATAATCAAGTAAAAGTGCATAAAGAAGTATAGGAAAAATTCCTACCTCAAGCTAAGAAGCTTTCAAATTTTTTTGCAACAAAAATT
Organism: Camellia japonica; assembly: GCA_030407325.1. Taxonomy (NCBI): domain Eukaryota; kingdom Viridiplantae; phylum Streptophyta; class Magnoliopsida; order Ericales; family Theaceae; genus Camellia; species Camellia japonica. Next base: position 14,125,637 of record JAPPVO010000059.1, read on the forward strand.
AAATTTTTTTGGAGCCAAACAACGCCTTTTCCGCCCTCTACGTTTTGATCCAAAGCCCTAGCGGTCAAAAATGACTTACACTAGATCAAATCAAAGAAAAACCAACTTGGAACCTCTTTTCTCTTGTTTCCTCAGTGCAAGAACTCCAAGAATTCTCAAAAGTTGAACAAAATATTTATTTGGCTACTATTTATAGATTTTATTTTTTTTGGTTTTAACTAAGCAAATATCTAACCATATATATATATACACCTATATATATATATATATATATATATCAATTAAAAATACATTTCCACATCTTTAATGACAAAAGTAAATATAATATTTTCTCACTACAAAATATATTTCATTTAATGGTACACATCATAAATATTCACAACTCTTTTATGGTAGTCAAATAATAATAATAAAATCACAACACTATTACATGGTTACTAACGGGTCACAATTCAATCAATTGGGTCCAAAATGAATGGAGTTTAATAATTTAAATCCCCAACTAATTTATCTCAAATCATGATCCGAACACCCAAAACTCAATTTTAAATTCTGCTATAAATTAAACTGAACACCAATCAGTTCGTGAATTTTCATAAAATAAATACTCATCATTAAATTCTAAAATTTTTATCCAAGATGCTAAACTCATATGGAAACAACATATATAAAATTTCATAATTTTCTAAGATCGAGAACTATTTTTAAAAAATACAAAAACGAACTATTTTCGCACAGAATTTACGCGACAATCAAATTCAAAAATTTGCTCAATTAAATTATGCGCTGACTATTTTTTTAAAAGAAAAAAAAAATTGGGTGATTACATAGCCCGAAGCAAGGCCCACTATAGGCCAACAATACCCTCCAGTTCGATTTGCAGACTAAAAAGAAGTCTCTTCTTTTTTCTTTTTTTCTTTTTTATATATATAGATAATCTATACAGTTAGTCTTAAAATATGAACAGTTTAGATTATAAAAATAGTCTCACCATAGACCCACCATGGCCAAAGCAGCCAATTCTAGTACAATTTTATTTTATTTTTTTTAGATTTGCAATTCTAGTTAATTTGCACAAGAAATTATAAAGCGTGTTTTTGATTGATCAATAAATGATGGACATGGGTAAACATAAAATATAGGAGAATTATGCGAACTAATTAAGAACTTATTATGCAAAATAGTTTATAGTTTCACTTTAGAGAATGTCTTCAACATTTTTAAATTTCATTTACTTTCAATTATGATTACGATGATATTCAGACGATCGTATATATATATATAATATATATATTATATCTCACTAATTACTGTATCTGATGTACACTATATATCTATTATAATATAAGGCAATTGATGCCTTTTGAATAGTGAAATCATCGTTCATTAGTGATTTTTATTTTGTCATTTTTGCCAATAATGTCCTCTATGGGGGCCGAGATTCGAGAGTCATAGAAATTTCAGATAGTCGAATTTGGGAGAGTCAAGGTTTGAAGCACTCGGCCATTGGCTCGAAAGCTTAAATCCAACCCTACTTGGCCAAATAACCGATTAAGCGAGGAGCCGAGTGAAGATCGGTCCATTATAAAATATGCCGAATATGAGGTGGAGGATGGACCTAATCCCGAGGCCCAAAGAAGAAAAGATATAAATAGAAGAGACATTAGCCAGAAGGAGGTATGGGAGAATTATTGTGCTTAACTTAGAATACAAGCATTCTTGAGTGTAGAGATTGACTTGTCCGTCGGAGTGCTAATTCCGGCACCCCCGACCAGAGTGTTTATTCCTTTTCAGGTGACTATCAGCGGATCTCGAGCGCTTCGCAAGATCATAAAAGTATTTCCAAACCACTTCTCCACAATTGGCATCGTCTGTGGGAATACTCAAACACATCCATGGCGAGCGTGACGGAAGACCCTCCGACAGTCACTGTTGACCATATATCACAAGATGAAACCACTCCAACAAACATGCTTGGAACAGAGACTATTGCCGCAAGACGTGCCTTGAATTTCGCCTCATCCTCGACTTCGGAGCACGAAGCAATGCAAGCGCTCCTGGAACAAGCAAAGCAAAACGAACAAAGATTGGAGAACATGATTGTAGAGAACGAACATCTCCATCAGGATTTGGCGTTGGAGGTGGCGAAGTTCAAACAAGCTGCATACCAAGGCCCGAAACGACCCGAGAGGGCAGTTGGTCGACGATCTCGAGCCCAACAACAAGATACTGATAGCAACTCCGACTTATTATCCTCGGAGCCCAAAAAGGAGGGACGATCTGAAATTTCCAGTTCTTCTAAAGAGAGTCCCCGTACAAGGCGTAACGAAGAAGAAACAGCTCGGAAGACGATCAACGCGATCCTTTTGTACGACAGATTGCAAAGGCAATACTACCCAAGAAATTCAAAGCACCGTCATGTACCCTGTACGACGGTAAATTGGTACAAGATGGCCGGCTACAACCGTACGTCCGAAAAGGCAACCCAACCAAAGCAATAGCCTTGACATAGGATTCACATTCGCTCCACGTGATCCACATGATATACAGCCTGCCAATGTCATCAGCGGTGCACGCGATTCAGTCGAAGTCTAACCCTCAAGAGCAACTCACTCCGGCTAAACGGCCCCATGAAGCCGAGGTTATCACTTTTGATGATTTGGATTTGGCCGGAGTAACACTGCCCCACATTGATCCCTTGGTAATTGAGTTACGCGTAAACCGATTCACAGTTGAGCGCGTACTCATCGATCCGGGGAGTACATCGGAGATTATGTACTACAAGACATTCACCAAACTCGGCTTCTCCGAATCGGATCTCTCTCCGGCCCCTTATCCACTATTCGGCTTCAATGCCAATCCAGAGTACCCGTTGGGAAAAATCAGACTTCCCGTTCGAGCAGGTTCCCGAACAGTGGATGTAGGATTCTTGGTCGTCAAGCTGCCGTCGCCGTATAATCTCATCATGGGGCGATCCTGGTTGCATACTATGCGAGCCGTGCCAAGCACCTATCATCAGCTGCTCCGCTTCCCGACAGAACGCGGTATTGAGCAAATCCGTGGCTCCCAGAAATCGGCACAAGCATGTTATCTCCTTGCTGAGAAAACGCCAAAGGAACTACAGGTGAATTCCATTGAGATGCCGGATCGAGAAAGCCTCGACGATGTTGGGCGGCCCCAAACGAAAAGGCAACGGAAGACTTAGCACGAGTTCAAATCGATGGAAGCCCAGACAAGTTCTTCATGGTCGGCGCCTCCTTGAATCAGGCCGACAGACAGCAGCTAATATCTTTCCTGCTCAGCAACCTCGATGTCTTTGCATGGACTCCGTACGAGATGCCGGGTATAGATCCGTCAGTTTCACAGCACCATTTGAATGTCGATCCTAAGTGTAAGCCGATCATTCAGAAAAGCCGGCGGTCAGCCGCAGAGCACACTGCCGCCGTTGTTGAGGAAGTTGACAGGCTGCTTGACGCCGGAGCAATTAGGGAGGTGACCTACCCTACATGGCTCTCTAATACAGTGGTGGTGAAGAAGAAAAATGGGACTTGGCGAGTGTGCGTCGACTTCACGGACCTAAACAAAGCCTGCCCAAAGGATTGTTTTCCTCTTCCCAGGATAGACCAGCTTGTAGATGCTACGGCGCGCCATCAGCGTATGAGTTTCCTTGATGCCTATAGAGGTTATCATCAAATCGCTATGCATCCGGAGGACCAAGAGAAAACTGCATTCCTCACCCCAAGAGGAACCTATTGCTATAAGGTAATGCCTTTTGGGTTGAAGAATGCAGGGGCAACCTACCAGAGACTGGTCACCACCATGTTCAAGGAGAAACTCGGCAAAACTATGGAAGTGTACATTGACGATATGGTGGTCAAATCCAAAGAAGAGCAGAATCATATAGCCGATCTGGAAGAGACATTCGGCATCCTACGCAAATATGGAATGAAGTTGAACGCTTCCAAATGTGCGTTTGGTATCGGCTCTGGCAAATTCTTGGGCTACATTGTCAACCACAGAGGAATCGAAGCCAACCCAAGGCAAATCACAGCAATCCTGGAGCTCGGCTCCCCTCGTTCAGTAAAGGAGGTTCAAAAGTTGATGGGGATGGCTGCCGCACTCAACAGGTTTATCAGCCGGTCCACAGATCGCTGCCGACAATTCTTTCATACACTACGGCAGGGCAAGGCCTTTGAATGGTCCGCCGAGTGCGAAGCCGCTTTCAACGGCCTGAAGACCTACCTCCGCTCAGTACCACTCCTGACAACACCCTCTGCTGGCGACCCGCTCATTTTGTACCTGGCAGTTTCTGACCGAGCCGTCAGCGCCGTATTGATAAAGGAAGAGCTGGGGGAGCAGCGGCCAGTGTATTATGTGAGCAAGGCAATGGTTGACGCCGAAACACGCTACCTTCCGCTGGAAAAGCTCATCCTAGCCCTAGTTATGGCGGCAAGGAAGCTCATGCATTACTTCCAGGGGCATAGCATTGGGGTGCTAACAGATTATCCCCTCCGATCAGTACTACGCAGTGCGGAAGCATCTGGACGTGTTTCAAAGTGGGCTCTGGAACTTGGCCAGTACGATATTCAATTTCTACCCAGAACCTCAATCAAGGGACAGGTGCTTGCCGACTTTATCGCCGAATTCACTGGGGGCCTCGCCGACTTCAAGTCAGATGAAATTCGACCGAAGCCGAACTGGAGGATTTATGTTGGGGACATCTGGCAGTTGTATTGTGATGGATCGTCCAATCAGCGGGGCAGTGGAGCCGGAGTTGTAATCATGACCCCCGACGGCGCAATAATTGAGCAGGCCGTCAAGCTCGGCTTCGAAGCATCAAATAACGAAGCCGAATACGAAGCCCTTTTAGCCGGTTTGCGGAATGCGCATATTCTGGGTGCTCGGCGTCTGCTTATGTTTTGCGACTCAAAACTGGTGATCAATCAGCTAAAGGGGGAGTACGCAACAAGAAATGACCGTATGGCGGCCTACATGGCAAAATTTAACCATCATGAGTTGAACCAGATAACACGTGATCAGAACACCCATGCAGATGCCTTGGCTTGCCTAGCCTTTGCAATCAACTCAGAGATAAAACGGACCATCGAAGTAGGATTCATCCCAGAGCCAAGCATTGGCCCTTCGGAGGAAGTCCAAATCAACGTTATAGAATCTGCACCAAGTTGGATGGATCCCATTGTTGCATTCCTATCTTCTGAACAACTCCCAGAGGACAAGAAAGAAGCACATAAGCTACGAAACAAAGCCATGCGATACTACTTGGATCCGCAAGGAAGGCTTTATAAAAAGTCACTCTCTGGCCCATATTTGGAATGTGTGCACCCGGACAAAGTCGGGGAGCTTCTGACTGAGATACACGAAGGCAGTTGTGGTGCCCATTCTGGCGGACGCTCTTTGGCCCATCGAGCTATAACGCAGGGGTATTATTGGCCGACAATGAGAGCGGACGCCGAGTGTTATGCAAAAAAGTGTGAACAGTGCCAGAAATTCTCCCCGTTAAACCATCTGCCTGCTGAAGAGTTAAACTCTATCACCAGTCCTTGGCCGTTCGCCCAGTGGGGGCTTGATATCGTAGGACCATTGCCGAGGGCTCCAGGGAACAAGCGATACCTGATCGTCGCAACAGATTACTTCACGAAATGGGTCGAAGCGGAGGCATTAACACACATTCGAGAGGCTAACGTTAAGCGCTTTGTGTGGAGGAACATCATAACACGATTTGGCATTCCAAGAGCTCTTATCTCAGACAACGGCACCCAGTTTGATTGCGGCGTATACCGAGAGCTGTGCAACAAATATGATATTCAGCCTTACTTTTCTACGCCGGCTTCCCCCAAAGCAATGGCCAAGCCGAAGCCTCTAATAAATCCATCTTGGACGGCATCAATAAGAGGCTGGAGAAAGCCAAAGGCAAATGGGTCGAAGAATTGCTGAGTGTACTGTGGGCTCATTGAACTACACCGAGAAGATCGACTAGGGAAACGCCGTTTGCCCTATGCTTTGGAACCCAGGCAATCTTACCCCTGGAGATCGGCCACCCGACACTCAAGTCGCAAGTTTTTGATACGGGCCGAAACGACATGATGCTGGCTTTGGATTTGATTCTAATCGAAGAACGAAGAGACCGAGCCCTTGCGTCCATGGCACGGTACCAGCAGCAGCTGGCAAAGTCGTATAATCAACGCGTTCAGCTGCGCCGCTACACACCAGGAGAGTTGGTCCTGAAGAAGGTGCTCCCAGCTGACAGGAAATCGGCCGATGGAAAATTGGGTCCTAACTGGGACGGCCCCTATCAGATCGATTCGATCGCTGGAGTAGGGGCATATCGGCTCAAAGACATGTCAGGAAGGAGTCTGCCACGACCTTGGAATTCCACGCATTTACGCAAATTTTATCATTAACCCGACTTGTGGGACATGATGCTTGTTCCGAACTGTTCGCCATGTACATCTCTTTTTCTGTAATACAAAGATTCCCATTCACCTACTACAGAATCTAGTTCAAAGATGTTCCGATTAAAGCCTCCGGATTCGGAGCGCCCTTCGTGGATATCACGATTGGCCAAATAAAGTCTCCGGATTCGGAGCCCCATCGGCGAATGACGTCTTTGGGCCGATTAAGCCTCCGGATTCGGAGCGCCCTTCGTGGATATCACGATTGGCCAAATAAAGTCTCCGGATTCGGAGCCCCATCGGCGAATGACGTCTTTGGGCCGTTAAAGCCTCCGGATTCGGAGCGCCCTTCGTGGATATCACGATTGGCCAAATAAAGTCTCCGGATTCGGAGCCCCATCTGCGAATGACGTCTTTGGGCCATTAAAGCCTCCGGATTCGGAGCGCCCTTCGTGGATATCACGATTGGCCAAATAAAGTCTCCTAATTCAGAGCCCCATCGGCGAATGACATCTTTGGGCCGCTAAAGCCTCCGGATTCGGAGTGCCCTTCGTGGATATCACGACTGGCTGAATAAAGTCTCCGGATTCAGAGCGCCCTTCGTGGATATCACGATTGGCCAAATAAAGACTCCGGATTCGGAGCCCCATCGGCGAATGACGTCTTTGGGCCGATTAAGCCTTCGGGCCGTGCGTAACACAATGATGTCGATTAAATCAGGCCAATCAATGTTCATTTACTCGTCTGAAATACGTTTATTCAAACATGTATATAATAAAACACATGCAAGCACGTATGCGCCGAACAAAAATTATAACAAAACATTGAAAATAAAGTTCTTTTTTATTCGACCAACCAATAAATACATAATTCTAGACGCGATCCGCGTTTGAACATTACAACGAATATTTTTATTCGGCGTCGCCCTCATCATCGCTCTTTTCAACTTCAAAGGCGGTAAAGGGCAAATGATCACGATGATCCAGGTCACACAAGTTGGAATCGACACCCTTTGCTCGGAGAGCCTCCGCGGCCTGAAGAGTCGCGATCCTACCATGCTTAAAACCCCGATTCTCGCATCGGCAGACCTCCTTAGCAAGCGTCTCTTTCGTTTTGTATATCCCAACCTTCCGACCAGCATGGAAGCCCTCCTCATAACCTTTGGCCCTCGCAGTACGGCAAACATGCCTGCCATATCTCGGTCGGCGATGACATGACTCAATAGCCGTTGGGTCACCCTTTCGTCCACAATCGGGTTAGATTGACCCGCCGCATGCAGATAAGCGACTTTAACCTTCCTAAGCTCGCCCTCAGCTTTCTCCGCACGAGCCTCCGAACTGCGGATCCGTTCGTCCATTTTCTCCATCTCCCGCCGCGCGGCGCGCAGATGCATGCCGACTTCGTAGGCGGTGTACAGCCCCTTCACCGCCCCATGAATACCCTCTCGAAACACTTCGAAATCTCATCGTCCAACCATTGATTGTTGGACTTTTGGTGAAAAGATCTGTCGAGTGAACTTGACCGCTACACCCAGATCATTGACGATGGAATCTGCCTCAGTCATCGGTTTATTCCCCACGAACACCGCAAAACTCAATGGTCGTGGCGTCGCGTCTGACTCATTCCTCGGTCGTGGTCGCGGGGAGCTTCCCCGTTGATGCTTCTCTCTTCGGGGTGATCTGCTTCGACGGCTTGAAAGTTGACGTTTTTCGCTTTCCTTGGACGTCCTTCCTCCCGTACGCGCAGGCTCGCTGCTGCGATTCATCGCAGTATCTAGCTCAGCCAGCGTTCGTCCCTCTCCTCTGCTGTTGAAGAACAGTCTGTTTGACATTCGCCCTCGCCCCAAGCTAGTTCAAATCGAGTCTGAATAAGAATAAGTGGACCCACTGGCGCGAAATCACCCCATTTATTCGTAGGTATGCAGCGACCCCGAGGCAATTTCATTAACGCTTTTGGCAGTCTCCAAACGACGGAGGCCGATTGATATGTGCCACAGCCACTTCATGCACTAATTTTTGGCTTGTTAAAACGGCCTAATTATCTAAACGGCAATTATAGGAGAATGCCTTGAAGTCCATGCACTGGCTGGGGCAAGGGCAGATTTATTAATCTAACCGGCCGAGCATCTTGGCCCCATGCCGATTGATATGTGCCACAGCCACTTCATGCACTAATTTTTGGCTTGTTAAAACGGCCTAATTATCTAAACGGCAATTATGGGAGAATGCCTTGAAGTCCATGCACTGGCTGGGGCAAGGGCAGATTTATTAATCTAACCGGCCGAGCATCTTGGCCCCATGCCGATTGATATGTGCCACAGCCACTTCATGCACTAATTTTTGGCTTGTTAAAACGGCCTAATTATCTAAACGGCAATTATGGGAGAATGCCTTGAAGTCCATGCACTGGCTGGGGCAAGGGCAGATTTATTAATCTAACCGGCCGAGCATCTTGGCCCCATGCCGATTGATATGTGCCACAGCCACTTCATGCACTAATTTTTGGCTTGTTAAAACGGCCTAATTATCTAAACGGCAATTATGGGAGAATGCCTTGAAGTCCATGCACTGGCTGGGGCAAGGGCAGATTTATTAATCTAACCGGCCGAGCATCTTGGCCCCATGCCGATTGATATGTGCCACAGCCACTTCATGCACTAATTTTTGGCTTGTTAAAACGGCCTAATTATCTAAACGGCAATTATGGGAGAATGCCTTGAAGTCCATGCACTGGCTGGGGCAAGGGCAGATTTATTAATCTAACCGGCCGAGCATCTTGGCCCCATGCCGATTGATATGTGCCACAGCCACTTCATGTACTGATTTTTGGCTTTTTAAACGGCCTAACTATCTAAACGGCCTAATCATCTAGTCGGCAAGTATACAAAACGTTTTATCCAAAACAGCAACCAAACAATTCCGTTCATTAGTAACAGCAAAGTACAAAATGAATTTTCATTAAGTAAATTGGGCACAAATTGTAACCATTTTACATATGAAAATTACTAGACAAAAAGCTAAAAATTACATGCAAATCCTAAAACAAAAAACAAGAGCCGCCCAAATTAGTCCTCGGAGTCAGACTCCAGCGGCTCAACATCCACTTGTTCGTATGGAATTGAGGTAGCCAATGTCACGTCAGCAGCAGCAAGGGCTTTGAGCCAGCCGTGTTTAAATCCCCGATTCTCAAATTTGGGGACTTCGTCTACATATTCATCAAAAGCAGATTTTTTCCCAGCATCGATTGCGCTAGAAGCCTTAAGATCGGCTGTTTCCTTCGCCGCCTTCATCTCTTCCAACGCAGCCTCCAATTTAGAGATCGCCTCCTGGGCCAATTTAAGCGCGTCGTCGCTCGCATCCGCCCTCTTCTCGACGACTGATCTCAATTCTTCAGCATTGCGGGCTCTCTCCATCTCGGCCTCGGCACAGGCACCCTCTGTCTGTGCCCTACTCCTTTAGCTCTCAACCTCCGCTTGTAAACGGCCAATTAGCTCAACGGCATCGTGATAGCGATGACCCATGTCGGCTATCCTTCCGACGGCCTGCAAAACAGGAAGATAAGAACAGGATAATATTTGCGTAAAGAGAAAAGACAAAGTGCAGATATATACCAAAAGAGCCGATTGCGCGGCCAACCCAATTGCAACCAGATCCGGCTCTGCCCGAAAAGCCGCATTGTCAGCAGGCAGTGAAATAGACGTCGCCAAGCTGAGTGCAACCGCTAGATCTTTGTTCACCGAAGCATCGGAGGAGATCGGCATATTCTTTATCTTGGGCTAGATAACAAAAGGTACGATCACGTCCGACTCCTCCAAACGAGGTCGTTTGTCGGCACGATCTTCTTCTGAGCCGGCTTCGACATCGGCAGGGCGCTTCTCCACCCTTTGCTCAGCTTCTACACTTGCCTGCACAAAAGGTTCCGCCTCGGTACTTCCGTTCTTTGTCGTCCCCTCAATAACAGGCAAGGAGGACTGGGACTGAGATTCGGCAGCCCGAATCTCCTCCGCCCTTCGCAGCGCGACCATCCTTTCCGCGTTCGCCTTCTTGGCAAGTTTAGTGAGGCTCAACCTAGCCATATCTTCTAGGAACGCACCGGGAAGGTCCTCCAGACCGTGAAAAATATCGTCAAGTGGACGGTCCTCTGGACCCGAAGTGGACGAAGGATCAGCCGAATTGAGGCCGGCTTCTTCAAATGCTAACTTCAAAGCCTCGTCAACCTCAATTTCGGATTGGTCTGACTCGGCGGCCTCAGCAACTTCTGGTCGCTCCGAATCTGATCCCTCACAACCGACTTGCCTGAAATTTCTGAAATCAGTCAAGATAAGGGCGATAAGAAACTCCTTACCCTTCGGAATTGGGATGTTTTCTGCCGCCGAAGAGGTCGTATAAGTCGGCTCATAGCAGAGCAGAACGTGGGCCGCCCTCCCCTGCTTCTAAAGACTCGATCGGCCGAAATACTTGAGCGCAGTCTTGATTTCCGAAAGGACGGCATCGTCAGTCGAGGTCAAGACTTTCTTCAAATCGTTTCCTGCAAAAGCAAAATCATGAGGTCCCGAAAATAAGGTTTTATAAATATAACAAGTAAATAAATAAAAAAAGATACTCGGCCACCTGGTTCGCCCCCTCCGTCTAGGAATACGATCAAGGCGATCCTCGCCTTCGCCGAATTCCCAGTTTCCTTGGACGACGACCACAACATCATCGACTCGCTTCCCAGAGCTGGAAAGCATAGTCACTAGTTGATGGTCGGTGTCTTTGGCCCTAAGGAAATAACGCCCGTGCCGACCAGTAGACTTGGCCAAGGCGTAGCAATGCCGAATAGCGGGAATGCCAAGGTTAAGCCCAAGGCGGCGGTTTAGTGCGATAATCCCCATCACGACCCTAAAGAAGTTGACGTTGGGTTGGGAAGGGATTAACCCCCAATGGCAAAGCACGGCCCTAAGGAGTGGGTGAAGGGGGAAACGGACCCCACCCTCTACGATTGATAGAAAAGGAAAGACGATCGTGGTTTCATCAACCCTCTCCATATCGAGGGTGCCGTCTGCCACAAATGACAGACGGACGTCATCAGGAATGGAAAAATGGCGTCGGAAGCCAGAAATTCGATCCAGTGAGAGGAGATCTTTTAAATGTTTCGCCATTCCCCCCAGCCAATAGGATTATGCTAAGCCAAAAAACGAAGCAGAGAAGGAGAGAACTTACAAGAGGCAAAGGAGATAGAGAAGAGTAGGAAGTTGCAGAGGTAGTTCGGGAGGCAGTCCAGCGACGGGCGTCTAAAAGCGTGTATGTATTTGAAAAGACGTCGAAATTTTAAATCACAATAAATAGAAGTGTACGAGGGGGCGGGAAGTTGAAATGATAACCGAGAAGCGTGTGTATAGACATTTGCGTTGGAATGCGGTCAGCCGCCGAATTTCGGCTCTGACTCTTCGAATTCGAAGCCAAACACTCCAGTCAACTGTCGTTAGTGGAATGCTTGGGGGGCAATTGTGGGGGCCGAGATTCGGGAGTCGTAGAAATTCCGGATAGTCGAATCAGGGAGAGTCGAGGTTTGAAGCACTTGGCCATTGGCTCGAAAGCTCAAATCCAAGCCTACTCGGCCAAATAACCGATTAAGCAAGGGACCGAGTGAAGATCGGTCCATTATAAAATGTGCCGAATATGAGGTGGAGGATGGACCTAATCCCGAGGCCCAAAGAATAAAAGATATAAATAGAAGAGACATCAGCCAGAAGGAGGTATGTGAGAATTATTGTGCTTAACTTAGAATACAAGCATTCTTGAGTGTAGAGACTGACTTGTCCGTCGGAGTGCTAATTCCGGCACCCCCGACTGGAGTGTTTATTCCTTTTCAGGTGACTATAAGCGGATCTTGAGCGCTTCCCAGGATCAAAAGAGTATTTCCAAACCACTTCTCCACATCCTCAGTGTTTGGGACTTGGGAATGTTGTTGTGCCTTGAAAGCACAGTAGCCTGCTGCGTTCCTTTTTGGGAAGTCGTTCTGAGTATTTTTTGATGATTTGAATCATTCATATTGTAAGGTTCGTCAAAAATATTATTGATGTAAAAAAATCAAGTTATTCGGATATTCATGACACCATGATTAGGCCTAATTGTTTTAAAAAAATTATGAAAGTTATGTTAATCGTTAATTTTTATAAAAACAAATGTGCTTTAGATATGGGGTTACAAATATCTAATTAACTTAATTTTTTATATAGATGATCTACTCAACGAATTTTATAATAAAAATAGTTTAAACTATCAAAAGAGACTCGAAACAACACTACAATAGCCTGTTGTGCCCAAAGAGACCGCAGGATCCCAATCTCAGTGGTTTGAGCTTTGAATACATTTGAGGTGAGGATGTCTTGTACAATTAACCTATCTAAACCCTCAAACGTAATTTGCGATGTGAAGTTTTAAATGTAATTACTTTTTTGCCCTTCTATTTTGTTGACCTTAAAACTAAAGTTCTGCTTCATTCACTATCTTCTAGGTTCTTTTTTGAAAATTTGAAACTCCTATAGGCCGTTATTATTCTTCATTTCCTTTGGCCTATTTTGGAAAAGTAAGTTAAAAGTAAATTTTATTTATTTATTTTTAAAAATATATATATATAAAAAAGTAGAAAGTTGATATAATTTAAAAAAATTAAAAATCCATTAAGCATACTTTCGTATTAGGAAAATTCCATCCATTAAAAAAAAGTTGTACCAAAAAAAAAAAAAACTGGAATATAAATGTGGTAATTTTATTATTTAAATGAAAAACATTGCCATGTTATTTTGTTCTAATATAAGAGTTTATGTTGAGCCCTATTCATTTTCTATGATATAAATTTTGTATCATTTTTGTATTTGTTATATCATTACTCTTTGCATTATTATTAATGTTAGTGCTCCTTGTAGACAACCAAACATATTTGAAGGTTTTAAATTTGAACTCAGTTGGATTTTGGGACCAATAAAATTAGCCAGTGAAGTTATTTTAAGATCTTAAATTTTGATTCAGCACAGGAAAAAAAATATATTGAAAGATTCAACTTTCATTCAGTTTTTTATTTTTATTTTTATTTTTATAGCAATTTTCATTATCTATGAATTTATCCACAAGATTTAAAATCTCTTCACTCTATGATTAAATAAGATTGTTATACTTTTGCTTTTATTTACACATGGATTTAATAGTTATATTTTAAAATAATTTTGTATTGTTATCATCTTAATACTTCATTGGACAAGAATTATACAAATTTCTTGTATCATGGGCACAGTAATTGGACTTAGTATATATATATATATACAAATACAAATGGGAGATGAATGCGCCCTAAAAATCATGATCACATTTATATTGGTGGGAGCACTACCTAGTACCAAGTCATAGTGGCCAGCCAAATGGTTTCTGATCCATCAATTCATGCATTATATACAGAAAAAAGATATGTACCTGAGAATATATTGTGAATTTTTTTTTGTAAGTGAAATAGGTGATTTAAATTTAATTTAATAATTCATGGGTCATTTTTAAAAATGAATTTCATATTTTATATATTTTTTTAATTAATTTAGAACTTATTTAGTAACATTTATATTTATGTTTTCAAATTTTATGAAATCTGTAACAAAAAAATTTGTTTCGTTTCCCTTTTTTTAAAAATTTATAAAAATTTACTAAATTTTTTAAAATATAAAAAAGTTAGTTTCGCTTGTATAAATTTATTAGTATTTCTTTTTCATCATTTCTATCTACCCCATTACTCATCACTATTACTAGCCACCATCGTTAATGATCTCCTCCACTAGCAACGTCCTTCGACCGCCAATCACATCCTATGACAATAACCAGTTTTGCCGACCACCTTTTGCTGGAAACAACCTTAACCAGATGGTCTCCATCTTTGCCTTTCACCTCTAGCAACTAACAATTACCTCTGACCACCATTTCTAACCGTTGACAACCACTTCCCATGAGTTGGCCCCTTTCACTTATTTTCAATAATTTTTTTTTTTTTTTTTTAAATTTTCAGTTGTACCCACACTACAAAAAATTAAGGTTTTAGAGACTAAAATTTAGGGAAAAAATTATTTTTTAGGGACCAAATATTTTTGTTGCGAAAAGTGTTGTTATTATATTTTTGATAACGAAAATTGAACGTTAGTGATAAATTGTTATCCTTTTTGTTAGGACCTTTTGTTGTCAAATTCCATGGATCAAAACCAAGGTTGTAACAAGAGTTCTTTAAGAAGTTGGTTTCCTTCAAAAACAGGATTACTTTGGAGTTCTGCAAGAAGTTGGTTTTTTACAAGAAGTTGGTTTTCTTTCCCAACTAGGATTGCTTTGGTTTTCTATAAATAGTTGGGTTTCTCCCAAATCTAGGCTATTCATTGATTCATTCATTGAATCTCTCCAGATCTTCTTTTTGGTTCTTAAGGGTTATATCTGGAGATATTTTTTTTAAGTTTTCTTTGATGTTTTTATTGAGTATTCAACTCATGGTTTAAAGAGAGTACATCAAAGGTTTGTTTGTTATACACAAAAGAGAGAGTTGTTCTTCAGTTGTGGATTCTGAAGAATTCGAGCCTGAAGCTTTGGTGAATCCGGAGTGGCTCATCAGAAAGACAATTCCGTGGTGAAGATGGGGTTGGAAGAGGCACATAGAGGTTGGTTCAATTAGGCGTTGTGGATTCGCTAGATAATTGAGAGTGATACCTGTGTAATTCCTTTAAATCTTCTTAGTGGATTGTCTTGTGGCAGTTGCCCGTGGTTTTTTTTATCACAATTGGAAGGTGTCCAATTGTAGTTTTTTCACGTAAAATCTTTGTGTCTCTTTCTCTTGATTGTTTGATTGGGATTGTTATATTTTGCTTAAAATTGGTACATAATCACAAATCAACATCTAGGAGGTTTCTAGATTTTTCAATTGGTATCAGAGCGGGTCGTTTTATTTTATTTTTTTTTAAAAAAAAAAATTTCTTTTAGAACGAGATCTTGTTTGGTTTGTGTGCATGTTCGTTTTTTTGTCTTGCTTTGTTTAAAGAAAAAAAAATTCCCAAAAAGATTTTCTTAGTATGGTTTTGCAAGCTTGAAATTTTTGAGTAGTCCTTGGTGCATATTGGAATTGATGAGAATATCCATTACATGTTGATATGTGCGTGCTTTCTATGGTCCTTACTCATTTTGGAGTGTGTGTTCTTTGATTAGTATGTCTCATTCTGTACACACTCTTGGATTAGCAAATATTGAAGTCTTCCGCCTTAGTGATTATTTTTCTCTATGGACTTCTGGCATTGTATCTTTTGCTTTTCTAGAGGAATTGACCTATATTGGCACATCATGGGTGATGTTGAGTCTCTTAATCATCTTCCATCTTTTTGCATCTCCATGGCTTTCCCCTCTATTCTTTGTAATCCAGGCATGAGGAAAAGGCTACCTCAGAGTCACAAACCAGGCCATCCTTAATATATCCATGCTTCTCTGGTTCGGTTTTCATACTCTTGAGCGTGTCAGCCGCCGATGAGTGTGCAAAAGAAAGAGAAAAAAATGTGCACAATAAAGAAAAGAAAGAAAATAAATGTGCAAAAGAAAGAAAAGAGAAAAAAAAATGTGAAAAAAAGAAAAGAAAAAGATTCATTGATTGAGGGGGAGCCTCCGCCTTTACTCACCAAATACCCCTTGATTCCTAGTGGTTTGACTTTCCTTAGTTGTGCTTAGATTCTCTTGTCGGAGGTCCAGCTTTCATATCACTACTAGAATTTGAATCTTGTGTTTGTCGAACTCCAAGAGTCACACACACACTTTTATCATGGGATCTATGCTTTTCACATAATGCATCACTTTCTTTCATGAGGAATTTTCTAGAGGCTGTGCACATTGTATTTTCAAGTAATTGTGCTTCTTGGATAATCTTGTGTGTTTTAAGGTACAAATCTGAAATTCCTTACTTGCTCCACCATATTATTTTTTGTCGTTTTTCTTCTTGTTCACTGTTTTCAGTGTTTGTGGTTGTTTTTTAATGAGGGGGAGTTTGGTTCATCATTACCAGTGTTTGATGTATATTGATGGTACAATAGTTTGGTTGATGGTACAGTGTTTTTACTTTTGCTTATATCCTTCTTTGGTACAGTTGGATTGTTAGTATTTTGTTTATGGATTGATTTATATTTTGTTTATTTAATCCAGTTCCACATATTTTGGTTGGCTTGTGTGTGGTTATTTTATTTCAGGATAATTGTTCAAGAGCATGGATTTGAGTGTTGGTTCATAGTTGGTGGTGCTGCTTGAGAGATTTTGTTAGGAAATTTGTTTTAGATTGGTTTTATCCAGGATTTGACAAAGGGGGAGATTGTTAGGACCTTTTGTTGTCAAATTCCATGGATCAAAACCAAGATTGTAACAAGAGTTCTTTAAGAAGTTGGTTTCCTTCAAAAACAGGATTACTTTGGAGTTCTGCAAGAAGTTGGTTTTCTACAAGAAGTTGGTTTTCTTTTCCAACTAGGATTGCTTTGGTTTTCTATAAATAGTTGGGTTTCTCCCAAATCTAGGCTATTCATTGATTCATTCATTGAATCTCTCCAGATCTTCTTTTTGGTTCTTAAGGGTTATATCTGGAGATATTTTTTTTAAGTTTTCTTTGATGTTTTTATTGAGTATTCAACTCATGGTTTAAAGAGAGTACATCAAAGGTTTGTTTGTTATACACAAAAGAGAGAGTTGTTCTTCAGTTGTGGATTCTGAAGAATTCGAGCCTAAAGCTTTGGTGGAATCCGGAGTGGCTCATTAGAAAGACAATTCCGTGGTGAAGATGGGGTTGGAAGAGGCACATAGAGGTTGGTTCAATTAGGCATTGTGGATTCGCTAGATAATTGAGAGTGATACCTGTGTAATTCCTTTAAATCTTCTTAGTGGATTGTCTTGTGGCAGTTGCCCGTGGTTTTTTGATCACAATTGGAAGGTGTCCAATTGTGGTTTTTCTACGTAAAATCTTTGTGTCTCTTTCTCTTGATTATTTGATTGGGATTGTTATATTTTGCTTAAAATTGGTACATAATCACAAATCAACATCTAGGAGGTTTCTAGATTTTTTACTTTTGGAACCAAATTTTTTGTCTCAAAGAATAAACCATTTGAGACCAAATTATTTTGTCGCTAAAAATTTATTTATTAGTGGCATTTTCAAAATTTTATCACTAAAAGCCTGATTTTTTACTTTTCGGGACAACTTTTTAGCGATTATCCTTACGACAATAGAAATTGATCCTTAAATGTCTTTTGTAACAAAATTTTCACTTTTAGAGACTAAAAATTTTGGAGTAAACTACCAATAGGTTTTAATAATTAAACTTAATTTTCATCAAGTTCTATTGAAAATAAGTCTTGGTAAAATTATCACTAAAAATAATTTTTTTGTGACAATTTTTTACATATGTTGCTAAAAATTGACAATTAGTGACTTTTTTTTGTCATAATTTTTTATAAATTGTGGCTAAAACTTACAATTAGTGACTTTTTTTATGACAAATTTTTTTTTCCATAGAACCTATTGAACAATAAGTCCACTTATTAAGATCTACACATAAGTACTCCAAAATTTTTAAGTATCCCAAAATTTTATCTCTAAAACTCTTATTTGTTGTAGTGTCAAAATAAATATAAACATATTTTATATTTTTTTATAAATTATAAACCTTACCAAATTAATATGTCAGCCTTTTGAATTTCATTTGATAACACTAGCCGACAGCTTTCTAGAAAAAAATGGAAAACACTGCAACCTAACCCATCAATACTAGTCAAGCCAACATTTTCTCATTGTCAACTTCCTCAATTACATCCAAATTTACCCTCTATTTAACTCTTTAGAATCTTATCCTCATGAGCAATAGCTAAACAAAACCCCCCAAAACTCCCTATAAAACAATTCTCACACGTCTTATTGAATGAAGGTTTAACAACTCCAAGAATGTGTGATGTATACTTGGGAATAAATTTGGATCACACATTTTTTTTTCTTCATATTTTTTTCCTTCTGAATTCTTGATTCATACCATTACTGTAACTCCTATATATGTATCAGAAGATCATAGTGTGAGTATTGCAATATTGGCTACCCACAAAAAAACAATGGCAGGCCTCAAAGATTACTACAATTCCTACCTCTGTGTTTTTGTCATATTGACTATCACTTGTAGTTGTGCCATGGCCTCAACCTCACCATCTCAGGCAGTCAAAGGGGGCTACTGGCCTTCATGGGCCTCGGATTTTCCTCCGTCCGCCATCGATACCACGTTGTTCACTCACATCTACTATGCTTTTCTTTCACCTAACAATGCCACTTTCAAGTTTGATATCTCAGACTCAACAGCTTCAATGCTCTTGAATTTCACGTCTACGCTCCACGCGAAGAATCCACCGGTGAAGACAATTTTTTCAGTCGGCGGAGGTGGCGAAGGCCCGGTTATCTTTTCCAACATGGCATCAACTGGACAGTCAAGGAGGAGTTTCATTGAGTCATCCATTGAAGTAGCAAGAAAGTTTGGTTTTGATGGTGTTGATCTTGATTGGGAATTTCCTCAAAACACAAAAGATATGAAAAATTTAGGCCAATTACTCCACGAATGGCGGGCTAAGGTCCATCAGGAGGCTAAGGCAACGGGCCGAACTCATCTCTTGCTCACCGCCGCCGTTTACTTCTCCGTGGACTTCTTCCTCTCCGACGTCCAACGCTCGTACCCGGTGGGTTCGGCTAAAAAGAACTTGGACTGGATCAATGTGATGTGCTACGACTACCACGGGTCATGGGACACTTCAGCAACGGGGCCCCAAGCTGCGTTGTTCGATCCAAACAGTAACATAACCACGAGTTATGGGCTTCGGTCATGGATCAAAGCTGGGCTCCCTCCAAGCAAGTTGATCATGGGCTTGCCATTGTATGGGAGGACGTGGCAGCTCAAGGACCCTAGATCACACGGTGTCGGAGCTCCAGCTGTTTCCGTGGGCCCGGGATCAGAAGGTGTCTTAACTTACTCGG
Source organism: Camellia japonica (assembly GCA_030407325.1). NCBI lineage: Eukaryota > Viridiplantae > Streptophyta > Magnoliopsida > Ericales > Theaceae > Camellia > Camellia japonica. Next base: position 14,145,082 of record JAPPVO010000059.1, read on the forward strand.
AGGTGGAGGCGTTCAATAGAGCGAATAATGCCACAGTGGTGTATGACAGTGTCACGGTATCTACGTATTCTGTAGCGGGAACATCATGGATTGGGTACGATGATGTCAGATCAACAACGGTCAAGATAGAATTTGCTCAAGGCCTTGGGCTTCGTGGATACTTCTTTTGGGCCGTCAATGGTGATCATGATTGGAAAATCTCAACACAAGGTAGAGTAATTTCAAACGTAAAGTAAATTTATAACTCATTTAGTTGGGTATTTAACCATATTAATTATATGTCTAAAAAAAAAAAATTTACCCTCACAGAAAAGTTATGCACTATAGGTTTTTTTAAATAAAATTAATAATTCAAAGTTGAAAATTGAATTATGACCTTTTAAGCTGAAAATTTATTTGATAAAAATTTAAATGTTAAATTAGAATAAATTGTGTTGATATGCACATGATGAAATTTAAAATATATTATTTTTTATTTTTATATTATGGTGATAAGATGGTGGAGGTGGCGGCTAGTATGATGCCAATGGCAATGGTGGTGGTGCCAATGATGGTGGATGAGTGGTTTAGTGGAGGTATAGAAGTGGTGGTGGTGGTTATTGTGGTGGTGGAAAGAGTGGTGTAGCGGCTATGGCAACCATAGTGATGGTGGTGGAAGTAAAAGGTTGTGGAGGGATTGAAATAACAATAACATTTGTGACGACAATGACAATGGTAGTAGAGGTGGTGAAATAGTGGTGGTAATGATAGTAGCTGTGCCAGAGGCGTGATGGTAGGCATAATAAGGGTGGATATAGGTTAGTCATTTAAAGTTTTAAGCTATATGAATTGTGATTATCAAATAGAATTAATTGATTTTCATTTAATATGTTTAGATTTAAGTAATAAATAGGGTTACAAACACCTTGTATGTATTAAAAAAATAATAGTAATAATAAAAATAAAAATAAAAACTTAGAAAAATATTATTTCAAATGTGTAGATCATATTCATATTTGAACATGGCCAAGCTAAAAAAATATCTCGAAAATAAAATATATTGTGTAAATTCAAGCATTGTTATTATATGAACTACACTAAAAAATAAATTTAATTCACATGTTTTATTTGAAAATATATTTTAAAATATCTTGTACAAGTCTTGCATTTAATCTATTATATTCAAGAATTCTTCCATGTGTATAAATATACATAAACCTATATGAATTATTTCAATCATTCTTGAAAACAAAAACATGGACACACAATCATATACATGGAATTTTCTTATTTCTAAACATTTGTCTCTCTATTCTAAAATATCTAAATCTATTAAATGATATTTTGAAATTATTACATTTTAAGATTTTCATATAGTTATTATGAGTGTTTTAAGGCAAAAAAATAAATAAATTTAAAAATAAAAGATCCTTAGCCCACATTCATATATACATGCATGCACACATGCAAATCGTGTAGTTCAAATTTGAACACATATCATTTTATGTTATTCTTCATTCTAATACAATGTTGATGATTGTGCTTGATGGTTGTGCAGCATCAAAGTCATGGATTCTCTAAGAAAAATTAAGTGGGAGCATGAAATGCATCTTTGGAATGGAATTTTTAGAAGAAAAGCTGGCTTTTGTTCTGGAACATCACACCAATAGGCTATGTATGTTTTTAATGTGTATAAAGATTAATTTCTTTTACTGCTCAAATCTTATATGTAAGGATTAACGTTATTCTTTCTGTTTAGATGTCATGTCAATGTCCTCTTCTTTTTTTTTCTTCTTTTTTTTTTAAATTTTTTTTTTTATTTGGTGCTTCAATTCCTTTCACTTGTAGGTGTGTGTAAATGTGAAGATGAAACCATGGAATCATTGGATAACAAGGAATCTATCTATGCTGTCAAATAAATAAATGAAATGATCTGGCCCCGTCTTTGTCTTCGTCTTTGTCTTCATGTTTATGTTTGTAATTGTTTGTACAGTAATATTATCACTTCATAAATTTTATCTCATTTTTATTAAAAAATATCAATTTATGGTTATTTTTTTTATACTTAACTTTCACACTATACCAATTTAATCTCCACCATACAAATATATTATGAATAAAAATTTAAAATAATTGTTCCGAATCAATAAAATTCTTGTTGTTTATATGATGGTTTGTCGAGATCAAGGGAAAAGAATCCAAATAAATCTAAAACCATTATTGAGATTTTACTTGATGATCATAAATATTGCTATTAATATACACTATAATAAATTAAGATTTTAGAGACAAAAATTTAAGAATAAAGTTACTTTTTAGGGACAAAATATTGTTATTGTAACATCCGTGAAAAATCTAGAAACCCTAGATGTTGATTTGTGATTATGTACCAATTTTAAGCAAAATATAACAATCCCAATCAAACAATCAAGAGAAAGAGACACAAAGATTTTACGTGGAAAAACCACAATTGGACACCTTCCAATTGTGATCAAAAAACCACGGGCAACTGCCACAAGACAATCCACTAAGAAGATTTAAAGGAATTACACAGGTATCACTCTCAATTATCTAGCGAATCCACAACGCCTAATTGAACCAACCTCTATGTGCCTCTTCCAACCCCATCTTCACCACGGAATTGTCTTTCTGATGAGCCACTCCGGATTCCACCAAAGCTTCATGCTCGAATTCTTCAGAATCCACAACTGAAGAACAACTCTCTCTTTTGTGTATAACAAACAAACCTTTGATGTATGTTAGGTTTTTATTCTTGGCAACCCCGTTTGACAAAACTCCTTTCAGATGTATTTATTTTCGCACTTTTTATTTCAGTAAGGCTATGAGTTTATTAGATGCAAATCCAAACCCGAATCGAGCCATGCAGAGAAGTTTGTGATGTTAATACTTTCAAGATTGCCACTTCGCTGATTATTACGGGGGTCGAGCTGCCGAAGCAAAATGCAAAATTGCATTCAAAATTGCATGTCTGCCATTGGTCGCTCGAGCCAAGAAGAGCTCGCTCGAGCGAAGGTTTGCTCGCTCGATCCAAGGAGTTCTTGCTCGAGCCAAGGATTGCGTCCATACAAAAACCTGAAAGAGTGTATTCCTCGCTCAAGCCAAGGATTCGTCGCTCGAGCCAAGGCACTAGTAGAAATCACGAAAAATACACTCCTCGCTCGAGCCAGCAAAGCTTCGCTCAAGCGAGCCTCAGAATCCGAATTTCTCAAGGAGTTTGTTTTCTTCCCAATCTAGGATTACTTTTGGTTCTCTATAAATACTTGGTTTTCTCCCAAAACTAAGTGATTCGTTGAAATCCTCCAGATCTTCTTTTTGGTTCTTAAAGGTTTATATCTGGGGATATTTTGTTATTTTCTTTGATGTTTTATTGAGTATTCAACTCATGGTTTAAAGAGAGTACATCAAAGATTTGTTTGTTATACACAAAAGAGAGAGTTGTTCTTCAGTTGTGGATTCTGAAGAATTCGAGCCTGAAGCTTTGGTGGAATCCGGAGTGGCTCATCAGAAAGACAATTCCGTGGTGAAGATGGGGTTGGAAGAGACACATAGAGGTTGGTTCAATTAGGCATTGTGGATTTGCTAGATAATTGAGAGTGATACCTGTGTAATTCCTTTAATTCTTCTTAGTGGATTGTCTTGTAGCAGTTGCCCGTGGTTTTTTTATCACAGTTGGAGGTGTCCAATTGTGGTTTTTTCCACGTAAAAATCGTTGTGTCTCTTTCTCTTGATTGTTTGATTGAGATTGTTATATTCTGCTTAAAATTGTTACATAATCACAAATCAACATCTAGGAGGTTTCTAGATTTTTCAATGTACTCTCTTTAAACCATGAGTTGAATACTCAATAAAAACATCAAAGAAAACTTAAAAAAAAATATCTCCAGATATAACCCTTAAGAACCAAAAAGAAGATCTGGAGAGATTCAATGAATGAATCAATGAATAGCCTAGATTTGGGAGAAACCCAACTATTTATAGAAAACCAAAGCAATCCTAGTTGGAAAAGAAAACCAACTTCTTGTAGAAAACCAACTTCTTGCAGAACTCCAAAGTAATCCTGTTTTTGAAGGAAACCAACTTCTTAAAGAACTCTTGTTACAACCTTGGTTTTGATCCATGGAATTTGACAACAAAAGGTCCTAACAATCTCCCCCTTTGTCAAATCCTGGATAAAACCAATCTAAACCAAATTTCCTAACAAAATCTCTCAAGCAGCACCACCAACTATGAACCAACACTCAAATCCATGCTCTTGAACAATTATCCTGAAATAAAATAACCACACACAAGCCAACCAAAATATGTGGAACTGGATTAAATAAACAAAATATAAATCAATCCATAAACAAAATACTAACAATCCAACTGTACCAAAGAAGGATATAAGCAAAAGTAAAAACACTGTACCATCAACCAAACTATTGTACCATCAATATACATCAAACACTGGTAATGATGAACCAAACTCCCCCTCATTAAAAAACAACCACAAACACTGAAAACAGTGAACAAGAAGAAAAACGACAAAAAATAATATGGTGGAGCAAGTAAGGAATTTCAGATTTGTACCTTAAAACACACAAGATTATCCAAGAAGCACAATTACTTGAAAATACAATGTGCACAGCCTCTAGAAAATTCCTCATGAAAGAAAGTGATGCATTATGTGAAAAGCATAGATCCCATGATAAAAGTGTGTGTGTGACTCTTGGAGTTCGACAAACACAAGATTCAAATTCTAGTAGTGATATGAAAGCTGGACCTCCGACAAGAGAATCTAAGCACAACTAAGGAAAGTCAAACCACTAGGAATCAAGGGGTATTTGGTGAGTAAAGGCGGAGGCTCCCCCTCAATCAATGAATCTTTTTCTTTTCTTTTTTTCACATTTTTTTTTCTCTTTTCTTTCTTTTGCACATTTATTTTATTTCTTTTCTTTCTTGTGCACATTTTTTTCTCTTTCTTTTGCACACTCATCGGCGGCTGACACGCTCAAGAGTATGGAAACCGAACCAGAGAAGCATGGATATATTAAGGATGGCCTGGTTGGTGACTCTGAGGTAGCCTTTTCCTCATGCCTGGATTACAAAGAATAGAGGGGAAAGCCATGGAGATGCAAAAAGATGGAAGATGATTAAGAGACTCAACATCACCCATGATGTGCCAGTATAGGTCAATTCCTCTAGAAAAGCAAAAGACACAATGCCAGAAGTCCATAGAGAAAAATAATCACTAAGGCGGAAGACTTCAATATTTGCTAATCCAAGAGTGTGTACAGAATGAGACATACTAATCAAAGAACACACACTCCAAAATGAGTAAGGACCATAGAAAGCACACACATATCAACATGTAATGGATATTCTCATCAATTCCAATATGCACCAAGGACTACTCAAAAATTTCAAGCTTGCAAAACCATACTAAGAAAATCTTTTTGGGATTTTTTTTTTCTTTAAACAAAGCAAGACAAAAAAACGAACATGCACACAAATCAAACAAGATCTCGTTCTAAAACAAATTTAAAAAAAAAAAAAAAAATAGAACGACCCGCTCTGATATCAATTGAAAAATCTAGAAACCCTAGATGTTGATTTGTGATTATGTACCAATTTTAAGCAAAATATAACAATCCCAATCAAACAATCAAGAGAAAGAGACACAAAGATTTTACGTGGAAAAACCACAATTGGACACCTTCCAATTGTGATCAAAAAACCACGGGCAATTGCCACAAGACAATCCACTAAGAAGATTTAAAGGAATTACACAGGTATCACTCTCAATTATCTAGCGAATCCACAACGCCTAATTGAACCAACCTCTATGTGCCTCTTCCAACCCCATCTTCACCACAGAATTGTCTTTCTGATGAGCCACTCCGGATTTCACCAAAGCTTCAGGCTCGAATTCTTCAGAATCCACAACTGAAGAACAACTCTCTCTTTTGTGTATAACAAACAAACCTTTGATGTACTCTCTTTAAACCATGAGTTGAATACTTAATAAAAACATCAAAGAAAACTTAAAAAAAATATCTCCAGATATAACCCTTAAGAACCAAAAAGAAGATCTGGAGAGATTCAATGAATGAATCAATGAATAGCCTAGATTTGGGAGAAACCCAACTATTTATAGAAAACCAAAGCAATCCTAGTTGGAAAAGAAAACCAACTTCTTGCAGAACTCCAAAGTAATCCTGTTTTTGAAGGAAACCAACTTCTTAAAGAACTCTTGTTACAACCTTGGTTTTGATCCATGGAATTTGACAACAAAAGGTCCTAACAATCCGCATCCTTTAATTCACTGGAAAGTGTATTTAATTCCTTTATTTTCATTTTTTTGGAGTCTTTGGAGTTGTTGAATGTTGGTTTTGGAGGAGTATGATCCGATTTAAACTCGTTGGGTTTGTTTGTCTACGCTTGTTCTTGTCAAAAAGTTCCTAGGGAACTTAGAAATTCTATTCTAGGGTCGACACCAGCCTTCTTAAGGGTCGACCCTTACCTGTTGATAAAGTTTCAGGAGGTGTTGCTGGAAAATAAGGTCGACACCAGCCTTGGTGGTGTCGACACCTGCCTCTTGTTGCTATCCACAAGGGTCGATACCAGTCTAGGAATGGTCGACCCTTGTATATTGCAGAATCTGTGTTAATTGCTGGAAAATAGGGTCGACCATTCCTGTCTAAGGGTCGACACCTTATTTGTTGCACAGATTGCTTTTCTTCCTGGAGGGTCGACACCTCTGCCCGAAGGGTCGACCCCTGTGTGTAATTTTCAACTTTTTGGGCCGGTTTGGGCCCTACTTTTGGGGAGTTTTTGACTTGTTCTTTTCATTTGACTTTGGGGCTATTATTCTATTATTACCTTGCTACTATAAATAGGCTCAAAACATATTTTCATTTCATTTTTTCTTCTCTTTCTTCTCTCTCAAACCATGATTTTCTATACTCTCTCTAAAACTCAAACTTTTTCACTAAGATCTCTAGATCTACTCACCTAGAGTAATCTTTTCACCATGGTCCTTTCAAAAAGAGTGTAAATCTCGTCAAGGGCTTCCTTTTGGTTCGATTAGTTTGTGGTTTCGTTACCGGTGAATTTTGGGTCGTCATCTCTTGCTTCAAGAGGTAGGGGTTTCTAGTTCTCTTTCAATACTCTCATATATAGATAAATTTGTGGTATTTTCTTTATATAAATACAAAAGTTTATATTTTTATGCATATTGTGATTAATCATGAGATTGGGGGTTCGGGTTTGAAGAGTGTTTGGGTTTACTTGTTGGGTTATGATCTTGGGTCATGAGTTTGGGTGTGAAAGCAATAGGAGGGTTGGAATAAAATGTGTTTTTGTGAAAAGTCGTAATTTCTCTTAAAAATCCTAGTTTGGCTCATGAAGATGGTTAATGGTTTTGCTTCAATTAATAGTAGAATCATGAAATTAAGGTATTAAATTACACATGTACAAGTTTAATTGAAATTTTGAAGAATTTGAGAAATTCATGTAAAAGTTGCGATTAAACTCATAATGTTGAGATTTTAAATTATGTTATAATGTGAACCAAACTTGGGAGAAAGAAATTACTAATGGTATGGATGATATGAGCTTTGTGTCGAAATGGTTGAGTTGAATTTTGTTGTGTTATGTGAATTGTATTGGGCTATGTTGTGTTAAGTTGGTTGAGTTGTGCTGTGTGGAATTGAGTTGTGTTGAGTTGGTTAAGTTGTGTTGTGTGGAATTGAGTTGTGTTGGGTTGAGTTGAGTTGTGTTAGGTTGTGTTGTGGTTGGTACCCACGCGGGGAGTTGAAAAATGATTTTTTCGGTGCCCACAACCATCCATATCATAGTTGGTAAATGTGGGAGATGGTTTTAAAAATAAAAATAAAATGATTTTTCAGTGCCCACAACCGTCCGTATAATAGTCGGTAAATGTGGGGGTGGTTTGAATTCAAGGTGCCCAATTGCCCTGTCTAGGCTTATCGCTGGACGAATGTGGAAAAAATGTTTTTGGGTGTCCACATAGTCCTGCCGTATTATAGTCGACAAAAGTGAAAAAATGATTTTTGGGTGTCCACACAGCCCTACCGTATTGTAGCCGGCAAAAGTGGAAAAACGGATGGTTTTCGAAAATGTTTTGGGTGCCAACATCTTGTCGTATAACAGCTAGCAAATGTGGGGGATGGTTTTAAAAAGTTGAACAATGGTTTTTGGAAAAATGTGATTTTTGGAAGAAAATGGCTTATGAGAAAATGATTTTTGGGAGTTCACTTCCCGCCGTATAATAGCCGACAAAATGTGGAATGTATTATGGAATGGGAATGCATATAGAAATTATTTGAAAAGAATGGATAATGAAATGGTAATTGGATAAGGGAATGGTGATAAAGAACTCACCGGGTTGTTTGTATCTATAAGGAAAGATTAAGAGTTTTGCTTTGTGATTAATTGAGAAATTGAATTTAAAATGGTATATTGTCCGTGTGATGTGTTGAGTTATAGTTAATAATGCAAATATGGATGTCATGTAATTGTTCTGGGATTTCTACGTTAGAGAGTTATAGCAATAAAGGATTGACAGGTGGGAATGGAGTGTATGAGGGTTGTTTTGAGTATAAAGGGAACATGAATTTGAGGTCATGGAGTTTTAATAAATATAACTAGTAAAAAGGGAGAATGGAAATAAAAAGGGGAATGGTAAGATGGAAATTTAATAAGGAATATTTATGAATGGGTTAATAAATATAAAATGATGTGGTTCCTTAAACATATTTGTTTCCAAAAAGGATTTATGATTTTCTGATAAAAAAGATAGTCTTGATGGTCGAAGGTTTTCCTAAATGTTCAAATAAATTTCGAGAAAAAGATACTCTACGTATGATATTTTGAAATTACAAAACGTCACCTACTATATGGTATCACCATGCATGCATGATCATTTCTATCTATAGGATGGTTATTTTTTTAGAACTATGAGATTCCAACTGGGCAATTGTGTTCACCCCTTCTTGTTTCTTTTTCTCTTACAGGAAGAGAATTCGGATTGGTTGGTTGAAGGATTAGGAAGTTCATGTATATCTTGTGTGTAATCTCTTTGTACCTTGATGATTGTAATTATTTAATTGTAACTCCGTAGCGGGAGATTATTATTGTTGTTGTATTCATCATAAGAGAGACATGTACTATTATGTTTCTGTTACTCAAGGGTAATAGATAATCGTTTTCAAAAAAAAAAAAAAAAGGACCTAAATTTCAGGCTCTTGATAATGTTTTCGAGTAATTAAAATTTGGGACGTGTCAATTATCGCCAAAAGTGCTATTATTTTATTTTTACAACAAAATGGGATGTTTGGTGATGTATTACTAATCTTTTGGGACCAAAAGTTTTGTCTCAAAAAATAAAGCTTTTTGCTATCATATTGTTTTGTCTTTGAAAGTGCATTTATTAGTGACATTTTTTAAATTTTGTGCCTAAAAATTCATTTTTTTGACTTTTCGAGACAACCTTTTAGCGACTGTTCTCGCGACAACTGAAATTGGTTTTTAAATGTTATTTGCAACAAAACTTATACTTTTAGAGACAAAGAAAACTTGATTTCTAAAACTCTTATATGTTGTAGTGCCATAATTAAACTACCAAACTAACCTCTAACAAATGTAGGGTTTAAGCAGTAGTGACAACACGTATTTCTTTTTTGATTGGTAGAAAGAAATTTATTGATGAATAAAGAGTACAAGGAGTACAAATAGAATAGATCAACAAAAAGATAGAAGGAGAAAGCAACCTCTTAGGTTTGGAACATATCCCAACTAGGTATTAGCACATGGAAAACAAACCCAAACAAAGATAAGCACTAACATAAAAAAAAGGAGCCAAAAAAACAAGAACTACACTGAAAGAGACGGATTCCTCTTGCCTTTGATGTGACGAATTGTTTTAATCTGGAACAAGAAGTCGTTTACAGAGAACCCATCAAAACCTAAGTTAAATTTGACCCAAAACGCTAATTGAAACTTGATGATATCAACCAAATCATCCCAACGAGTTTGCTGCTGGTTGAAGATGAAATTGTTCTTCCAAAGCCAGAGATTCCAATAGATATAGGGGAAAAGAGCTTCCCAAATGATTTTTTTAAGGCTTTTGAACTTAGAGTTAAACCACCGATGGAAGAGGAATGTGAGACAGTCTCAATAAATCCAAGAAGTCCCCACCAATGAAGGATAGATGATAGTGAAGAAGAAGATGGTTTGATGATTTAGGTTCATGGTTACAAAAGGGACAAGAAACATTTCAGTTGACCAGAAGGATGTTTCTATTGATAATAACATCCTTGGTAGCAATTTTCCCTTTCAACATAAGCCAATAAAAGACTTTAACTTTTGGTGGAGTTGCACTTCTCGAAAGGTGCTTGCAAGAATCTAAGTTACTACCTAAAGAGTCTTCAAAATGGGAGCAAAACAACTTTACTAATAAGATGCCCTGTTTATCAATCGTCCATTGAATAGAGTCATCCCGATTAGGATTGGGGATAGGATGCTAATCAAATGGAGAAGGTCAAGGAGATTTTCATATTCCTAATCACGAAGTTATCTACGGAATGTGAGATGACCATTTGAAGAGAGAGTGAAGATTTCGGTCACAAACATATTTTTCTAAAGTGAGAGAGAGAACAAACGGGGAAAACAAACATTAAGGCTGCGTTTGGTTAATGGATTTCAGGAGGAATTTGGAAAGAAAAAGGAAAAAGACAGGTGAAATGTAAATAAAATATATCTACATTTTATCTAATTTCACACACCTTTACATTTTCTATTTTCAAATCCCTTCCCAAATGCATGAACCAAACATACCGTAAGGGAGAGGAACTGACCCAAGGATCCTTCCAAAAGATGATGTCCACACCAGAACCAAGCTTGAGAAAGAGGTTGCTAATGAGAACAGGGCTGAACATATCACTTCGACTTCCGATGTTGACAATGGATTTCCATAGGCTGGAAGGATTTAAGCCATGGTGATATGATGGAAGCCAAGCATTAGGCTTCAACCCATATTTTTCAACCAACACTCGCCTCCAAAGAACATGTTTTTTAGTACCGAACCTCCACCACCATTTTGCAAGAAGGGTACCATTCTTCAACTTCAGGGATTGGATATCCAAACCGCCAAGTTTCTTGCTTTTAGAAACAATGCTCCATTTTGTTAAGTGGAGCAAGTTTTTCTCTGTAATGCCCTCAAAAAAAAAAAATTTACATAATTCAATCACCCATCAGATCCATAGTGATATAAGAAATATGATATTTTCATTCATTAGAGTTCTTTACAAAAATATGACATGTTGACAACAAAAGTAAATGCCCTACGGGCTTATAAACTTTCCAAGTCAACACTTGGTACAGCAAAAGAGGGTCAGAAGTCTTTTACAATTAAAGCCCTCGACTTGGAAATAAAAAATAAAAAAAAACATACAACACAAAGGAAATAACAACAAAGAAGCCTGTAGCCTCTAAACCATCCAAGCTAGGTCCTTGGAAGCGGTATGTCTCCTGTACCTGAAAATGATGTCCCATATAGGGTGAGTCAAAGCCCAGTAGAGATATGCTAAACATAATATGAGAATTAACTAAAACATTAGCATCCAATAAATGTTTAACACATACAACATAGTTATTTCCTTTCCATAACCAACCAACCTTTATATCATGATAAGTTCAATTCCCATTATCTATTTGAGTCAATTCATTGACAAAACTCAACATTATCCAAACCGTTGAAAATGAGACTACAACTCAAATAATAACACTTCAACCACAACATCATTCAGCACTTCCAATATATTGCCATTTTACGGAACTACAACCAAGGGAACCGGCACCCATATATAAATAAGGTTTCGGGACTTTCACCCAGGACACTTCGGCCAACTTAGTTATCAATGGAGTCCATCCTCTATCTCCTCCCAAACAAGTGGAGTACATCCCCTATCTCCTCCCACACAACATACATATACAATATGTTTAAACATACTGTCATATACAATGACCCACAATTTCACATATTCAATGCGTTAATTCCACCGTCATATTCAATGATATAATCCATCTGATTAGTTTCAATTTTCCTTAATCATCATGCAGTATCTACAACAATCAAGACTATCTTCTACTGATAATCCAAAATAGTTATTTATAAACAGATAATAAATTTATCAACATTTTTCATTGGTGAGTGATTAGTCAATCCAACTACACCATTAAATCACAATCCCCTCCAATGTCAATATTTCCAACCCAATTTCATATTTTCACAAATTATCAAATTAATTATACACATTAATTATTTAAGTTCAATTAGGGCGTTTTCCCATATTCTCAAATATTGCCCCCAAGGCCAGATGTCACTCATATACCACAAATAACCCCAATTTCATGTCTCATATATATACTAGACTCAAAAATGGAAAACCCCTCTGTTCAATATTTCAAATCTTAACTTTCCAAAATTTCCATATTTCACCATTTATACAAAATGACTAAAATTTATGTTAAAACTCATAAGAAGGAGTAGATTATCCCTACCTCAAATTTAGGAGCTCAAAAGAGAAGAAGGAAGAAACTCAAAGTGCTCCAAAGCCCAACCTGTTCGGATCAAAACGTAGCCCACGCAAAGCTCTACTTTTTTTTACAAAGGGACTGGGGTAGAGACACCCAAGAACAAAGTGTATTGGTAGAGAGAGAGTGTTTAGAGAGAGGGAGTGTCGAATTAGGGTTTGGAGGAAGAAGGAGATGATAAAGTGATGAAGAATCACGCTGCTGCAATCTAATATACTCGAGACTCGCTCGAGCGAAGAAGTGGTCGCTTGAGCGACCAGACACAAAAGAACCTCGCTCGAGCGAACAGTGCGAAGCTTAAGGTCTGCAACCCAGAAGCATGCTTGAGTGCAAGTGTGCTCGCTCGAGCAAAGGAACTCAAAACATAGGCCTCGCTCGCTCGAGTGCAAGAAGTGTCGCTCGAGCGAAGATCACCAGCCCTCAGGTCCAAAAGAAACGCGGACGCACGCTCGAGCGCAAGAGTTCTCGCTCGAGCGAAGAGACACACTAGACCAAGCTCACTCAAGCGAAGAAAAGCTCGCTCGAGCAGAAGCTACGTCTGAAAAAGAAACTTGAGGACCCTCTATCCTCGCTCGAGCGCAAGAACCTTCGCTCGAGCGAAGAAGCAAATACCCAAGGCTCGCTCGAGCGCAAAAAGCCTCGCTAGAGCAAAGAGGCAAACTCCTGGGCAGCAACCATTTATTCCAACTCACAACCAACCTGTTCCAAATTCACCCAACATATCCGAAAACTCAAATACAAGGAATTTAAGGACGGAAACAAGATATAAACAATAACAACCAACCATGGAACCCGAATTCGGAATACAATACATGAAAGGAAAAACTGGGATCACTATAACCTCCCCTCCCCCCTAAAAAATTTTGTCTCCGAAATTTTACACAAGTCTCAAAATCATGATTATTTCAATTCTCAACATGATTACAATTCAATACCCACCATCTTGACCCATAACCGGTCATTCCGTCTCTTTTCAAGAGAACAATCACAACATAATTCAACATGCATTATCAACATGCATTCTTTCGAAATTCATTAACTTCAATACATATAGCTCATGCTTTCCAAAACATTTTCAATGCTTAGAACAAGTTTATATCTCCAAACTTAAATAACATATGCAATGTTCAAATTCAGCTTGTATTTCTGAGACATACTCAACATTCTCAATACTTTCATGATCTCATAACATTTACAATGTTTTACAAATCAAACATATACAATGTTCTTATATTTCATTAACGAAACAAGATTTTCAACATAAGCTTAGACATTAACAAACAAGTCTGAATATTTCTCACGGACTTCCAACTCACGTTCCCAAGTGGCTTCCTCAACCCCGTGATGTTTCCACAAGACCTTTACCAAGGGTATCATCTTGCCTCGCAAGACTTGGTCCCGTCTATCCAAGACCCGCACTAGTCCCCCCTCATACGAGGCATCCTCATCTACCTTTAAGTCGGTTCAATCCAATACATGCAATGGATCCGGCTCATACTTTCGAAGCATACTAACATGAAACACGTCATGCACTCTGGACAGTTGCGGCGACAATGCTAAACGGTAGACAACCTCCCCAATCCGCTCAAGGATCTTAAAAGGGCCAATAAACTGAGGGGACAACTTCCCACTCTTCCCAAACCTCATTAAACCCCGCCTAGGTGATATCTTCAGAAAGACGTGATTACCCACCTCAAATGCCAAAGGCCTCCTCCGACGGTCAGCATAGCTCTTTTGGCGACTCTGGGCTGTAACTAACCTCTTACAGATAAGTTCAACTTTCTCTATCATTTCTCGCACCAACTCCGAGCCCAAAAGAGATGCATCACCCACCTTGGCCCAACACACAGGAGATCTACACAGTCAGCCATACAAGGCCTCAAACGGTGCCATGCCAATGCTCGATTGGAAACTATTGTTGTAGACAAACTCCACTAAGGGCAAGTGTCTCTCCCACGATCCCCTAAAGTCAAGGACACAGCCTTGAAGCATATCATCTAGGATCTGAATGGTACGCTCGGACTGTCCGTCAGTTTGAGGATTATAAGCCGTGCTAAAGGTCAATCTAGTGCCCAAGGCACTCTACAAACTCTGCTACAACCTAGCAGTAAAGCGCGTATCTCTATCTGAGACAATCGACACTGGGACTCCATGCAACCTCACTATGCCCCGAATATACAAGTCGGCAAGATGATCTACCGAATCCCTTACGCGCATAAGAATAAAATGCGCCGACTTAGTCAACCAGTCAACCACCACCCAAATGGCGTCACTACCCCATTCAGTCATCGAAAGACCCACGACAAAATCCATCGTGACGTGCTCCCATTTCCACTCGGCTATAGGCAAGGGCTGTAACAAACCTGCTGGCCTTTGATGCTCGGCCTTCACTTGCTAACAAGTAAGGCACTTTGACACAAACACCGCCACATCCTTCTTCATACCCCTCCACCAAAACTGGTGACTCAGATCACGATACATCTTAGTGTCTCCCAGATGCACCGTAAGACGTGAATGGTGAAACTCTCGAAGTACTTCCTCCCGACAAGACTCTGACACAAACAAGCGGTCTCGATACCTCACACTCAGGTCAGGATACACAGTCAAACCCTTCTCTACCTTTCCAATAGAAATCTTCTTCCGGAGGGATTTTACCTCAAAGTCACCCCTCTGTGCCTCTAACACTCGATTCACAAGTGTAGGTTCTGCCACTACTGAAAACAAGGTTGCAGACTCACCCAGAAACAAGCTGAACTCGCCAAGAGCACCCAACATTTCCCATTCCCGGATGGCAATACAAGCTACATCACTAATGGACTTCCTACTAAGGGCATCGGCCACAACATTGGCCTTTCTCGGATGATAGTGCAACTCAAAGTCGTAATCCTCTATAAATTCCATTCACCTCATCTGCCTCAAATTCAAGTCTTTCTGTGTAAATAGATACTTCAGACTCTTATGATCTGAGAACACCTCGAACCTCTCACCGTACAGATAGTGCCTCCAAATCTTCAAGGCAAAAATCACGGCGAATAGACACACCAGACCAAGCTCACTCAAGCGAAGAAAAGCTCGCTCAAGCAGAAGCTACGTCTGAAAAAGAAACTTGAGGACCCTCCATCCTCGCTCGAGCGCAAGAACCTTCGCTCGAGCAAAGAAGCAAATACCCAAGGCTCGCTCAAGCGCAAAAAGCCTCGCTCGAGCAAAGAGGCAAAATCCTAGGCAGCAACCATTTATTCCAACTCACAACCAACCTGTTCCAAATTCATCCAACACATTCTAAAACTCAAATACAAGGAATTTAAGGATGGAAACAAGATATAAACAATAACAACCAACCATGGAACCCGAATTCAGAATACAATACATGAAAGGGAAAAATCGGGATCGCTATATTCTCACCATTGATACCCCACAAAAATTTCCTTTGAATCTTTTCCAAATCATGACAAATAGATGAAGGAAGCTTGAAGAGCGACATATAATCGATGGGAAGATTAGCGAAAGATGCATTTAGCAAGGTAAGTCTGCCACCAAGGGAAATATATTTTCGCTTTCAAACAGCCAAATGAGATTTGAAACGATTGATGATTGGCTACCATGCATACTGTTAAGTTATTCAATTGAATGTCTTAGCTTGTTTTTTCTTTCTTCGCTTTTCTTTTCTTTTCTTTTCTTTTTTTTTTCATTTTTATGTATCTAAAATTTGAGCTACTATAGTTCATAAGTTTCGCCAATTTAAATCATAACAAAATAAAATTAATTTATAACAAAAACACTACAAAATTCTCATAACTACAACTATTTTGATTTACTATAAAATATCACGAAACTTCATAATCCATTTCATTTCGTAACCATACACTACAAATCTTATAGCTAAATTTAATTTGAGTCCTGATAAAAAAATATCACAACAGTCTCATAGCCAAGTTCACAAAAAAAAAAACAAAAAAAAATAAAAATAAAAATAAAAATAAAAATAAAAATTTGATCAGCAAACAAAGTAATATTTTATTAATGTTAATAAAACTTTAAAATAGGGAGAATGGAACAGTTGGCCAGAAGCCAACTGCCAAGAGAAAAAGAAAAAAAAAAAAAACAAAACA
Organism: Camellia japonica; assembly: GCA_030407325.1. NCBI lineage: Eukaryota > Viridiplantae > Streptophyta > Magnoliopsida > Ericales > Theaceae > Camellia > Camellia japonica. The sequence continues at coordinate 14,161,788 of JAPPVO010000059.1, forward strand.
CTTACAACAACAAAAAAATTAAGAACCATCCCCACCGTAAAATTTGGCTACTACATAATCTCGTAACTAAGCATCAACATGATTCATAACTATGACCATATACATCTTCATTCAAAATCTCATAACCAATACAATTCATAATGAGCACCACAAATCTTCATAACTAGGGTGGTTTATTCCAATGTCGTAATTAGTTCTTTTGAGCATAATTCAAGATTGCTTCCATATATCTGGGATTATCACGATTCATTTCAACCTTGTAATTAGTTTATTGTATCATAATTCAGGATTGCATCCACATATGTGGGATTATCATAGTAATCAACGTGATGAAATTCAATGGGCTTATATCAAGGCCAGTCTATTTCAACTTGTATTTTACATCTATCCAAAATCTAGATGAGTGAATCATCTGTGTAGACAAGTGTGGGGATATATTTTCTTAGTACCAACACGTGGCCAAGGTGACGCCGACGTGTCAGCCGAGGTGCCACGTGTCCTGGTCGTAACACCGAGGTGATCTCGGCAAGGCCGAGATTGTCTCTGAAGATATCGGAATTCGAGATAAGCGAATAAGGCACAAGAGTCCTAGAATGAGGAATGACTACAGCAAGGATAAGGATAACACTCTTAAGGAGTTTATCTTTATCTCTTGAAGAGTCTATGATAAGCACTGAGCAAGAGTCCATTGAAGCTAGGCTTCTGTTGGGACAAGGATTGAGATAGTTATAAAAGAGAGGCACCTCCATGGGTCTAAAGTACGGAATTTATACTCTGAACAGTGAGTTTTACACTATCGATTATCTTTGAGAGATATACTGACTTGATCGTCGGAGTGCCCCTGGGTGGACGAACCACCGCCGGAATCTTCTCTTTCTGTTGCAGGTCAGCTAGGTGCCATCTATTCTGCCAGTGTTCTCCAGCTAAATATTGAGTTGGCAGTGTGGTCGGAAATTGACACACACAACAAGTATGGAGTTTCACTTTGATATATACATGAACAACTCGAAATGTGAAATTAAACCTCCTTTGTTCATATTTATTTGATGAGCCTACACTTCGTTATATTGGTTAGTAAAAAATATTTTTTCTCTTAGGGTTAATTTGGAAAATTGGTTTTTTTTAGTGATTTTTATTTTTATTTTTTTACGAAATGAAAAAATTGGTGCATTTAGAATAGTTTTTTTTTTTTTTAATTATTGAATAGTTATAAGGAAAAAAGTAATTGATTGATATGTAAAGTATTTTTATTTTTATTTTTATTTTTATTTTTATTTTTTGATTATTTTTACCAAAAAAAAAAAAAAAGGACATCCCTTCAAACGGTGCCTTAGTTTGGCTCCCTCTAAATCAAAATTGTAGTTCTGATCATGAATAGGAGTTAGACTTTCTGGGAATAGGAGTTATTTTCTGATCATGAATAGGAGTTATTTTTTGATTATTTTTTTGTACGTCAGGTTGAAATGTAGTTTGGTTTGTGGTGATGTTGTGAGGTAGACTTTCTGGGAAATTTTTTGTTTTGTTTTTTTCTTTCTTTTGATTTGGTTGATGTCTTGCCAACTTTTTAGAGCATCTCCAATCTTTCGTATTTTTTATTAGATTTAAATTTGATGAAAAAATATTTAAAAATCATCTCCAATCCTTTCATCAAATGTTTATCAAATCAATGAAGAATAATTTTTTTCATTAAATTGAAAACTCATTAAATCATTCGTCAAATTTGAATTTGATAAAAATTTAAAAAGATGAAACACTGAAGATAATTTTTTTTCATCAAATTTGATGAAAAGTGAAATTGGAGACGAGAATGTAATTTTTAAGAGGATTTTGATGAAAATTTGATAAAAAGATTAGAATAATTTATATCAAATCAAACTTTTTACTTAAATTAATAATCAAATTGAATGAAAATTTTAATGAATGATTGGAAATGGCTTTACTTTGATCTTTGGTGGAGTGTATGCACAAGATTTTGTAATTCTTTTTTTGCTAATTTAAGTTGGTTAAGGCAGGTTTGCTATGATGTACTTTCTTTTTTCTATATTAATATAATTTCTTGATTTATTAATGCTCAATTTGGTTTGATAGATAGTATGGGAAAGTGAAAGAAAAAAAAAATTTATGTGTTTGTTTATAGAGTCTTAAAAAGTAATGAAAACTAAATTTTTCTGTATAACTCAAATTAGCTTGTTAGTTAGGCTAACAATTTCTTACAAAATATACAGCAAAAATTTATTTTTCCCACAAATCTTGACGGAATTTATTTTGTTTCCCTTTTTGTCTATACTTATCTCCACAACTCCTTCTTATATAGTAATTATATATTTTTTTCCCTATCATTTTTCTTGCAAAATTTTTCATTTATTCAAATACATTCATCATTTCTTTTTCCTTTCTTTCACTTCACTTTCTACTATTTTCATTTTTCATTTTTCATTGTCCATTTCTTTCTAAACAAACGAAGCCTAACAAAGGTTTATTTTTTACAAAAAATTATCAATAAATCTTCTTTTACTATTAAGATTATTATTGAATTCTATCAAATTCAAATAGGATAAATTACACTTACGGAGACCTCCTATGTAGCTTTAATAATAGCAATAACTACTCTTAAATTAATATACATTTTGACCCGCTGTTAGGCTAATGGTAGCCTCTTTTTTTTTTTTGTTTTTTTAAGTCTGGCGATTTAGATAGATCGGCTAACTTCTCCCAATTTGATTTGTGAGAGTGGATTCTAAGAGTCCTGCCTTAAGGGTGTTGTGGGCAAAAAACAATAAAATAAAAATAAAATGTTAGCACTCTGCTAGCACTCTTGTCAAAATACGCTGATGTCACATGTTTTAACACTTTAAATGCCAATAATACCCTTGGTTGTCTTCTATATCCAAAGAACCAACAAGCTTGTAAAACACTACCCTCAGCTAAACATTACCATCATTACAATAGATAAATATCAGTCAAATGTTGTTTTTTTTATTTATTATTAAATAAAATGAATTTCTTAAGTTTCATTTTCAAAACATATTTTTTGAATTTTTTTTGAAAAATAAAATTAATTTAACAAGAATAAACACCAAAAGAATATTTTTAAATACTTAAAAATTAAGGAAAATTCTAATATACATCCATTTAAAAATAGTGTATCATATGCACCCTAATTATGTCATTTTCTTCTTTAGTTATGACTATTTTTTTTTTTTTAGTTATGACTCATGAGATTTTTAGTTATACCTTATGTTGTATTTAGTTATGACATTTTTTTGTTTTTCTTTTTTTAGTTATAACTCAGAAAATTAAAATTATGTTATTTTTATTTTTAGTTATAAGGTACATGTGATACACATTGTATTTCCCAAAAATTAATTATGCACCCAAAAAAAAAATGTGAGAATGATGAGTACTGTTTTTACACCAAATTAATTTTTAATTTTTTCATAACTTTTTTAGAAAATTGATTATGTTAACTAAACCAAACAAAGAGTGTTATGATTCACACCATCCCTATATAGTGTGTGTATATATATGTATATGTTTTGAATTGTCTTGTATTAAGAATGTTGGTTATTTAAAAATTAATTCTACACCCAAAAAAGAAAAAAAAAATTCATGTGAAAATGATGAGTATTTTTTTTTTAGTTTTTTCATAATTTTTTTTTTTTAGAAAACTGATTATGAAAATTAAACGAAACAAAAGGTGTTATCCTTCACTTTCCCTATATAGTGTGTATATATATTTATATGTTTTTGAATTGTTTTGTACTGGAAAGGTTGGTTATGATAGCATAATACCGTGACCTTTAAATATAAAATAAATTAAAAAAATCAAAAACAAAAACAAAAAGAGATAAAAACAAAAAAATCTAATAGGATTTAAAAATTTAGTTATGCTGACTATATCTCTATATCTCTAAATCCTGTGAGAATTTTTTTTATTTTTTTTTATTTTTTCAATAGCCTTTCACTGTGGGATATAAAAGTTTAGTTATGCTAACCTTTAAATTTATGAGAAATTTCATTTCAGGAGTGATTTTGAAAAATAATTATAAAGAAATGATAAATTTTATAAATATTAATAATTAAAAATATAATTTTATTTATTTATTTATTTATTTTATGAATGTGTAATAATTCCTTAAATTTAAATATAAGCTCACTTGGACATGGAGTACATTTTTCTCAAAGTTTATTTGAACATTGTAAAGAAAACCATCAACTATCAAAACTATTCCTTTTTATCATAAAATCATAAAATCCTTTTTGAAAACAAATATATTTAAAGAACAACATCATTTTAAATTTATTACCCCATTCCAAAATATTCCTTATTTAATTTCATCTTAACATTCCTCTTTTTATTCATATTCTCCCATTTTTCTAGTTACATTTATTATAACATCATAACCTCAAGTTCAAGCTCCCTTAATACTCCAAAACATCCCACATACATACTATTCCCACCAATCTATTCATATTTGTTGTAACTCCTCAACGTAAAAATCCAAATCTCTTTTATAGTCAATAATTGTTATCCTACACTCAACTCCTACTTATCTAACAACTACATCACATCCTCACTTGCATTATCAACTATAATTCAACATATCACAACTACATCATATCCACATGTGTGTTATAAATCATAATTCAACATATCCCAAGGATAATAAATCGTTTTAATTCTATCTCTCAATTAATCATAAAACAAAACTCTTAATTTTTCCTTATAGACACAAACAACCCAGTGAGTTTTTTTATCACCAATCCTTTATTCAATTACTATTTCATTATTCATTCTTTTCAAATAATTTCTATATGCATTTCCATTCCATACCAATTTACACATCACATGATAATTTCACAAGTTCATCACAAGTCACATATATCATCACTGACCTCAATACACTTCACAACACATTCCACCTTTTGCCGGCTTGATACGGCGGGATAGCGGGCACCCAATTCATAGCACATTTCACCTTTTGCCGGCTATTATACGGCGGGAAGTGAACTCTCAAAAATCATTTACTCAAAAACCATATCTTTTTTCAAAAACCATTTTCAACTTTTTAAAAACCATCCCCCACATTTGCCAGCTATTATACAGCAGGACGTGGGCACCCAAAACATTTTCGAAAACCATCTATTTTTTCACTTTTGCCGGCTACAATACGGAAAGACTGTGTAGACACCCAAAAATCATTTTTTCATTTTTACCGGCTACAATACGGCAGGACTGTGTGGACACCCAAAAACTATTTTTCCACTTTCGTCGGCTACAATACGGTAGGACTGTGTGGACACCCAAAAACCATTTTTCCACTTTCGCCAGCTACAATACGGCAGGACTGTGTGGACACCCAAAAACACTTTTCCCACATTCGTCGAGCGATAAGCCTAGACAGGGCAATTGGGCACCTTGAATTCAAACCACCTCCACATTTACCGGCTATTATACTGATGGTTGTAGGCACCGAAAAACTACTTTTCAATTTTTAAAACAATCTCCCATATTTACCAGCTATGATACGGACAGTCGTGGGCACCGAAAAACCACTTTTCAACTCCCCGTAAGGGTAGCAACCACAACACAACCCAACCCAACACAACACAACCCAACTCAACCCAACACAACTCAACTCCACACAACACAACTCAACCAACTTAACACAACATGACCCAATACCATTCACATAACACACAACAAGATTTAACACAACCATTTCAACACAAAGTTCATATCATCCCTACCGTTGGTAATTTATTTTCCCCCAAGTTTGGTTTCATATTATAACATAATTTAAAATATCAACATTATGAGTTCAATAGCAACTTGTACGTAAATTTCTCAAATTCTTTAAAATTTCATTTAAACTTGTACATGTGTAAGTTAACACCTCAACTTCATGATTCTACTATTAATTGAAGCAAAACCATTAACCATCTTCATGAGCCAAACTAGGGTTTTTAAGAGAAATTAAAGCTTTTCACAAAAGCACATTTTATTCCAACCCTTCTATTACTTTTACACCCAAACTCATGACCCAAGATCATAACTCAACAATAAACCCAACTCTTTTTAAACCCTAACCCCCAATCTCGTGATTCATCACAATATGCATAAAAATATAAACTTTTGTATTTATATAAAAAAAATACCACAAATCTATCTATAAACGAGGGTATTGAAAGAGAACTAGAAACCCCTACCTCTTGAAGCCAAGAGATGACGACCCAAAAATCAAAGGCGACAAAACCACGAACCATTTAGACCAAAAGGATGCCCTTGACGAGATTTACATTTTTTCTCAACGGACCATGGTGAAAAGATCACTCCAGGTGAGTAGATCTAGAGGTCTCTGTGCCAAATTCTTGAGTTTAGAGAGAGAGAGAGAGAGAGAGGAGAACTATCGGTTTAAGAGAGAGAAAAGAGGAGAAAAGTGAAATGAAACTATGTTTGGAGCCTATTTATAGTAGTAGAAAAGTAGCCCTAAGGTCAATAAAATAATACGCCCAAAACCCCTCAAAGGTAGGGCCCAAACGAACACCAAAAAAAAAAAAAAAAAAAAAAAACGCAGGGGTCAACCCTTCGGGCAGGGGGGTCGACCATTTAGGTAGAAAAGACAATCTGGCAACAAGCAAGGGGGTCGACCCTTAGACAAGAGGGGGTTGACCCTAATTTCCAGCAACTAACACACAGATTCTACAATATAAGAGGGTCGACTCGCGCCAGACTGGTGTCGACCCTATATTCCAGCAACACTTCCAGAAACTTCACCAATAGGTAAGGGTCGACCCTTAGGATGGCTGGTGTCGACCCTAGAATTCTAAGTTCCCAAGGAACTTTTTGACAAGAACAAGCACAAACAAACAAACCCAACGAGTTTAAATCGGATCATACTCCTCCGAAACCAACATTCAACAACTCTAAAGACTCCCAAAAAGAAAATAAGGGAATTAAATACACTCTCCAATGGATTAAAGGATACGGGTGTCACAAAAAGTTTAGTTATGCTAACCTTTAAATTTAGGAGAAATTTCATTTCAGGAGTCATTTTGAAAAATAATTATAAATAAATGATAAATTTTATAAATATTAATAATTATATATATATATATATATATGAATATGTAATAATTCCTTAAATTTGAATGTAAGCTCACTTGGAGATGGAAGCTGACAATAGCCTTGGATAGTGGATCATCAATTTCTCTTTTCTAGGATTTGGTGGGTTAGATGAGGCAATGTTGAAGTAGTTGGATTAATAGAGTGAGAAAGATGGAGTGGGGTATTTTAATCATTTAATGATATTTTTGACACTGTTTAGAACAAAGTTATCAAAAGGGGAATCTTTATAATAATTTCAAAAGTAAGGGATGTTAGTGTTATTATTAAAACTACAAGAGAGGTCCTTGTAATTATGCTAAATCGCAGAGAAAGTTAGTGTAATTTATCCAATTGTTACAGTTAAGTATTATTTTTTATAAAATATTCCAAAATGTTTATGGAACATTTTATGTAAATTTTACTGCTTTCATTAATATGAAGAGTCATAAGGTTTGGTAGAAACAAGGGTTAAACTCATTTTACTTCTCGTAATTTGGGGTTAAAGCACTTTATCCCCTTAAAGCATCTTCAATGGTAATTGCTATTATAGCATTGCCAAAGTAATAATTTGGCAATCTACAGTAACAAATTTTCAAATTATAGCAATAATGATCTAATGGTACAAAGTCATTTTGGCAAAATTCTAACCAACTTTCCCTCCTATTTTTTAATTAGGTGGTGTTTGGATATAATTTTTTGAGTGCTTTTTTTGCTCTCTTTGTGTTTTTTTTTTTTTTTTTTTTTTGACATTTTTAAAACTTTTTTTTTAAAGAAAATTTAAAATTTTCTATTCTAGCCCAACAAGACAAATTAAAAAAAAAAAAATTTAAAAACTTCTTTTTGAGAGAGAACTCTCTGGAACACCAAATGCTCTTTGACACCTTCGCCTTCCCTCTACCCCTGATGTAGTCGTCTCTCTCTCCCTCCCTCCCTCCCTCCATCCTTCTCCCTCCTTCCCTCCATCCTTCTCCCTCATCTCTTCCCCACCACCACCACTACATCTTCATCACTACAACCACATCCCTCGTTCTTTATCTTTATCTCTAGACCAGAATGTAACGCCCCAAAATTATAACAATAAATTAGATGAAATAGACATACCTACAATTCTACCTTGATCAACCAACTCCTTCGATTAGTATTTCATTTCAGGGAAGAAGCACACAAAAGAAGTGTTCACATCCAATCAGTGGCGGAGCCACACCTGGTCTAGGGGGGTCACGTGCCCCCCCCTCTCGTTTTGGAATATATTTTTTTTTTTTTGTAAATATAAAGCAAACATTTAAATAAAAAAATTATAAAATATTATTTAGAGTGAAATATCAATAACATTTTTTAAATTATGAGAATAATAATTGTTAGGTTTTATTATTGACAATCTCGTTTGACAAGGATTTCTTTAAGAAATTGATTTTCTTCCAAAACTAGGATTACTTTTGGATTTCTATAAGTAATTGGATTTCTGTAACGCCCTCAAAATTAAACCCATTAAACATAAAACAAGACATGCATTATTAAAAGAAAAACATTATATTATTTAAATCATCAGAGTAATATGAAACAAAACATCAAAATAAATGCCCTACGGGCTTACATCTTGCCAAGCCAACACTTGGACACAAATCCATGAGTTCTAACTCAAAACGACTAAAGCCCTAGGCTTGAAAGATTACATTATTCAAATAAAAATAAATAAACAAATCTTCAAGTCCAATCCTCACAAGCTAAGTCTTGGAGGGAGTGAACCACCTGAACCTGAAAATAAAGTTCCCATATAGGGTGAGCCACAGCCCAGTAAAGAAATAAAACCAAGCATAAGAATTAACTAAAGCAGTAGCAGCTGATACATGGTTAACACAAAATAATCCATTTACAATTTCATGACACAAATGTCTACATTGCCTATGACACTTTGTCTATGGCATAATTCACCTTCCAATTATGGCTCAGAACCTGACCCAAATAACTCAACGGGGATTTCATTTCTTATTAACAATCTTTCCAATTCAACAGGGATAACAAATCAAGTTAAACCTCTCATATAGCATAACAAATACACAAATTGGTATTGCATCAATCACACTCAAATTCACTTCCATACTTCCCAACTGATACACATTTTGGTGATGTATCATATCAAATAGATAAGCATATGAGCTGTATCTCTGCTATAGGCGCGCATATAAGCAGCAGCCCTGGGTTCATCACCTATCTTCCCATAATCATTAACCGGTTTAGAGGTACATCCCCCATCTTCCCCTAAACCGTGGAGTACATCACCTATCTCCTCCCATACACAAGTAAGGCATATAAATATAAAGTCATATACACAATCCATCAATAAATAACTTTTAACGTATTATTCCAACCTTTATACTCAACAACTTAATCAAGTGATAAATTTCAATTTTGCCTAATCCACATGCAATGTCTACAACAATCATGACTATCCTCCACCGATAGCCCAAAACAGTTATTTCTAAGCAAGAAATAAATACACAACACATGTAATTTCAATGGGTGGTTAAATTATCCAACTACATCATTCAGTCTCATAATCCCCCAATTTCATGAATTAAACCCAATTCCACATTTTTCCCAAATTAATTATACAAATTAATCTATGTCAAACCCTAGGGTTTCTCCCAAATTTACCAAACTACCCCCACATACCAAAATACCAATACTTAGGATTAAAACGTATAAATGGAGTAGGAAAATCCCTACCTCGAAGCAAAGAACCCAAAAGAAGAAGACGAAGATGATAGCCCAAACTCCAAAGTGCTCCAAATCCAAGTTTGTTCAGATTAAATGAAAGCCCTCACTCTCCTCTACCTTATTTGTAAAGCAACTAGGGTAAAAACACACCCTAACTAGATCAATCCTAGGAGAGAAGGTGTTTAGAGAAGAAGAGAACTCGGAATTAGGGTTTGGGATCAAAAGAGGATGAAAAACTGCTTAAAAATCCCGCTGCTGTGTTTATATACTGGACAGGCTCGCTCGAGCGAAGACCCGGTCGCTCGAGCGACCAGAAACAAGAAACTGACCTCGCTCGAGCGAAGAGAAGCTCGCTCGAGCCAAAGACAAACCAGCTCGCTCGAGCGAAGAAAGCTCGCTCGAGCCAAGATACACTGCTCTCAGGTCTGGTACTGGACGCAACGCTCGCTCGAGCCAAGAAAGCTCGCTCGAGCGAAGAACCAAAAACAAAGACCTCGCTCGAGCGAAGAGAAGCTCGCTCGAGCGACCAAGCCAAAAACTGAACATCAACTTTGGTTTCTAAACCCAACCAACCTGCAATCAACCTGCTAAAACCATCCTATAACCCAAGAATAAGGAATTAAAGGACAACAACAACAATAATATGACAACGGAATCCACGGAACATAAGTCCGGGTACAATAATCAAATAGGAAAAGACCGGGGTCGCTATAACCTCCCCCCCTTAAAAGAATTTCGTCCCCGAAATTAAGCATAAGTTTGTAAAAACAAGTTTTTCTCAATTCCCAATGATATTATAAAACAATAAATAACAACTTGACCCAATACCGGTCACTTCATCTCTTATCAAGAGGCATCTCACAATATATATAAATCAACATATATTTCAACCTGCATCAATATTATGCATTATTCCTTTCAATGTTAACAATTTCCATATCATATTCAATTTCATGATATAAACAACACATTCAACATATAAATGTTATATTCTACTTCCATTATGAGGCAAGTTTCAAAATGTTAAATATTTTCCAACTTAAGACATATATAAAGCTCTTAAGTTCAACTATAATACATAATCTAAATACAAGATTACAAATCAATAAACATGGATGGTCCACAATTTTATAACACATTCAATATTAATGATACCCTTACATTTTTACAACACATTGAACATGTATAATGCTAAATAGATTCCCATTTTCAAGGCAAAACCCCAAAGTACTACCACAACCCATAACATATACAATGTTCACCCAGTTCAACAATACACCAGAAGATATAACGTATGCTCAAATACTCATTAATGGATCCAGGGATTCCTGTCGGATCCAAAATTCACTCACCCCAGTGGTTCTTCCAACCCCAACATAAATTCATAACACCTTAACTAATGGCAAGGTCCGATTACGGAAGACCATTAACAATGATAATAGTAAAACACATACTATCACTACCACGTTCTGAAACATCCACTACACCTCGACTACCAACCCACACTCAAACTAGTGTTTAGCACTAAATACCCCAACAAGGGAAACGCGAAAATATTCGCACATAAGGCTTCTAGTTAGCTTCCACAAAACAAGTATATGTAACAAAGTGCTGGTAAGGAACAATATTACGGCACATTACCACCCCAAAATTTTAATGTCCAGCCAACATCTCACAGCAAACAACCAGCAACTTAGGCTAGGCTGAGTCTAACTCCCCACAAATTATTTGGATTTATACTGCCACCACTAAAACATGACACTTACAACTGGCCATAGTCAAGCTCAAAGATTCCTCTCAGATTATTTTAGTTTACAAAGGGTACCCAATGAACCCCAAGTGAAACACACAAAGCCAATCCACAACACCCGCCGCCATACCCATGGTGATGACGCGATGCTCACCACAACACTTTCAAAGAAGACTCCCAAAACACTTGAAATTTCCCAACTACGCACGACCTAAAGGATAAACATTGCACACCCTCGTGTCTTACACCACACAAATACGAACCGAACTAGTCAAGATGATTCGAATAGGGTGGCCCACTTACTCTTCACAACCTACCACCTCACCTGTGTTGTCACCATCCGAACTGAGCGCCGGACACTCGTGCCGAAGTGACCTAGCCTACCAAACCTCCAACCTCTCGGTTTCAGTCAAAAACCAAACCAAAACCTCACTAAGGAATTTTCTGGAATTTCCTATGATTAATTTCCTTCTATTCATCAACTAAACAGCATATACTACCACATACTATCATGCATCGCACGGTGCAAACTCCCTCATTTAGCGATTTCACTCACCACCTCGACCGAACTTGGAGTAACAAAATTTGCTTACTCCTTTCCCCCCGCACTAAGTTAACTAACTGGGTTCGCTACACCGAGATGTTCACTACTACCAAGTCACCGTTCGTACCGAATACAAACTAATATCGTATCTTCATCCGCTAACGACCTATAGGTCCACCTTTCATTCCAAATCTTACTTGTTCACTCACCCCGAGAGTACGATTCAGACACCCAACCCGAGCCAAACCACTAGCCAATCTATTACTAGACAACCACCATGAACCAACCCCGACACCGTTACATATCGCCAATAAGGCTTTCAAGACACACCATTCAAACTTCCAGAGGAGTAAAAGTCCTCAACCTTCTCATTAACATTTCAAACCTTTCTTCGCAAAAGACTTACCACAGTGACTCGACTCACGGGTCACACCTCAACCACGACTATACACCCAATCAACCCTTAACATCACCTGACCTGACTAGTGCTAAAATACAAAATTTATCACATTGATCCAAATAAAGGAATCTGAAAACTTAAGACACATCAATCTTACCACTGCCCGAGATATCACCAGCTACTCACAACATACCACTCCCAATACGACAACCACTACCTTATATAGGGACTAACATCCCCTTACTCAAAACGGCCAAACTGTACTCATGCAATCTTGACAACACTACCTACCACGAGGGTACAATTCCAACCTAACCAAATTATGCATTATGCTCCCCGTAGGACACCGTATTAAATACTTACTACAATAGTATTAATTGCACCCTTCACATCCTCTCGAGTTCACCCGACAGTAGACCAACATCTATACCACGCACAAAATTGAAATGGGTAACACCCCTGGAATCCCACACACTCGGCAAGTAAAACAGTTCTCGCCCCAATAATGTCTGGGTAAGACACGCAACCCTCAGTGGTTCTCAACTTATGAAAACATGGCTCTTAGCCTTTATCTTTCCCAAATCAAGTCACCCACATAAAATGCATTAATACCAAAAATTTATGGCCTTACAGCAGCTTATTACATTAATAAAACTGTAGAGTAGAGCTATTACAATCCACCCAATCCACGAAAATTAACAAACAAAGCATATATATATATATATATATAGATAACCAAACAGTTTAGGTGTTTCAACATTCCCAAAACACATAGGTTACACAACCGAACCTAATGATCACAAAACAATAATCCACTAATAAAAAAAAAACGAATTAGTCAAAATAAAATCAACCCGACGGTATCACCACCACTACTGTCCCTTGCTAGACCGTCAAAGTTGGTCACCCCCAAACATAAGATAATCTACGAGCTTACTAGCCACGGACAAGAACTACCGACGTGTCCCTTCTGTCCACACCTGGAACAACTACAAACTTCCCCAACTGGGGCTTTGGAACTCGACTCTACTGAGGCCCGCAAAGTCTGGCCTGCTAGTCCCCCAAAACGATACTGCTCCTGCCCCAGTCGAATGAAACTGAGCCTGACTAGGTTGCAAAACCTTTAAAGAAGCCCCCGGCTGTTACAGAAAGTTTAAGATGACCCTGCTATTTACACCCCCAGCAAGCAAGTGGTCCCGATTATACGACGGGTGCAAAACCTGAACTGGTGGGGATTCCAACAACTGCCTCCCCACTGTGCGCTCTGTCGATCCAAAATCTGGCTGACCAAAAGATTCTGGTGGTGCCACTACTGGTCGAACTGTCAACCCAGCCTCTTCCTCAGTGGGCAAACCGCACCTTGTGGCCCACAAGACCACATTTAAAACAAGTGACGCCCCTCTGTTTACTTCCTCCCGAACCCAAATCCGTCACTGAAAGGGTAGTTCTAACCCGACCTCCCTGTTGCGAGTTTAAATACTTCTGCCTCTTAAAAGGCCTACCAACACCCTGAATCACAGGAGTTGCCGAGATGGCCTCCTCCCTGACCCAACCAACACTCACATTCGTGGTCCTTCCTTATTCTGCCCCATAGCTAGTACCGCTGCCTCTATATGAGTCGCAGCCTCAAACAAGTACACTGTAACTCCTATGCCAACCAAGATCTCGCAATCCTAACACGGATGTCGTCACACAACTTACTCTCAAACTCCGCACAACGCAATTCTTCCGTCTCCACTAACTCTGGAGCAAACATGACAGGTTAGCAAACCACGCTTCAAACTGTGCCAAAGGTGTAGTACCTTGGCATAACCCCACAAACTGTTTCCTCAATTCTTCCCGAGCGGGAAGGAGGGAAATCAAAACCGCGTCCTGACATCCTATTAAGGAAACAAAGACATTAGCACATTAATAAATGTGCCGAAGCTAAACACTCACGTCCTAATGCATTGGACAACAATAATTCACACCACGTAAGCACATAATCACATAAGCACCTACGAATTTCATTCCTGGATAATGATAGTCCCGAGGCGCCACTAAAGTTCCGGTTGGAAACAACATTGATCAAGTGCCTTTCCAACAAGACTTTCAGAGACTCAAGGATCCAATCAACATTCTAGGAACTACATTCCATACCCACATAATCACATAAACATGTTATCATATAAGCATGTAATCATTACACTAAGTCTATCAAACGAGACGAACCCATTGTGATACTAATCACTTCCCACGTACCCAAAGTATTCAAACCCGGTACGCTCTGATACCAAGTTGTAACGCCCTCAAAATTAAACCCATTAAACATAAAACAAGACATGCATTATTAAAAGAAAAACATTATATTATTTAAATCATCAGAGTAATATGAAACAAAACATCAAAAATAAATGCCCTACGGGCTACATCTTGCCAAGCCAACACTGGACACAAATCCATGAGTTCTAACTCAAAACGACTAAAGCCCTAGGCTTGAAGATTACATTATTCAAATAAAAATAAATAAACAAATTCAAGTCCAATCCTCACAAGCTAAGTCCTTGGAGGGAGTGAACCACCTGAACCTGAAAATAAAGTTCCCATATAGGGTGAGCCACAGCCCAGTAAAGAAATACTAAACCAAGCATAAGAATTAACTAAAGCAGTAGCAGCTGATACATGGTTAACACAAAATAATCCATTTACAATTTCATGACACAAATGTCTACATTGCCTATGACACTTTGTCTATGGCATAATTCACCTTCCAATTATGGCTCAGAACCTGACCCAAATAACTCAACGGGGATTTCATCTCTTATTAACAATCTTTCCAATTCAACAGGGATAACAAATCAAGTTAAACCTCTCATATAGCATAACAAATACACAAGTTGGTATTGCATCAATCACAATCAAATTCACTTCCATACTTCCCAACTGATACACATTTTGGTGATGTATCATATCAAATAGATAAGCATATGAGCTGTATCTCTGCTATAGGCGCGCATATAAGCAGCAACCCTGGGTTCATCACCTATCTTCCCATAATCATTAACCGGTTTAGAGGTACATCCCCCATCTTCCCCTAAACCGTGGAGTACATCACCTATCTCCTCCCATACACAAGTAAGGCATATAAACATAAAGTCATATACACAATCCATCAATACATAACTTTTAACGTATTATTCCAACCTTTATACTCAACAACTTAATCAAGTGATTAATTTCAATTTTGCCTAATCCACATGCAATGTCTACAACAATCATGACTATCCTCCACCGATAGCCCAAAACAGTTATTTCTAAGCAAGAAATAAATACACAACACATGTAATTTCAATGGGTGGTTAAATTATCCAACTACATCATTCAGTCTCATAATCCCCCAATTTCATGAATTAAACCCAATTCCACATTTTTCCCAAATTAATTATACAAATTAATCTATGTCAAACCCTAGGGTTTCTCCCAAATTTACCAAACTACCCCCACATACCAAAATACCAATACTTAGGATTAAAACGTATAAATGGAGTAGGAAATCCCTACCTCGAAGCAAAGAACCCAAAAGAAGAAGACGAAGATGATAGCCCAAACTCCAAAGTGCTCCAAATCCAAGTTTGTTCAGATTAAATGAAAGCCCTCACTCTCCTCTACCTTATTTGTAAAGCAACTAGGGTAAAAACACACCCTAACTAGATCAATCCTAGGAGAGAAGGTGTTTAGAGAAGAAGAGAACTCGAATTAGGGTTTGGGATCAAAAAAGGATGAAAAACTGCTTAAAATCCCGCTGCTGTGTTTATATACTGGACAGGCTCGCTCGAGCGAAGACCTGGTCGCTCGAGCGACCAGACACAAGAAACTGACCTCGCTCGAGCGAAGAGAAGCTCGCTCGAGCCAAAGACAAACCAGCTCGCTCGAGCGAAGAAAGCTCGCTCGAGCCAAGATACACTGCTCTCAGGTCTGGTACTGGACGCAACGCTCGCTCGAGCCAAGAAAGCTCGCTCGAGCGAAGAACCAAAAACAGGACCTCGCTCGAGCGAAGAGAAGCTCGCTCGAGCGACCAAGCCAAAAACTGAACATAACATTTGGTTTCTAAACCCAACCAACCTGCAATCAACCTGCCCAAAACATCCTATAACCGAATAATGAATTAAAGGACAACAACAACAATAATATGACAACGGAATCCACGGAACATAAGTCCGGGTACAATAATCAAATGGGAAAAGACCGGGGTCGCTATAACCTCCCCCCTTAAAAGAATTTCGTCCCCGAAATTAAGCATAAGTTTGTAAAAAACAAGTTTTTCTCAATTCCCAATGATATTATAAAACAATAAATAACAACTTGACCCAATACCGGTCACTTCATCTCTTATCAAGAGGCATCTCACAATATGTATAAATCAACATATATTTCAACCTGCATCAATATTATGCATTATTCCTTTCAATGTTAACAATTTCCATATCATATTCAATTTCATGATATAAACAACACATTCAACATATAAATGTTATATTCTACTTCCATTATGAGGCAAGTTTCAAAATGTTAAATAGTTTTCCAACTTAAGACATATATAAAGCTCTTAAGTTCAACTATAATACATAATCTAAATACAAGATTACAAATCAATAAACATGGATGGTCCACAATTTTATAACACATTCAATATTAATGATGCCCTTACATTTCTACAACACATTTAACATGTATAATGCTAAATAGATTCCCATTTTCAAGGCAAAACCCCAAAGTACTACCACAACCATAACATGTACAATGTTCACCCAGTTCAACAATACACCAGAAGATATAACGTATGCTCAAATACCCATTAATGGATCCAGGGATTCCTGTCGGATCCAAAATTCACTCACCCCAGTGGTTCTTCCAACCCCAACATAAATTCATAACACCTTAACTAATGGCAAGGTCCGATTACGGAAGACCCATTAACAATGATAATAGTAAAACACATACTATCACTACCACGTTCTGAAACATCCACTACACCTCGACTACCAACCACACTCAAACTAGTGTTTAGCACTAAATACCCCAACAAGGGAAACGCGAAAATATTCGCACATAAGGCTTCTAGTTAGCTTCCACAAAACAAGTATATGTAACAAAGTGCTGGTAAGGAACAATATTACGGCACATTACCACCCCAAAATTGTAATGTCCAGCCAACATCGCACAGCAAAAACAAATAACTTAGGCTAGGCTGAGTCTAACTCCCCACAAATTATTTGGATTTATACAGCCACCACCAAAACATGACACTTACAACTGGCCATAGTCAAGCTCAAAGATTCCTCTCAGATTATTTTAGTTTACAAAGGGTACCCAATGAACCCCAAGTGAAACACACAAAGCCAATCCACAACACCCGCCATACCCATGGTGATGACGCGATGCTCACCACAACACTTTCAAAGAAGACTCCCAAACACTTGAAATTTCCCAACTACGCACGACCTAAAGGATAACATTGCACACCCTCGTGTCTTACACCACACAAATACGAACCGAACTAGTCAAAATGATTCGAATAGGGTGGCCCACTTACTCTTCACAACCTTACCACCTCACCTGTGTTGTCACCATCCGAACTGAGCGCCGGACACTCGTGCCGAAGTGACCTAGCCTACCAAACCTCCAACCTCTCGGTTTCAGTCAAAAACCAAACCAAAACCTCACTAAGGAATTTTCTGGAATTTCCTATGATTAATTTCCTTCTATTCATCAACTAAACAGCATATACTAACCACATACTATCATGCATCGCACGGTGCAAAACTCCCTCATTTAGCGATTTCACTCACCACCTCGACCGAACTTGGAGTAACAAAATTTGCTTACTCCTTTCCCCCCGCACTAAGTTAACTAACTGGGTTCGCTACACCGAGATGTTCACTACTACCAAGTCACCGTTCGTACCGAATACAAACTAATATTGTATCTTCATCCGCTAACGACCTATAGGGTCCACCTTTCATTCCAAATCTTACTTGTCACTCACCCCGAGAGTACGATTCAGACACCCAACCCCGAGCCAAACCACTAGCCAATCTATTACTAGACAACCACCATGAACCAACCCCGACACCGTTACATATCGCCAATAAGGCTTTCAAAGACACACCATTCAAACTTTCCAGAGGAGTAAAAGTCCTCAACCTTCTCATTAACATTTCAAACCTTTCTTCGCAAAAGACTTACCACAGTGACTCGACTCACGGGTCACACCTCAACCACGACTATACACCCAATCAACCCTTAACTCACCTGACCTGACTAGTGCTAAAATACAAATTTATCACATTCGATCCAAATAAAGGAATCTGAAAACTTAAGACACATCAATCTTACCACTGCCCGAGATATATTACCAGCTACTCACAACATACCACTCCCAATACGACAACCACTACCTTATATAGGGACTAACATCCCCTTACTCAAAACGGCCAAACTGTACTCATGCAATCTTGACAACACTACCTACCACGAGGGTACAATCCAACCTAACCAAATTATGCATTATGCTCCCCGTAGGACACCGTATTAAATACTTACTACAACTAGTATTAATTGCACCCTTCACATCCTCTCGAGTTCACCCGACAGTAGACCAACATCTATACCACGCACAAAATTTAAATGGGTAACACCCCTGGAATCCCACACACTCGGCAAGTAAAACAGTTCTCGCCCCAATAATGTCTGGGTTAAGACACGCAACCCTCAGTGGTTCTCAACTTATGAAAACATGGCTCTTTAGCCTTTATCTTTCCCAAATCAAGTCACCCACATAAAATGCATTAATACCAAAAATTTTATGGCCTTACAGCAGCTTATTACATTAATAAAACTGTAGAGCTATTACAATCCACCCAATCCAAAATTAACAAACAAAGCATATATATATATATATATATAGATAACCAAACAGTTTAGTGTTTCAACATTCCCAAAACACATAGGTTACACAACCGAACCTAATGATCACAAAACAATAATCCACTAATAAAAAAAAAGCGAATTAGTCAAAATAAAATCAACCCGACGGTATTACCACCACTACTGCCCCTTGCTAGACCGCCAAAGTTGGCACCCCAAACATAAGATAATCTACGAGCTCCCAGCCACGGACAAGAACTACCGAAGTGTCCCTTCTGTCCACATCTGGAACAGCCACAAACTTCCCCATCTGGGGCTTTGGAACTCGACTCTACTGAGGCCCGCAAAGTCTGGCCTGCTAGTCCCCCAAAACGATACTGCTCCTGCCCAGTCGAATGAAACTGAGCCTGACTAGGTTGCAAAACCTTTAAAGAAGCCCCCGGCTGTTTACAGAAAGTTTAAGATGACCCTGCTTTTACACCCCCAGCAAGCAAGTGGATCCCGATTATACGACGGGTGCAAAACCTGAACTGGTGGGGATTCCAACAACTGCCTCCCCACTGTGCGCTCTGTCGATCCAAAATCTGGCTGACCAAAAGATTCTGGTGGTGCCACTACTGGTCGAACTGTCAACCCAGCCCTCTTCCTCAGTGGGCAAACCGACACCTTGTGGCCCAGCAGACCACATTTAAAACAAGTGACGCCCCTCTGTTTACTTCCTCCCGAACCCAAATCCGTCACTGAAAGGGTAGTTCTAACCCGACCTCCCTGTTGCGAGTTTAAATACTTCTGCCTCTTAAAAGGCCTACCAACACCCTGAATCACAGGAGTTGCCGAGATGGCCTCCTCCCTGACCCAACCAACACTCACATTCGTGGTCCCTTCCTTATTCTGCCCCATAGCTAGTACCGCTGCCTCTATATGAGTCGCAGCCTCAACAAGTACACTGTAACTCCTATGCCAAGATCTCGCAATCCTAACACGGATGTCGTCACACAACTTACTCTCAAACTCCGCACAACGCAATTCTTCCGTCTCCACTAACTCTGGAGCAAACATTGACAGGTTAGCAAACCACCTTCAAACTGTGCCAAAGGTGTAGTACCTTGGCGTAACCCCACAAACTGTTTCCTCAATTCTTCCCGAGCGGAAGGAGGGAAATCAAAACCGCGTCCTGACATCCTATTAAGGAAACAAAGACATTAGCACATTAATAAATGTGCCGAAGCTAAACACTCACGTCCTAATGCATTGGACAACAATAATTCACACCACGTAAGCACATAATCACATAAGCACCTACGAATTTCATTCCTGGATAATGATAGTCCCGAGGCGCCACTAAAGTTCCGGTTGGAAACAACATTGATCAAGTGCCTTTCCAACAAGACTTTCAGAGACTCAAGGATCCAATCAACATTCTAGGAACTACATTCCATACCCACATAATCACATAAACATGTTATCATATAAGCATGTAATCATTACACTAAGTCTCTATCAAACGAGACGAACCCATTGTGATACTAATCACTTCCCACGTACCCAAAGTATTCAAACCCGGTACGCTCTGATACCAAGTTGTAACGCCCTCAAAATTAAACCCATTAAACATAAAACAAGACATGCATTATTAAAAGAAAAACATTATATTATTTAAATCATCAGAGTAATATGAAACAAAACATCAAAATAAATGCCCTACGGGCTTACATCTTGCCAAGCCAACACTTGGACACAAATCCATGAGTTCTAACTCAAAACACTAAAGCCCTAGGCTTGAAAGATTACATTATTCAAATAAAAATAAATAAACAAATCTTCAAGTCCAATCCTCACAAGCTAAGTCCTTGGAGGGAGTGAACCACCTGAACCTGAAAATAAAGTTCCCATATAGGGTGAGCCACAGCCCAGTAAAGAAATACTAAACCAAGCATAAGAATTAACTAAAGCAGTAGCAGCTGATACATGGTTAACACAAAATAATCCATTTACAATTTCATGACACAAATGTCTACATTGCCTATGACACTTTGTCTATGGCATAATTCACCTTCCAATTATGGCTTAGAACCTGACCCAAATAACTCAACGGGGATTTCATTTCTTATTAACAATCTTTCCAATTCAACAGGGATAACAAATCAAGTTAAACCTCTCATATAGCATAACAAATACACAAATTGGTATTGCATCAATCACAATCAAATTCACTTCCATACTTCCCAACTGATACACATTTTGGTGATGTATCATATCAAATAGATAAGCATATGAGCTGTATCTCTGCTATAGGCGCGCATATAAGCAGCAACCCTGGGTTCATCACCTATCTTCCCATAATCATTAACCGGTTTAGAGGTACATCCCCCATCTTCCTCTAAACCGTGGAGTACATCACCTATCTCCTCCCATACACAAGTAAGGCATATAAAATAAAGTCATATACACAATCCATCAATAAATAACTTTTAACGTATTATTCCAACCTTTATACTCAACAACTTAATCAAGTGATTAATTTCAATTTTGCCTAATCCACATGCAATGTCTACAACAATCATGACTATCCTCCACCGATAGCCCAAAACAGTTATTTCTAAGCAAGAAATAAATACACAACACATATAATTTCAATGAGTGGTTAAATTATCCAACTACATCATTCAATCCCATAATCCCCCAATTTCATGAATTAAACCCAATTCCACATTTTTCCCAAATTAATTATACAAATTAATCTATGTCAAACCCTAGGGCTTCTCCCAAATTTACCAAACTACCCCCACATACCAAAATACCAATACTTAGGATTAAAACGTATAAATGGAGTAGGAAATCCCTACCTCGAAGCAAAGAACCCAAAAGAAGAAGACGAAGATGATAGCCCAAACTCCAAAGTGCTCCAAATCCAAGTTTGTTCAGATTAAATGAAAGCCCTCACTCTCCTCTATCTTATTTGTAAAGCAACTAGGGTAAAAACACACCCTAACTAGATCAATCCTAGGAGAGAAGGTGTTTAGAGAAGAAGAGAACTCGGAATTAGGGTTTGGGATCAAAAGAGGATGAAAAACTGCTTAAAAATCCCGCTGCTGTGTTTATATACAGGACAGGCTCGCTCGAGCGAAGACCTGGTCGCTCGAGCCACCAGACACAAGAAACTGACCTCGCTCGAGCGAAGAGAAGCTCGCTCGAGCCAAAGACAAACCAGCTCGCTCGAGCGAAGGAAAGCTCGCTCGAGCCAAGATACCCTGCTCTCAGGTCGTAGGTACTGGACGCAACGCTCGCTCGAGCCAAGGAAATCTCGCTCGAGCGAAGAACCAAAAACAAGACCTCGCTCGAGCGAAGAGAAGCTCGCTCGAGCGACCAAGCCAAAAACTGAACATGCAACTTGGTTTCTAAACCCAACCAACCTGCAATCAACCTGCTAAAACCTCCTATAACCCAAGAATAAGAATTAAAGGACAACAACAACAATAATAAACAACGGAATCCACGGAACATAAGTCCGGGTACAATAATCAAATAGGAAAAGACCGGGGTCGCTCTAATTTCTTCCAAAACTAGGATTACTTTTGCATTTTCTATAAATAGTTGGTTTTCTCCCAAAACTATTTAATTCCTCCAGATCTTCTTTTTGGTTCTTAAGGTTTATATCTGGGGATATTTTGTTAGTTTTCTTTGATGTTTTATTGAGTATTCAACTCATGGTTTAAAGAGAGTATATCAAAGGTTTTGTTTGTTATACACAAGAGAGAGAGAGAGAGTTTTTCTTCGGTGGATTCTGAAGAATTCAAGCCTGAAGCTTCGGTAGATTCTGGAGTGGCTCATCGTAAAGACAATTCCGAGGTGAAGACGGAGTTGGAAGAGGCACATAGAGGTTGGTTCAATTAGGCGTGGATTCGCTAGGTAATTGAGAGTATACCTGTGTAATTCCTTTAAATCTTCTTAGTGGATTATTTTGTGGCTGTTGCCCATGGTTTTTTAATCACAGTTGGAGGTGTCCAATTGTGGTTTTTCCATGTTAAAATCGTTGTGTTGATTTGTCTTGATTGTTTGGTTGGGATTGTTATATACTGCTTAAAATTGTTACATAATAACAAATCAATATCTAGGGGATTTCTAGTTTTTTCAATTGGTATCATAGCAGGTCGTTCTATTTTTTTAAAAAAAATTCTTTTAGAATGAGATCTTGTTTGATTTGTGATAATGGATTCAATTCGTGAGGGAAATTTTATGGTTCGACTACCCCTACTTGACGAATCCTCGGAGAGTGATAATGAAAAGCTTGAGCAAGCTTATGAAAAGTTGTATAAGGAGTCTCTTAACTTATTCAAATTAAATGACAAACTCACAAAGAAACTCAAAGCATGTGAAAGTGAGAATGTCAAACTTAAGGAGGAGATTTCCGAGGCCAGGATTGATTCCATCAAGATAGCTGATGATCGACAAGCTCTTTGTGCAAAATTATTGACTTGTGAGACAGAGAGGAATGAGCTACAAGAAACCCATGCCATGGATGAAGAAAAGATTGAATCTCTCGAGATGTCACAAGTTGCTTTGGAAGAACTATTGATCAAGAAAGAGGAAGAGCTCAAGTGTGCTATGGCTACCATTGGTCTTTAGAACAAAGGATCAAAGACTTTGGAGGATATCATTGGTCTCAACAAATGAGTTGTGACAAGAGTGGCATTGGCTTTGGTGATAACAAAGAGCAAAAACAGAGTGCATCTAAATCTCATGATACAAGAACTCAAGGAAAAGGAGAACAAAAAATTCAACATAAGGATGGACTTCTCAAACTTCCTAGAGTTGGTAAGGTAAAAGAAAAGAAGGTACACCCTGTACACCCTGTTTTTATTTGCCATCATTGTGGTATGCATGGTCATATTCACCCTTATTTTTATAAGTTGCATGGAAGAGTGTATTTGCCTAGACCTAAAAATAGGAAGTTGGAAACCAAGTCGAGATGGGTTCCCATTGAAGGGGAAAGGAACCACAACGTCAAGACACCACCTAAGAACCGCAATTCTTACAACTTTGTTCATACTAAAGCGGTTTGGGTGAGAAAAATTGACTTGTGTTAATTTGTTTATTTGTCTTAGTTTTTGGGTTTCTGTGTGTTTTTTTAATAAGAAAAAATGTGGGCATGTTCGTTTTTTTGTCTTCTTTGGTTAAGAAAAAAAATTGAAAAAAAAAATCCAAAAAGATTTTCTTAGTTTGGTTTTGCAAGCTTGAAATTTTTGAGTGGTCCTTGGTGCATATTGGAATTGATAAGAATATCCATTACATGTTACCATGTCTGTACTTTCTGTGGTCATTACTCATTTTCGAATGTGTGTTTTTTGATTAGTATGTCTCATTATGTACACACTCTTGGATTAGCAAATTTTGGAGTCTTTCATCTTAGTGATCATTTTTTTTCTATGGACTTCTGGCATTGTATCTTTTGCTTTTCTAGAGGAATTGACCTATACTAGCATATCATGGGTGATGTTGAGTCTCTTAACCACCTTCCATCTTTTTGCATCTCCACGGTTTTCCCCTCTATTCTTTGTAGTCCAGCCATGAGGAAAAGGCTACCTCAGAGTCGCCAACCAGGCTATCCTTATTATATCCATGCTTCTCTGGTTCGGTTTCCATACTCTTGAGCGTGTCAGCCGCCAATGAGTGTGCAAAAGAAAGAAAAAAAAATGTGCAAAAGAAAGAAAAGAAAAAAAATGTGAAAAAAAAAAAAGACTCATTGATTAAGGGGGAGCCTCTGTCTTTACTCACCAAATACCCCTTGATCCCTAGTGGTTTGACTTTCCTTAGTTGTGCTTAGATTCTCTTGTCGGAGGTCTAGCTATTAGATCACTACTAGGATTTGAATCTCGTGTTTGTCGAACTCCAAGAGTCACACACACACTTTTCTCATGGGATCTATGCTTTTCACATAATGCATCATTTTCTTTTATGAGGAATTTTCTAAAGGCTGTGCACATTATGTTTTCTAGTAATTGTGCTTCTTGGATAATCTTGTGTGTTTCAAGGTGCAAATCAGAAATTCCTTGCTTGCTCCACCATATTATTTTTGTCGTTTTCTTCCTGTTCACTATTTTCAGTGCTTGTGGTTACTTTTAGTAAGGGGGAGTTTGGTTTATCATTGCAAGAGTTTTTTAGCATGAACACTTTGTTTTGTTTGGTACGGGAAATTGGCATTAGTTGGTTCGCATGTTGCTTTGCATTGGCTTCTTTATTGTTTGAGCTTCCTTTGTCAATTTGTGACAAAAATGGGGAGATTGTTTTGTCCGGTGCATGTGTCTTAAGATTTCATATTTTCATGCCATGTGTCGGGTGCATGTGTCTTAAGTTTTCAGGTTTTCATGCTACATGTTCTTAAAATCTCCAAGTCGCATCTATTCATGTTTTCCATCTTATGCTTCAAATGCTTCAAGATAATCTAGTCATATGTTTATTGCTTTTTCAT
Source organism: Camellia japonica (assembly GCA_030407325.1). NCBI lineage: Eukaryota > Viridiplantae > Streptophyta > Magnoliopsida > Ericales > Theaceae > Camellia > Camellia japonica. Next base: position 14,187,683 of record JAPPVO010000059.1, read on the forward strand.
ATACTCTTGTGAGACAAATAGTTGTTTTGGAGATTGTGGCACTAATAGCTGTTTTGCAGATCTTAATCTTGAGAAAGAAGTTTGTGTTTGTTGGTTGTAATGGGTTGGGGTGATTATGATTTTATTTGTTAGGTGTGTTTTGTCACGGCATTGCCAAAGGGGGAGATTGTTAGGTTTTATTATTGGCAATCCCGTTTGACAAGGATTTCTTTAAGAAATTGATTTTCTTCCAAAACTAGGATTACTTTTGGATTTCTATAAGTAATTGGATTTCTTCCAAAACTATGATTACTTTTGGATTTTCTATAAATAGTTGGTTTTCTCCCAAAACTATTTAATTCCTCCAGATCTTCTTTTTGGTTCTTAAGGTTTATATCTAGGGATATTTTGTTAGTTTTCTTTAATGTTTTATTGAGTATTCAACTCATGATTTAAAGAGAGTACATCAAAGGTTTTGTTTGTTATACACAAGAGAGAGAGAGAGAGAGAGAGAGAGAGAGAGAGAGAGAGAGAGAGAGAGTTGTTCTTCGGTGGATTCTGAAGAATTCGAGCCTGAAGCTTCGGTGGATTCTGGAGTGGCTCATCGTAAAGACAATTCCGAGGTGAAGACGGGGTTGGAAGAGGCACATAGAGGTTGGTTCAATTAGGCGTGGATTCGCTAGGTAATTGAGAGTATACCTGTGTAATTCCTTTAAATCTTCTTAGTGGATTGTTTTGTGGCTGTTGCCCGTAGTTTTTTAATCACAGTTGGAGGTGTCCAATTGTGGTTTTTCCACGTTGAAATCGTTGTGTTGATTTGTCTTGATTGTTTGATTGGGATTGTTGTATACTACTTAAAATTGTTACATAATCACAAATCAATATCTAGGGGATATCTAGTTTTTTCAATAATGGTTGTTTTTTTTATTGAAAATAAAGATATTACAATAAGTCATATTATTATCTATGAAAATTTTAATACAATGGTGATGTCCATTATTATTAACATGCAATTATAATTAATGTTATTGAAGATATAAAATTTATTGAATTGTTAGTTACATTTGACATGTGGGGTTCATCCTCTGTGTTTCTTTACTATTGGTTGGTGATATCATATGTCAATGATGACGTAATATTACTATTACATTGAATTTTTAATGAAATTTTGTATAAAAAAAATACTTTATCATTATATAATTTATTTTAAAACTTATATCTATGACTTTTTTCTTTTCTTTTTTTATAGTGTCCATGATATTCTAGTTACAAATAATACATATATATATATATATATATATATATATATATATTTATCTTTCTTGAAGTCAATCGTAAAAATTTATGTAAAAATTTTCAATGTTGTAAGTAATAAGTACCCTCTCTGATTTAATTTCTTGGCTCCGCCACTACATGCAATACATATTCACCCTCCTAAAAAGATGAATCCATATCATGTGTAACAATATGGAAGTAAAGAAATGAACCATAAAGTAAATGTCCTAAGGCTAAGTTCTAAGGCTTATGCTTGATTACACAAAAAGGTTATCAAACCCAAACATATTAAGCCCTTGCCTTGCATTAACATCATACAAAAAGGAAGAGTCTCTTGCTTTCAACACTTTCCACACCTTCAACTAGGTGGGATCACTGCATCCTTTCCTGCACAATTCCACTAGGGGTAAGTATAAAGCCCAGTAAAGATATCTTAACAAAGCATATATGTTTTATGCAATCTCATATAGTTATATGAATACAATGCCATGTCATGTTCAAATGTCAAAGTTTTTCATTTCTTTTGAAATCCAGCAATATTTCATTCAAGGTTCATTATCTTCATGAAAGCCAAGATTTAAACAATGGGATAGTAAATATGACTCAGGTAATTCCCCAGGGTTAGTGTCTACAAGTAGGTGTATCAAGCACTACCAAAATCCAACCTTACCGGCTACTAATAGGAGAGCTTAGGCACCCACACGCGCGTGTTTCTAGTCTTACACCAATGACACTCAGGCCAACTTAATTTCCTATCTACACCCCCTAACTAGACTTACCAAATGTATTTGCCCTGAAATGTTTTCATTAACAACAATTGTTTTCTCGAACAAAGAATTTATTTTCGAGTCAAGATCGTAAATGAACAAAATTCAAGATAATGCAAATGAATCAAATGAGAATTGACTACATATAAATATCTCCTTTATACAATATTGCCAACGTTCTCACACTTGTTCAAGTAAAACTTCCATGATCAAGATCGTAAATGAACAAAATTCAAGATAATGCAAATGAATCAAATGAGAATTGACTACATATAAATATCTCCTTTATACAATATTGCCAACGTTCTCACACTTGTTCAAGTAAAACTTCCATGATTCAATAATTTTCAAAATCATAACAAGGTACAAATCCATGTGACGTATGAGATTACCACATATTTACAATTAACATCCATTATTCAATTTTTCAAAATGCCAACATGCACATCCCATATTTCCATAATTGTTCAACCAAAATTCTCATTTCCTTTCATGAGTGCCTCAACAATATAACGACCTAGAAAGTTTTCTTCAATTTCTTAAGAGATTTATCATCAATTTCATACATATTATATCAATTTCACTTTTTTCTAAAATTCCCAAAAAACCTAGGGTTTTGATCAAAAGAGAGTTTTCCCTTCATTTTCAAAATAACTGCAAGCATGCATCCCCAAATGGTTCATAGTATACCCAAAATAATTTATCTTTGACCAAATCATGAGAAAGAAACCATTTCTCTGGAATTTTTTTTTCTTGATTCAAAATCTAAAAACCAAACGCACACTAGAAATCATAGTGAAAAGACACTAAAAACCATATATATAACTCAAAGAATATCTCTATCTTAAGACCTTGAAAAGAAAAGATGAAACATTCCGAAATCAACGGTATTAAAATCCGATCTCCATCGTACATAACGTAACCCTTGACGAGCTCTCCAAAATTAAAGAAAGCACCAAGGTTAAAATCTCAATGGATAGTGAGAGATCAAAGAGTAAATGAAGTGAGTGGAGGTTTTCTAAAGAGAGATGAGAGAAAAACGAGTGAGAGTTAATGTAGAGAGAGTGTGTGAAGTAAAAGCGATAGAAAAGTGTATAAGGTTAAACTTTTGAAGTGATTTGACTCAATTTTTGGAGCTAACTGCAGACAGAACGCTCGAGCGACCAAACCAACACTCGAGTGAACAGTTCAATTTGAGACACCGCTTGAGCAACCAAACTTGTGCTCAAGTGAAAAACACCCACTCCCAGAATCTCCATTCCCCTCTGTAAAAGACTGTTCGAGCGATGAATGCTTCACTCGAGTGGACAATACATGCTCCAAAAGTTTACGCTGCAAACCAAAGTAATGGAAGGTCAATTTCACCGCTCGAGCGACCAAAAGACTGCTTGAGCAATCTCAACCTGAAAGTGAGACTAGGAACTACAAAGCATTGGCCAACCTTCCTGGTTTCTCTTCAACACCCAAAAGTACAAGACGACATCTCAGAACACACTAAGATATACCTATTGAAACAACCATAAGAGAGAATGGATAACAACACAAGATTCAAGAGGTTTAACAATGACGAAGACACACAAAGGGACAGAGATTATTAATTAATGCACTCAATTTGCTTTAAGGATTCGGGACATCACAAGAACCACGCCCCTGTTCTATCTCTCTCTATAAACCCTAACCCTTGAAATTGAAACCCTGTTGTATCTTCAATCTGTGTCTAAGATAAACCAAAACCCTTGATTGAACCAAGTCGAAACCCTTGAAATCACTTGAAGAAGAAGATGAAACCCTAGAATCAAAACTCGAAGCATCCAAATCAACTTTTTGAAGAAGATGAAAATGAAGAATATAAAGTCGACTCTTCAAAATGCTGAAATCATTTTAAATCCATCAACCATCTTCAAATCTAGGTATTTTTTTGTTTAAAATTTACTTTAGATTTCTTGAGATTTGTTAAGATCATTTGAATTTGTTTGGGATTACTTCAAATTTGTTTGAAATTGCTTGATTGTTGTTGTTGTGTGATTCTGTTGAGCAAATTTTGGTAAATTCATTTAACCAAAAAAAAAAATGCCAAATTTGTATAAATAAATTGGTGAATTATGATTTTCTAAAAAATTGGTGAATTTTATTTTTTTTAAAAAATAATTCATTTGCATTGGAGAGTTTTTTTCTAGGAAATGGTGAGAAAGGGAGTGTAGTTTGTTTTGGATGAGTTAGCAGATTTGGCATTTGTCAAAGTTTGTGTCAACTTTGGCACAAGCTTTGACATTATTGGAGAAGCCCTTTTTATCCAAAGCTGTTATATTATAACTGTGGCAACTCCAATGACAAACAATTGGAAATGCTCTTATGGTTCAAATATAATCAGAAATCACCCATATCATTTTTAGACTAAAATGTCATCGCTAGTTTTTCTATCCAATTAATAGAACTTGTATCATACACACTATTTTTTAGATGGGTTGATTTTCTGAAAAATAAAGTGAAATTAATATATCAAAAAGATAATTTTACTCTTATTTTCTCCAAACTTGAAATTAAATTAATATATTAATTAAAATAAAAAAATTAAAATATAATTAATACTTGATCTAAAATATAAAATATAATTAAAGATTTATTGAAATATAATTAAAAAATATAAAATAAATAATATTTAAAATTTGGTCTAAAATATAATTAAATTAAAATTAGATTAACATGTTAGGAATTACAATAAATAATTAAGAATTTAGGATTAATCATCATATATAAATTAAATTTAGATTAAAAAGTTAAGAATTACAATTAATAATTAAATATTTAGGATTAATTTTGATCTAAAATATAATTAAATTAAAATAAGAATAAAAAGATAAGAATTACAATAAATAATTAAGAATTTTATAATTAAATTGTGATTTAATTGAATTTATATTAGACATTGTAAATTATGTGTATGAGGAGAGAGAAAAAAAATAACAAAAAAGTGTAGGATTTAAGAGTATTATAGTCATTTCACATGTATAGTTAATAGTGTTGACGGTTGCACATTGATCCAAAATCATATGGGAATTTTCTGTCTATATTTGAACTACAGGGGCAAAGTGCTTTGGAACATTTTTGTTTAGTAATATTACTTCATCAATATGACTTATTTTATTTTATTTTGATATCATTTGTTGGAAATTAAGCTTTTAGTGGTGTTTAGTGGTGTTTAAAAAACGCTGTTATGGCTATGAAAAACGCCGCTAATTATTTTTGTGACTTTTAATACCAAACATCAAAAATACGACTGCCGCTATAACTTTATAATGCTTTTAAAAGCGTCGCTATATTTAGTGTAGGCAGCGTTTTTTAAAAACTCCGCAAAATGTGCTGCATAATGGTACAATGATGTACCCAACATTTAGCGACGTTTTAAAAGTCATGATAGATCTTTTTTATTTTGAAAATATAACTGTTGACATTATTCTATAGTGGCGTTTAAAAACACCAGCATAGCTTCATTTTATTTTATTTTATTTTATTTTTTGAAATTGTGCTAATTCTGTGAAATTTAACTAAAAAAAATACCTGTAATAAAGATGAAAAATATTCAATATATTGACTAAATTTAAGTAAACATAATGCTGGATCAATATATGCTTCTCCATGTGCAACAATATTTCAATTCCAAAATGAAATAAAGTTAACTAGTGCCTAGTGGTAAGTAAATTATTACAAAACAGGTCAGCACAAAAAGAGGAGGTTTACTAAACAGGTCAGCACAAAAAGAGAAGGGGGGGAGGGGAACAGATCAATCATGTACTCTTTACAGCTTGGCACAAAATAGACCGGCACAAAAAAAATCAAGATATTTAAATTGCATGGATGAATTTGTCTGGCATAAAAAGAAGGGGAAAAAAGGATCAACTGCATGCTATACAACACAATTGCAAGACCAATCATGTACTCTTTACAGCACTGGGAAGCAGGTTGAAGGCTTCCAACAAGCTTTAGTTCCCCCTACTTACAATAAAACTATCAATGACATTTTTCCCGTTAAAAACTAAATAAAGAAATAAAAATTAACCCGAAGGGCAAAAAGATATGGAGAGGAAGACAAGATAGGCAAAGTTTGCAACATCAATTGACAGTTATTGGTGCAACGATTTATTGAAACATGGAGGAACATGTATGTAAATCTCTAGCATTTGGAAAATTCAATTTCATGGTTTTCTTTGGAATGAAATTGTTGTAGGAATGTCGTCTAATTTTCTGCAGCCATTTTACAATTATAGACAAGTTTATATAATTAGCAAAGTTTTGGAGAACCAAATATTGAAATCGACAAGCATTCTCTTCACATCAGGTGTAGGAACATGACGACACCCAACCTCCGGTAAAATTAAAGCTTAATAACATACAATCACCTACCCTTTTGCGTATATCACCTGTCATATAGCATTAAAGCTTATTTCATCCTTCACGTTGATGTGCCGCCAACCTGACAGTCTGGTTACAAGAAATATTTAGCACTGGACAGAATGGAAGTGCAGTTTAATAGGTTTCTCAAAAAATATGAACATTAACAAATTTAATTTGATGAATCAAACAAATAAAGGGTCCTCTCTATGGTCTATAAGGATCTCCAGTAAGGCATGAACTTCCTAGCGAGCTACAACAAAATAAATTTAAAAAAAAAAAACAACGCCCAATTTGTATACATTAATGTGTGTTTGGAAGGGGAAAGATTGAATACACACCTAACCTTTGGCATAATGCACAAAGTGGTGGTCTTAAAACAAACACAAAAATGAGCCTTCAAATTTAATTTCCAAAACATGAATTGTAAGCATGTTATGTATATTACGAATCATGACCAAGAACAAACAGTGCCCAAAACATTGTCCCCTGGACAGCCCAGTAAAATGGCCAAACAACCCAATTGTCAAAGAAAATTGCCAATGCAGCTAATCCAAAAACCACAATAACATCCCTAATCACATAACTAATAGATCGCCACGGGTTCTTGACCCAGCAGTGGCTAGGAATGGCATCAAATCTTTGCTATCCTAACTGGAGCAGTGGCCAGGAATGAAAGAATTATTCAAAAAGTAGAAAGAAACAAAAGTAAATAACAAACTAATGAGGGCAATGTTATGGAACAAACAACTGCCTCATCAAGAAATTAGAGATTTGTTCACTTCACTGCATCAAACAATAGTGGGGAAAAAGAAAAAAAACAATTAAAGAAATGCCTAACAGAAATAAGATTTCAAAGGCTCAATCATCTTTAGGCTTAAATTTGACTCCAAAGCAATCAGAAAACACATGAGAATCAAAAGAATTTAGAACACAGATACACAACACATATAAGTTAACGTATATGTGTATATATAGGGAGAGAAAAGAGATGGAGAAGATTCAAAAAATAGTCAACTTTTTCCTTCCCTCTCTCTTTCCTTTTAGAGTTCTCAACACCCAAACAGAGTGTTACATAACAATGAATAATTAAAATGGAAATGGCAACAGAACATAGTATTATGATCAAAGTACACAATTAAGAACTTCTCTGTGTGTGTACAACTAAACAATATAGTACCTGATCTTGCAGACGAGGATTAAATTATACAACAAACGAAGTCACCAAATGGAATCCATGTAATAAAACCAACCATGGTACCTGTATAAAATCAAATCCTCAATTCAATCGAATTCAATTGACTTGTCAATTTCGTAAAAAAAAAAAAAATTAATAGAAAACAAGAGAAGTATTTATCCATTAAACACAAATTTATATAAGCATGGAATTCAAAATTCTCCATACAGACAATTTATATACCCTAGGATCATATATGTATATAAGTATATATATCATTTATAAAAGAGTACCTAATCTTCAAGAACTCTTCTTTACTCATGTTTTGAACTGAAACAGAACAACCAGAAGGGTACAATAATGGAAAGAGAAAAGGAGTTGATTGCTGATAGATATGAGAGAAACAAAATCAGCTAAAATAAATTACATGACCAATGTAAATGATATCTATATATGTATATAGAAGTGCTTTCGTTAGATTGAATTTGTGGTTTGTCTAAGTGTGATGAAGTCTATGTTTAGACCAAGGAATACAGCATGCACCATGCAAGACCATCTTGTCCTACATAAACCGAACATCTCTAACGACCTATGAAGCACGGGTACAGGTATGAGTACTGGTACTGGTACGATACGGATACGTCGATACGGTAAAATCTAAAAAAAGTAGGGTACGGATACGGGTACAGCTTGGGCTTGGTGTGCTTGTAAAAAAATATTTATTTTAAATTTAGAACAATGAAAAAATTAATTAAATGGTTTAATTTGTTAAGATCCAACTTATAATTAACATTTAATGCCAAAAATAAAAGTATAAATAAAAATTAAACGTCAATATATTAAAGAATTTACAAACCATAGTTTAATTTTAAAATCATGCTAAGCATAAAACTAAACTAAAAATAAAAAAGAAGTCTAGTGAAAGGAGTTTTATCTCTGTAGTAAAAGAAAATATTGTTTCAACTGAATTACGGTACGGCTTGGGTATATACTAAGTACATCTGGGTACGCCAAAAATTAAGAAGAAAAAAATTTGAATACGTGTTTTGTGTACCCGGTACGTATGTAGAAGTACCATACGAGGTACCATACGCCGGTAAGTACCCGGTACGAGTACGTCATGTTTTTCAAAGTACTCATGTTTCATAGCTAACAACCAATAGTTATATGGTAAAACTGAGATTAAAAAATGCATTGCTGATGCTATGCAAGTTTGACTAAGGAACTCAAGAAGTCGAGCCATTGCTCAACTGCAAGAATCAATAGAATAAAATTCAAATCTATGGATCCATATGCATGACAAAATATGTAATATTTTCATAATGAATAGAAATAACATTAAAAAAAATTAAAGTCAATAAAAAAGTAGCATAAAATAAAAATAAGGAACAAATTTCTATGATGCCAAAGACTATGCCCTGACCTCTTTTATATTAATAGAATGAATGAAAATTAATCAACTTAGGCATTTAAACATGGATAGTTTTTTTCTTTTCCTTAATGTAAGAGTGGATTAAGCAATTATAAATCATTACACAGGCGCGCACACACCAAAAAAAAAAAAAAAGTATCACATCTAGGTAACAAATTAACTTTTATCCGCGTAGCATTGAACTATATTGAACCACACCACATCCCATTAGTCAAGCATTATATCAATTTAGAAGACAAACAGCAGAATCAATTAAAGGACATCAAATCATAAAGTTTCAAGTGATAACTTGTGTAATAGGCATAGCATTCCGCCATGTGTTCACAAGGGGGCATCATTGTTGTCAACTAATTCCATTCAAAAGATAATTCATCCACTAGGAAAGATCAGAAGCATCTTCAACTACCATTACCTATTACAGCCACAGAAGGAGGTAATAAGTACAATAACTTGTAGCCTAAGTTAATGATTGATTAATCTTATGTAAATAGGTTGCTCGTCATCAAAAGGACCCAACTCCAGAACATCTATAACCCATCTATTATCATAAAAACTTCGAATTAAAATATGATTTTTATAAGACCATGAGAAGAGACTGATGCGCATCTGATATGTATATAAATTTGATATAATTAGTAACATAAATCTAGAATATCAAGATTACTAGCTTAATATAGGTTCTCCTTGCAAGAGTCATATACCTTTAATGGTATGTGTAAAAGACACAGCTACGGCGGCAAATGATACATTGAACATGGCATGTCCAAGGGCGTGACAGAATGCTACTGGAGTGAGGACTGTCAAGAGTTATTTGTTGATTGGCTGTGTAGGCAGATTAGAAATCAAGTAAATAATGCAAGCCAAAATTTAACCTATGAAGAACTAATAACAAATGCAGAAGATGAAACTCACTGCTCGTTTTGGCAGACCAACAGCCCAACTGACAAGACAATAGACCACACCAACTAGGAGATGTATAACTGAGACAAAGCTGCAAAAGGGGGAAAATGATCTTTTAATTATCACAACGTTTGAGAGCTGCAAAGAGAGCTTAATAACACAATCTAACTTCACTATTTATAAGGCCCTAACTCATTCAGCAAAGGTAACTTACTATGGATATGGAAAATAATTATAAACCTTCTTGTTCAGAATATTGAAAATGACATTTAGGAAGTACATGCGTAGAACAATAAACCAGATAATCAGCAAATGAATTTCGTATGCAGCAATTAGTGTCAAGAACAATTTACTAAAAAAATTTACAGCCCACACAACAAAGAGAGTAGGGGGTAATAAGGTGAAGTATCACATTTGCTTCAGCTGGAGTTATAAATCAATCACAATACAGAAATAATTCGTTAAAAATCAATCAAGACTTAAGAATAAGATTGAGCACCCTAAATCGTAAGGCATTCCACTGAGATAATAATTCCAGCCTAATCCAACCACCCCAAATGGCAAGTTGAGCACCAGGCCAAAAACATAATCATAAGCTATCATATAAGAATTTACCATATATTGTCATGCAAAATTCTGTAGTGAATGCCCTTGTGCAATGAAAGTTGCAATTTACAACAGTCTACAATCTATCTTATCTAACTTATCCAAAAGCAGAGCAGAATAATCAACTATCAACAACTACCAAGAATTTGAAAAGTGTAACAGCAATAATGAAAAATCATAAAAAGTCTAGAATGATAACTTCATGTATTACAGCTACCTTGAAAAATATGGCTTAGGCTGTGTATTCCTCAACATGCATCCACTTAGTAGATGACCACTTGTTTCCTAGTATGAATGAAGAAATTATAATAACAGAATGAAGTTTTCAAGTAATTTTAAGATCTTTTATTGAAAGTATGACATCTTACTTGAAGGAATGCGTGAACATTTAGCTCAATTGCAGCCATCGTATCATCCTCAATTAAGTACCTTATAATGCATGTGATATTACATCATTCACCTCTAACTGGTCTCTATTATGTTGGCTCATCCTACTTTCCCATTCAGGAATGCACAGTCTATATTGTAAAAAACTGCTTATACCGCTCTGTTCATAGCTAACAAAATTTCGGCAACATCTCCCCATGGTTCTCCAAATACACAACATAGACTAGGTGTACTGCTACACCTTGTCCAGTATGCACCCGGAGAACATGAGGAGCTAGCTACTGCACGAAATCTCTACGAGATGGACTATAAGAGGTAGAACCACTAATTACAATATAGACTTGTGCTCCTATACTGTCCAAACTGGACAATCCAAGAAGAGCTTCATCAAAGATGACTAGGTATCTCTAATGAAGTTTCTTGGACAGGTCTAAGGCTATTTATGCATGCATGCACCATTAATGATTGCATCCCGGTGGTGCAATCTAAATCAATACCATCAAGCATGCTAGAAACACTACAAAAAAACACACTTTTCGCAACCATTTTTGGCTACCAAAACAAATTTAGTCGCCAAAAGTGTGGGAATTCGCTACTAAAATTAATTTTAGTTGGCAAAAGTCAACTTTTTAGCTACTAATTTTTTTTAGTAGGGGAATGTTGATTATTGGCTACTAAAAAAAATTTAGTAGCTAAAGATATTACAATTGGCGACTAAAACAAGTTTTAGTAGCTAAACATATCACAATTGGCGACTAAATAAAAATTTAGTAGCCGTAGAGGTACCTTTAGCTACTAAATTGTTTGGTAGCTGAATGAAAATAAAAAAAATTAATTTTTAATCTTTCCCGACCAAACTTTTGGTCGCCAAATGTCAAGTTTCGGCGACAAAATTTCTTTTAGTCGTTGTAGACCTACTTTCGGCTACTAAATTGTTTGGTAGCCGAATGAAAATAAAAAAATTAATTTTTAATCTTTGCTGACCAAAATTTTGGTCGCCAAATGTCAAGTTTCGGCGACAAAATTGCTTTTAGTCGCTGTAGATCTACTTTCGGCTACTAAATTGTTTGGTAGCCGAATGAAAATAAAAAAATTAATTTTTAATCTTTCCCGACCAAACTTTTGGTCGCCAAATGTCAAGTTTCGGCGACAAAATTTCTTTTAGTCGCTGTATACCTACTTTTGGCTACTAAATTATTTGGTAGCCAAATGAAAATAAGAAAATTAATTATTTTTATTTTTATTTTTATTAAGAGGTTGTACACCCACCATCCAAAAATATTAATATCTTATTTTATTTTTTATTATCTCAAAATATTAATTTAAAAAAAATTAATTATTAAAATAATATGAATTTCTTATTTTGTCCTTTTTTTAAATCCATTAATAATACAAAAAGTACAATTATGACAATTGATATTTCTAAAAAAATATACTATCAAAAGGTAATTTTGAAAAATTAATTATTATTTCATCATATTTCAATAACACTAATAAATTAAGAATAAATCAAAATTCACAAATAAAAGACAAAATATCCCAATTATTTATCATTTTAATAAATTTTTCAATATTATTACCAGTACTAATGAAATAATCATTTCACAGACACAAAACATATATTTAAAAAGTTTTAAAAAAATTTCATTATCAAAACGAGGGTTAAGTGTGTAAAAAAAATTCACTCATGACTTATGAGTAAATAAATATGATTTGTAAGACTTATTGATATTATTTCAGATTTTAAAATTCACTAATTTTTTAGATTCACTTAATTTAGATATATTTAAAAAAGAAAATATTTGTGATTTTTTTTTAAATACAAAAGAAGTACTCACTTAATTCACTTAATTTAGATATATATTTTTTTAAATGCAAAAGAAGTACTCACTTAATTCACTTAAATTCACTTTCTTTCTTTCTTTCTTTCTTATTATATATATATATATATAATATAAGAATATAAGAAAATATAAGAATATAAAATTTTAAAATATATTATTATATTTTTCAGTACAAAAAATATTAGGATAAATATTTAAGATAATTTAATTTTTTTAATTTATAATTTTATTACTTATAGTTTTATTTAAATATAATTTTAATATATTTGTTACTTTTATTTAAATTTTTTTTGAAGTTGTTTTTTTACTTTTATCGACTAAATATTAATAGGCGATTATAATTACAAAATTTAAAAATAAGTTTCAAACTACGGAGAGAAACTTCGGAGGGAAATTTTAGTACTTCTGTCTTTTCTCTCTCTCTTTCTCACTCTCTCACGCCTCTGCCCTCCTCCAGCTCTCTCTCTCGCCTTTGTCTCTGTCAGCGTTAGGTACGGGAGCATCACCGCCATCACGCCTCTGCCCTCCTCCAGCTCTCTCTCTCTCTCTCTCTCTGGTAGCAGCTCTGTTCTTGAGCGGATTCTTTCTCTTTATCGCCAACTATTGCGGAGGCTTAACTCCCCTGATTTGCTGCTGAACTTGGCAGCAAGACTGGCCAAAAAAGCTGAGGTTCGTGCCATCTTCATGCTGGCTTCTGAGGAGCGATCCCTCCACAACATCGAAGATCTCATTGATGCTGCTGAGTACTCCCTCTCCCTCTTAAGAAAAGGCCAAATCCCCAAATACATCCAATGAATAAGTTATTCATCGAAGATCTCATTGCTCTTGATTTTTTTTTAGCAGATAATTCACCAAGCTGGCCCACCCCCCAAATTTTCAATATACATTTTCAAAGAATATGTTTTCTGTATGTATCATATATGTGAAATTGTACAAAAAGCTTGTGTTAGAGTGAAACTATACATGTGTATTTGTTTTGCACACCATGTGTTTGTTTATTTTCCTTGTAGAAAGAAAAGGTAAATAAGGTAGTTGGTGGAAAACTGGAAGCACTGCCTCAATAAGCGTGCTTGCGCATCCATGTTCAAATTATATTTGTGTAGGTGTACTTGTTTATATACCATGTAAATTTGACAGTATTATGTTTGCAGGTGAATGACAACAACAATAATTCATTTCTGTATAAATTTGACAGTATTATTTTAGGGAACCAACAAGAAGGTTAACTCTTGGCATTAATTTGTGCATTGAGTGCAAATCTGAGGTATGTATGTGTAAACATGGTCAGGCAATATGTTAGAGCAATTTGGTTATCACTGTTGATTGTTATTGCAGTAATTCTGTTTTGATTACATTCTCTTTTACTCAGCGACAGTGATGATAGGTTTTTGATTCCAATGCAACTTGATTTCCTTTTTTCTGTGGATACAAAGGGGGAATTTGATGGGTATTTATGTGTCATTGGGAAGCTTCATGGTGTATCTTACTCTTTCACAGGGGGTGTGTTTCAATGTGCAAGTGATTGTTGGGTTTGTATGTTTCTGACCGTGTGTATTGTTAGGCTAGTTGAACTACAATATTTAGACACACAAAATCTGTCAGTCGGTGCATTTTTTTTGGTTAGTTTTTTGTCATAAAATTCTCAACTCAACTTTTTGAATGATCCCATTGAATGAAATTTCTAACTACGCTAGTTCTACTATATTTGAAGTCCTGTATAGGAGTAATTTGGGTATGTAAAACTGTGTCATATATATGAGTTCAACCAGAAATGAGGTATACTATATTCATAGGATGCAAGAACACTATATTCATAGGATGCAAGCTTTAGTATAGTCACAGTTTAATCATACCTGTTCAGTATAGGTATACTTTTGAACCATAATTCATCCAGGCAATAGATGGATTAATAGGTTCCAACCAGGGTGGAGCCTGTTGTGTGGGATACCACCATGTGTTTCTCTCATTGTGTTTTCATTTCTCATTTCCTTATTTATTTTCTTTCTAAGAAACAGCCAGTTTTTTTAATTCTAAGGAACATGTGCAGGTAGGGGAACAGAATCGCTGTCTCCAGAAATTGGTAATGCTTGGAATTCAAAGTTTGCACTTCATCCAAGTAAAAGGATCAGGAGCCAAGAAAACATTAAATTTAATGGATTCAGTCCCATCTCAAACTCTCCCAAAGGCACTTCAGTAAATTTAATTTGTTATGCTTTCCTTATAATTGTTTTGTTGTTCTTTGCTCTCTCTCTCTCTTAATCTGCTGAAGTTCTGATGCCTGTTGCTGAGGGAATACACTCACAGCTTCAGAATGCTGAATCTCAGATCCAAAGAGATGTGTACGTATTTTGACATGACAGGATTGAGAATTGAAGGAATTAGCTTTTTAAATGTGATTGTGATGTTGTTTTAGGGGGAAGCTAACAAGCCTCAGCAAATCAAAAAGAAAACATCTAGAAACTGAATTTGAAGGTAATGAAACTTGTGATAATGTGATGACCTTAATTGGTTTTAAATGAGTACTAGTTCTATATTGAATTGATCAGATTGATAATGTGATGACTGTTAATTGGGTTGTATGTAAATGAGATCTGTCATGTGAATACATGCTATATATTTTGTTACTGTATATGAGATATGAATACTATGTGCCTATGTCATCATCTTCTGGTGGGAATACAACTATGTGTAGAAGCTTTCACAAGTGGATATTGCTCGGAATCTGTGCCCAATTATATGATTAGGGAAAGTTTGGGTTTCCTGTAGAAATCAACCAGTCTTTTAAGTTCACATATCATAGAAAAAGGTAGGTAGTACAACAACATTACCCTCATTATGAAAGCAAATGGATAAGCTTCATCTTTGAAGTCTTAACATGCCCTTAGTTTGAACTAATTTTAGAGAAAGGAGCAGATTTATTTTAATGCTTAAAGAAATACGGTGGATCATTTAAATTCTATGTGAAACAGAGCCAATTATTTGATATCCAAGGGATGCCCACATGCATCATCCTCATTTCTGGTTGAACTAAAATATGCTAAACTAAAATATGTAATTTCTTTTACATGTCTACCCTGGTGAAACCTTGATCATGGAGATGTGGCTTGAAGGCTTGAGGTAGATCCTTCTGTTTCTTTTTTCTTTTATCTGGGCTCAATTTTTCTCTTCCTAAGTTGTGGTTTTTTGTTTGTGTTCATGTGAAGAGAACTTTGATAAAATTAGGGCAGTGTTTGTTTGCTTCTGCTTCCATTGGAGTCATTTTCTCTGCTATGGGTTTCTCTAACTACACTACTTTTTGGTACGTTTCTTGTAATTTTTGTTTTCTTGGAGTTTTGTTATTATGCAATGTTGGAATAATGTTTAGAGTTCAATTTTTGAGTTGAAATTTTGATTTTTGTTGAAATGTTGTAGGCAATCATTTAATGTTTAGAAATATTGATAGTGTTGAAGGACTTTCTTTCTTTCAACAACTGGGAGTGGACTGCACAACATTTTTTAAATATTTCCATATTTTCTTCTTCTTTTTTTTTTTTTCTTCAACCAGCATGTCTCGCAAGTTTTTATTTTTATTTTATTTTATATCTATAACTCAATTTAAATTTCCACTCATAACTCATGGACTATTTATTTATATTATTAGTTTTTTAATCTATACATGTGTATTAGTTTTTATGTTTTCACTCATAACTCATGGAATAATATTTATTTATATCTATACATGTGTATTAGTTTTTCATTTTATTTATATTATGCAAGATGTTTACATGTACTTCCGTGGCAGTGGCAAAGCAGCAGAGATGAAGCGTGAGGTTGCAAAACGGACAATGATGGCTGCGCTGCCATGATTCAGAAAGATTCTTTGGTTTGATAATGCTGAGAGAAATCGAAACCATTCACTATTTTTTTGTACTTGTGCGTAGTCTAGTATTTATAAGCCTTCATATAATCTTCTTAAAATATGTATGTAAAAGACAGATTCTGACAAACAAGTTTAAGTTAGGACATGTTGTGGTACATATGTCCTTTTTGGAAATTAATTTGGTTAGTCCTGTATTATGTATGAAATGAAATTATTGACGTTGGATTAGACTTGGTTCGTATGGAATTTGTATTATATATAGAATTGGACGTTTATTTTTAATGTTTTGGATGGTTGGAACTAGAATGTTTTGGATGGTTATATTGGGTTATATTGAATCCTGTGTTATGTACGTACAGGTTGTATTAAACATGGATGTAGGTTGTTTAGAATTTTTTTGGAAAAAAAAAAAAAAAAACAGAAAATATTTGGCCACCAAATATTTTGGTAGCCAAATACATAGTTGGAATTTCTTGGCTACTAATAATTTAGTAGCAAAAACATTTGGCGACTAAAACATTTGGTAGCAAAAAGTAATGAATAGTTGGTTAAAATTTTCATGTAAAACTTTTAGTGACTAAAAAATTAGTAGCCGAAATGTCACTATTGCCGACTAAGTATGGATTTGTAGCCAAATGTTAACTTTCGGTGACTAATTCTTTCGTAGCAAAAAGTAACACATTCGCCGACCAAACGAATGTTAGTAGCCAAAAGTCACATTCGGCGACTAATATTTTAGTAGCGGAAACATACATTTTGCTGACTAAACTAAGATTAGTAGCCAAATGTGTACACTTTCGGCGACCAAACAAATTTTAGTCGCCAATACTATCGCCAACAGGGTAAAGGCGACGAGCTTAGTGACAAAAAATTTTGGTCGCTAAATGGTTTCGGCGACCAAATTTTGGACTTTTGGCGACCAATATTTTGGTTGCCAAAAGTGACATTTCTTGTAGTGAAACATATCTAGTACAAAGCATATTAATGAAGAAACCAAAAGTTTCTACAATACTCTTGATAGATTATGATAGATTCAAGAAATGCATTGCTCTCTTAAATCAATCAATAAAGACCAAACTACTATGAGTTCCATAAATTTAGTGGCTAAATCCATCACACTGCAATTCATAGTTTCTATTGTCTCAAATTTGAATTTCACTTGCTCTATCAAAATTATTAGTTCTTTATCAAGCAATTGCCCTAGATATGACACATGACCAATGTTATAACCAGAAGCTACAGCATTATACAGTGAAAATCATTATATCAAAAAGCAAGTCCCAAATGATTGGAAAGACTTTTTATCTCCAACTTCTGGCCCTATTCTAGGTGATTTCCAACAGAATAAATAAACAAAACTTGGACTGACTGACCAAATTATTCTACATCCTACATTATATAAAAATTATGTTTTATTTATTTAGTATTGCCAGGATGACTACCAATGGTTGTCATTTGATCTTCTATTGTCGGATGTGGCTAATGGACCATCACTTTAAGTAGGTTGCTCAGATTTTAGGTTTTGCATCTTGGTATTAAATGGAAAAAGACATAAGAATCAAACGTTTTTGAAGTGAAAATAATTTGATAAATATACTCATCATGCATATGAATGGAAAAGCTCAATTACTTTTTGAAGTGCAAAGGACAAATGCTTTCTTCAATTTGCTTCCTCATACACATTTCCATGTGCACATGCCAGGGATTAAACATATGTGCACCAACATGTATTACATATATCACGAATATCTTTTATGCTGTATGTACACATATAATTTTCTGCTATTTAGTTTGCTACTAAGATCAATGTAGAAGTCGATAAGATGAATTTATCTTTTTTTTAACTCTTTATACAGTTTCAGGAACATTCACAGTAGAGAGCAGAATTTGCTCACTCTCAAGTCCCAATCAAGGACAGGAGGTATACTCATCCTCAATGAAAAAGTTATAAAACTGACCATTTACATGATAAAAAATCATCAACAAGATCTAGTGCATTTCCTTAATTGTTCAGTTTTAGATTAGCTAAGAGATATAAATTATAATAGGCACCAAAGAAACTATAAAGTTCAAAATTAGTTGAAGCTAAAACATGCAACAAATGAAAGTCATACTCATGTTGTGATTGTCAATCCATATTGGATCTTAGATTTGGGGAGAGATTTGTTGGGATTTTTTTGGGACTCAAGAGAAGTTCAATGTGGTGGGTTTCATAGAAGATATGGATTAATGCAAATATAGATAGGTATGCATGAAGGTAGATAGATGGATCAACATATGCTCATTGTGTAGTTGAGGGTTTCCATGCTATACAACCCAGGGAAAGTAGTTTACACAAACTCTCTCTGTATGTATATAAGATTTTGTCTCTGTAAAAGAATACTGTTTCTTCAATAAACTCTCTCTTCTTAGCTTATCATTTATACATTGATTAGGTTCTTTAATCACCAAACCAAATCTTCATCAACTGAATCAGAACGCTCTATTACTTGTTTCTTACTACAAAAAAATTTATCAACAACTCCGATCGAGATCGAATAATTTTTTTTTCCTACTTTTCGCTTCTTTTTCCTTTTTTCAAATCCATAATTATGACTATACAATAAAAAAATCCACACAAATTCACAATCCACAATGTTTTCAGAAATTAAAGCACAACAAGAATTATAGTGACATGGATAGGCCCATAAGGGGAACCCGGCTGGTAAAGCCCAGGACAGTTGGAGGCCAACTGACCATGAAGGGCTAATGATATTCGGACACATGGCAGGTGCAGAACAGGCCACGTCAGCAGACAAAGATCTGCAAAGTTATTGCCACAATACATCACCATTAATGCAGCCCATCACAGCATTTATTACGACAACACCTCCCCGTCGGAACAGCGCCCCCTTACCCTGTACAAGGTAAGCTACAGCACAGGCTTTCGGCGAGGGGGGCACGTCGGAAGGGACAGTGAAATGATTACCAAAGGATTTAAGCAAGTATCGAAGACAAGAAGAAGGTTAAGCTTTTCTATCTTCAATCTCTCTCGACATACCTTATCTCTTCTCCCTACTTACTAACTTGCCCGTCGGAGGGTTCGCTGGGGGACTACTCCGTTCCCCATTGAACTTGCTTGCAGGTCATCTAGTGGGCTTCGCCACTCGGCCGTGGGCTGGAGGAGCTTGGATCGGTCCAGTCCATCCACCAGGAAAGAACTGTATCATCGTATAGATTTTCCATTAAAGCACATAAATTAGAGACTATTCCAATTAGGAACACAAAAAATCACAATTAGGGCAAACAATATTCTTCCATTGATATTTGTGTGTGTGTGTGTGTGCGTGTGTGTGTGTGTGTGAGAGAGAGAGAGAGAGAGAGAGAGAGAGAGAGAGAGAGAGACGGAAATGAAGAGTTTCAGTGAGAAACAGAGAGACGGTGGAGATCACCTTAGTAGACGATGGTGCAGATGGTGGTGGCAGTGGAGCTGCGAAATCGAAACCGATCTAAATCTCTGCGAATGATAAGCGTTTAGAGAGAGAGAGGGCTTACCTACCTCGTCGGTGCAGATGGTGGTGGCGGTGGAGCTTTGAAATCGAAATCGAAATCAGAGATTCAGATGAAATCAAAATCAAAGAAGGCGTGAAGACTCAGATTCAAAATAGGATTCGAAATTGAGACAGAGAATCACCGAAACATAAATTTCGAAATCGAAATCGAGAGAGATGAATCGATAAACAGATTCATTGAGGGATATTCAAAATCGAGACATTCTGTTTAGAGAGTCAAAATCGAAATTAGGGCATTCTGTTTAGAGAGAGATGAATCGATAAACCAATGAGTGAGTAAGAGATTCGAAATTTTTACTAAGGCATTCTGCTGGAAGAGATTAGGGCATCTGTTTAGAGAGAGAGAGAGAGAGCGAACGAGAGACTGATGAGTGAACGAATTCACCAGCTTGCCCATACAAGGGGAGAGGACATTTGAAGGCGTTTCGAAAGGCCTTCAAATATTGAAACGGTGCCGTTTCAATATAAAAAAAAATGCCATTTACAAAACACCGCTAAATATAACAAAATGTGGCGTTTTATAAAACGCCGTTAAATAAACATCGTCAAAACTCAATAATGTATACTAGCCTATCATCTGTGCTATGCACGGGATAATTATAGATATTTATATTTGTTTTAGATATTTTTTAATATATAAATTATGTTTTTTAAGATTTTTTATAAAAATAATTTAACAATTTTATCACCAACCATAGTGTATCGAAAAAATTGAAAAGGGTACTGCAGTAACTATACACAGATTGTATCTATAATTATTTGTATGAAGGGATTTCAAATACTAATTAGGGGATTTTGACCAAATCAATAAATGTAGGCATGTGGAAAGACAGGTGGATTGAAAAAATTTAATAAATACTGATCAGAGGATTTTGACCAAATCAATAAATGCTGAAATTTTTTTTTAAATAAAAAATAAAAAATATAGAAAATTCAGATTGAGATATTGAAGGTCTCACATGCCTTGGGGGTTAAAAACCCCCCTTTTACTTAATATATAGTAAGTATAGATAATTGGTACATTATGTGACCTTGATGAGTACAATCCATTTTGTTTTTCAAAAAACACAGTGAGTTAAAAATCAAATCACAAATTAAGTGAATTGATAATTAAAAAAAACACAATAATTTTTTTTTTTCAAAAAACACAATGAGTTAAAAAAATCAATTACAATTTTTTTTTTCAAAATACAATCTAATCATTATCAATAATTGGTACTTTAAAAATCAAATCAGAAAAAAATCAAATCAAATCACAAATATTTTTACGCTATCTAACTACAATCATAATTTTTTCATAAATAATTGTAAAGGAAAACCATTAAAACAGTAGATAAAAGATTAAATCACATTAAAAAAAAAAACATTGAACAAACTAAAATCACATCACATTTTTCCCATAATAAATAAATAAATAAATGAAAAAAAGAACCATTTACTAACTAAAATCATATTAAAAAAAAAGAACCATTGAACTAATTACAATTACATTTTTTTCTTTATGAGTGTTTATGTTTATCTAGCTTCAATCATATTAAAAATAAAATTAAAATAATAAATAAAAAGATTAAATAACATTTAAAAAAAAACATTGAACTAACTACAACAATCATATTAAAAAAAAGAGCCATTGAATAAATTACAATCACATCACATTACAATCACATTTTTTTCTTTGTGAATGTTTATCTTTATTTAACTTCAATCGTATTAAAAATAAAATTAAAATAGTAAATAAAAAGATTAATAACATTAAAAAAAAAACCATTAAAAATTAACTACAATAATCATATTAAAAAAAAAAAAACAATTGAACAAACTACAATCACATCACATTTTTCCCATAATAAAATAAATAAATGAAAAAAAGAACTATTAAACTAATTACAATCACATTAAAAAAAAGGAATCATTCAACTAATTATAATTACATTTTTCTCTTTGTGAGGGTTTATATTTATCTAATTTCAATCATATTAAAAAATCAAATTATAATTTTTTATTCGCTAGACAAATCACAAATATTTTTATGCGCTCTATCTAACTACAATATTAAAACAGTAAACAAAAGAAAAAGTCAAGAAGGAGAAAACAAAAAGAAAACTTACTGTTTACATACGTGGTCACTGAAGTTGAAAGTGTAGAAGTGAGAAGTCAAGAAGGAAAAAACAAAAATAAGACTCACTGTTTGCAATAGGTATGTGAAAAGTTAAAAAGAGTTTGTGTATTGGAGAAGTTAAAAAGACTTGGAGAATTTAATAAGTGCTAAGTTTTTTTTTTCAAAAAAAATCAAAAAAATTAAGAAATTAAGGTTCAGATATTGAAACTCTCACAAAACTTGTGGGTTAGAGATAGATATAAATAAATAGATAGATATAGATATAGATATAGATATTTATATTTGTTTTAATTTTTTTTAATATACAAATTATTTGTTTTGGAAAAGATACTGCAGTAATTATGAGAGAAGTCAAAAAGTCTTTTGAGAGTTGAGAGAAGTTAATAAATGCTGAGGTTAATTTTTTTTTTTTTAAAAACAAAAAATTAGAAAATTAGGATTGGCATATTGGAGCTCCGACAGGCCTTGAGGGTTAGAAACCCCCTTTTGCTTAATATATAGTATAGATAGATAGGGTATTTTGGACCAATTTGTGCACACAAAACTAACTTCCTTACAACCTGAACAAGCCTTCCAAAATAGATTTATTCTCTGCGGTCCGTGGCCTTAGGAGTTTTGCTGGCAAGAAAAGTCGAACCTAAGATATTAGAAGAAGCAAACCCCTAAGTCCCAAGTCTTATCTACAAGGCCAAACCCTGGGGTTCATGACTTGATTGTTATGGATTCAAATCAAATAAATAATTTTTGCATGTGGTTTGCTACAACTTTGAATGCATATACCCAAGTGCAAGTTGTCACAAAATAATAAAATCTAGGTGAGTCTGAGATCGAATCCATAAGGATTGGTATATTCAAACAAAAAACCAAGTGATGGAAAATAAAATAGAATAAAATTGATTGAAAAAAGTTTGAATGGTTTGAGGGAATTAATTGATCAAAAATAATTTGAAGTACCAATAATATGAAAGTACTAAGCCATTAAGAATTCATCACCAGTATTTTATTTGTAAATATTTCTGGTTCAATTCGTATAACTTAACTGAAAATTACACAAAATGTGTTTCCAATCGAAAAATAAAACCGTTATTTTATAAAAATAATATCTCAAAAGATCGATTGATTATTACACCATAAAAATCTAATTATTTGATTCGCAGAAAATTCTGAGCTTCTACCATGCCCGGAGTTTATGACGGAACAAACAATTTTACAGAACAAAAACTTTATCTAAAAATATTTAAATCAATCAATTAATATAATCTAACAATAAAAATTATGAGTGAATCATAAAATATTTATAAACAATCCACTGGTGTTTCATCCCTATCCGTTAACAAAGAAAACTAGAACTCCAAAGGCAATTCTGTTTTTAAAAATGACTGAATAAAAAATATCATTATCATGTGTTTAACATGCATTTATAATAAAATAAACCCTAACAAAATCTAACCTAATGTAAATAGGAAACTATTTTAGTTTACACAAATAATAAAATCACATAAATTCCTCTGAGTCGGCGGAACGAGGATAACACTCACCCATCTCGCTTTGCGTCCAAGGAAATAGTTAACTCATGTTAAGAGTCCAACATTTGATGTACATGTGTGAATCATTCCTCGTTGAGGCAAGTAGGCCCATCCACCAAAGGTGATGGAAAATCATTTTCTTCTTTTTTTGTTTATTTCTTTTCGGGCCCAATTTTCCTTTTAATTGCAAGATTTCTACGGAAATAGAATTAATTTAGGACAAATTATACTAGTAGTCTTTATATTTTGTTCCTTGTGTCATTTTCGTCCCTCCATTTTTAATTGACTCGATTTTGATCATTGATTTAAATTTTGTGCCAATTTAATCCAATTGATAATGTCATTAGTGTTTTTGAAGGAAAATAATATCTGAATTAGTTGATGTTTACTTACTGAGTTTAACAATTTTATAATTTTATTCTAAAAAATATGACACATGTCACTTGTATGCATACTTTTTCATAAAAATAAAAAAATAAAAATGCTAAGGGTTGTAATCAATTAGATCAAATTGAAATAAAATCATAAATTCAAGGTTAATTTGCCCATTAATATATTGAATCACAATAAAATATAAATTAAAAGAATTACTATAATAAAGTGTAATAATACTCTAAAATAATAGAATAATTATACACTATTAAGCATTCATCATGTTTCAAATTACATAAATATTTTCTTTGCATGTGGGAGTAAAACATAGTAAATTTGATCCTTCAGAACTCTACAATAATAAGGGTCTTATCTACTAAATTTACCTTTCTATTTGATACAATTAATGAATCAGGATGTCCCATAACCATGGAGCACTTTTTTTTTAATAGAGAAACATGATACATAATACATTACACATTTGACAATAAGTCGTCTAATAAAATATATTGGAATACAAATAAACTACATGCAAAAAGCGCATTCAAATCTGATAAGTAAACAGTGTGTTTAACTGCGTTGAATCTTGATTATGAATCAGATCTGAGTCTAGATTTGAAAGCTTCTTTGGTCGTAAGTTGATGATAGAAACAAGATAAGCGAGTAGTGACTAGTATGGTGATGAACAAGAAAGAAAAAAGAAAAAACTAAGGAAAAAGAAACGATGAGAAGAGAAAGGTTAGCAACACCACTCTCTTCTCCCAAACAGAAAAGAAAGAGAGGAAGCGGTTAGAGTTTCTTATAGAGTGAGGGGCTAAGGTTTCTTACCATGGAGCCCTTTTTGGGTTCCATCATTTCTACAAACTATCATATTCGAAACTCAATTCTTTTTTATTTAAGAATGGACTAGCAAAGTATATTTAGCCTTGAAAATGTATCTCGAAAATATTCTAATGAGGAAACCATTTTATTTCCTACTCTTATTGCACACTTCAATTGAAGAATCAAATTAGAAATTATTACTGGACACATATAGAGAAAGAGTCATTGAAGGCCTAATGTAAGCTAACCCACAGAATCTCTGGCCTTGTCAAACTCTTCCCATTGATCACTTTTGATAGTCCCATGCCATAGAAGTGAATTCTTCCAAGTAATTTTTTTTGGGCAAACTTCACTTTACTCCCCCTGTGGTTTGAGTCGGGGTGCGGATTACCCCCTGACATTCGGAAATCACTATATAACCCCAATGTGGTTTGTGGACTAAAACGTACAGTTAGTTTTTCAGTTGAAGATAACACATTGTGAGAGTCATGCGCTTGCAAGGAGAGTAACACTATTTTTAAGACGAAAATGCCCCTGGCACATCTTCAAATTTATAAATAATGCCATCAGATCTGTAAACCTCTACTTAGGGGGGGGGGAAATGAAAGATGGTTTGATCTTACTGAATATGGTTTGTTCTTACTACCAAAATTTTTTGAGTTTCTTACTACCCAACTCCGTTCAATCCTAATCTGGGGCCACTCTGCGGTCAACCCCATTCCAGAGCCACTCTCTGGTCAACTTCATCGTGACCTCCACAGTCGACCACCCTAGCAGCTTCGGACAACCCCAATCCAAAGCCACCGCCGCAAGCCACTGTCCATATTGTTGGGTATACCTCCTTATTGGAGTGTGGAACCTAATTGGTTTGGAAAAAGTTTAATTTGGTTTAGTATTAATTATAATATATTTTATATATTATATTTAATTTGTGGAGATCCAACCTAATTTGGAAACAACTAAGATTTTGAGAAGAAAACCCTAGATTCAAAATTTTTGGTGTATTGTTTTCCCAAGAGAAAAAGTGCGGGTTGCTATAACGTTTTTGGGATTGTGCCTATTAATCATCTTTGGTGATTTTTTGGTTCAAAGTCACAGTGCTTGAATTCAAGTCAGTGGATTGGTTTCGGCAGCCATTGGTGTTTGATTTGGGTTGTTATTTTGGGTCTTCTTCAATTCTGGTTCTGAAGATTTTGGTTCATCTATTTGGTGAGGTCTTTCCTCTTGTTTATTTGTGATTATTTGGAATTCACCTAAGGGTGGTTTGTGAGACCATTAGTGTCTCGTTTGTAATCGTTTTGGAACTTATTTGGTGTTGATAGTGGAATCGGATTCGATCCCGTGGACGTACCTCACATTGAGGGAACCACGTAAAAATTCTTGTGTTGCCTTTGATTTAATTTTTCCGCATTAGTTTTTATTCCCATTGATTGATTTACTTGTGGGGAATCATCGATTTTCCCTAACAACTGGTATCAGAACTTACGGTTTATTTGGGTCTATTTATTTGTGTAAATCAATGGATGGGAATGTGGGTCGTATGTCTAGCTTCAATTGAAGCAATTGGGTAACTTGGAAAACTAAAATGGAGGACCTATTATTTTGTAAAGATTTGTATGGACCCATTGAGGGTGATAGTAACAAATCAAAAGATGGTTCTTTTTCAAAGAAAGACATTGAGTGTTATTATTGCCATGAGAAAGGGCACATGAAGCGAGAATGCCGAAAGCTCAAGAACAAGGAGAAAATGCGTGACAAAAGTGTGGATAAGAAGCAAGAAGACACAACGGCAGTTACTACTGATGATCTCATGGTTGTTTGTGAAGATGATTGTATCAATTTTGTGGGCCAAGAGAGTCATTGGGTGATTGATTCCGGTGCTTCTTTTCATGTGACTTCTCGAGTTGATTTCTTCACTACCTATACCGAAGGAGATTATGGTTCTGTTCGAATGGGTAATGAAGGTTTGTCCAAGATTATTGGTATGGGTAATGTTTGCTTGGAAACAAATTTGGGCTGTAAGTTGTTGCTTAAAGATGTGAGGCATGTTCCCGACATTCGCCTCAATTTGATCTCTACTGGGAAGCTAGATGATGAAGGCTTCAACAACAAATTTGGTGATGGAATATGGAAGCTCACAAAGGGTTCTTTGGTGGTGGCTAAGTGCAAGAAGACTCATACACTTTATTCGATGCAAGGAAAAATTTGTAAAGGTGTTGTCAATGCACTTGAAGATGATACTTCTACCGAATTGTGGCACAAGCGGCTTGGCCATATGAGTGAAAAGGGGCTGCAAGTTTTGTTCAAGAAAGAGCTTCTACCCGGTTTGAAAGGTACACATCTTAAAACGTGTGTTCATTGTTTGGCGGGTAAACAATATAGAGTTTCTTTTCATAAAAATGTTGCTTCTAGAAAAGAAAATGTTTTGGAGTTGATTCATTTGGATGTTTGTGGTCCTTTAAAAGTTAGAACACATGGTGGTGCACTTTATTTTGTTACTTTCATTGATGATTATTCAAGGAAAGTTTGGGCTTTTCTACTAAAAACTAAAGATCAAGTTCTAGAAGTATTTAAGCATTTTCAGGCCATGGTTGAAAGAGAAACAGGGCAGAAATTGAAGTGCATCCGAACAGACAATGGTGGTGAATACATTGGGCCATTTGATGAGTATTGTCGCAGCCAAGGTATTCGGCACCAAAAGACAGTTAAGAAGACTCCTCAACAAAATGGCGTTGCCGAGAGGATGAACCGCACCATTGTGGAAAGAACAAGGTGTTTGCTTTCACAAGCTAAATTGCTAAGATCTTTTTGGGGTGAGGCAATGAGTACAGTGGTTGACGTGATCAATTTATCTCCTTGCTATCCTTTGAATGGTGATGTTCCTGAAAGAGTTTGGACTGGCAAAGATGTGTCTTATGAGCACTTGAGAGTGTTTGGTTGCCGAGCTTTTGTTCACATTCCAAAGGATGAGAGGTCCAAGCTTGATAGTAAGTCAAGACAATGTATTTTTCTTGGCTATAGGCGTGATGAATTTGGGTATAGATTGTGGGATCCGGTCGACAAGAAAGTCATTCGAAGCCGTGATGTTGTGTTTATTGAAGACCAAACAATTGAAGACTTTGGCAAAGTTGATCAACCGGAGCAAAAAACTAGTGATCTCATTGATATGGATCCATCTCCTTCATCTTCAGTTGATGATGAAAATGGGGGAGATGTGCAGCCACCTATTGAAGATGTAGAGGATGATGCTAATCCTAATGAAGTTGAGCCAGAAATTGAGGAAGAGCATCCAACTCAAGAACCGCCACCACAACTTGAGTTGAGGAAATCTACAAGGGACCGACAACCTTCAAGAAAGTATCCTCCCAATGAATTTGTGTTGATTTCCGATCAAGGGGAGCCGGAGAGCTACCAAGAAGCAATTGAGCATGCAAAGAAAGATGATTGGAAAAAGGCCATGGAAGAGGAAATGAACTCCTTACTTGAAAATCACACCTATGACTTAGTGAAGTTGCCTAAGGGGAGGAAAATTTTGAAAAATAAGTGGGTTTTCAAATTGAAGAATGATAGGAAGAGTCTGAGGTACAAAGCACGTCTTGTTGTGAAAGGCTTTGGGCAAAAGAAAGGTATTGACTTTGACGAGATTTTCTCACCGGTTGTAAAGATGTCTCTATTCGGGTTGTACTTGGCATGGCTGCAAGTATGAACCTTGAAGTTGAGCAACTTGATGTGAAGACCGCATTTCTTCATGGTGATCTTGAAGAAGAAATTTACATGGAGCAACCGGAAGGTTTTGTGAGAAAGGGAAAGAGAAATTTGTTTGCAAATTGAAGAAAAGTTTGTATGGCCTCAAGCAAGCTCCACGGCAATGGTACAAAAATTTGATTCTTTCATGATGAATAATGGTTTTTCTAAAACCACTTCGGACCATTGTGTGTTTGTGAAAAATTTCCGGATGGCAAATTTATTTTCTTTTGCTTTATGTTGATGACATGTTAATTGTGGGTCAAGATTCTACCATGATTAACAGGTTGAAATTGGAGTTGAGCAAGTCTTTTGCTATGAAAGATTTGGGACCGGCAAAGCAAATACTTGGTATGAAAATTGTTCGTGATCGCAAAAAGGGGCTGATTTGGTTATCTCAAGAGAGCTACATTGAGAAAGTTCTTGAGAGGTTCAACATGGATAAAGCAAAGCCGGTTGGTTGTTCACTTACGGGTCACTTCAAACTTAGTTCGAATCAATGTCCTACAAGTGAGAAAGACAAAGAAGAGATGTTGAAAGTTCCTTATGCTTCAGCAGTTGGTTCTTTGATGTACGCCATGGTTTGTACAAGGCCGGATATTGCTCACGTTGTTGGTGTGGTGAGTCGGTTTCTCTCTAATCCGGGTAAAGAACATTGGGCAGCAGTAAAATGGATTCTAAGATATCTTCGAGGGACTTCGAAGGTGTGTTTGTGTTTTGGGGATGGTAAACCGATGCTTAATGGGTTCACAGATTCTGACATGGCTGGTGATGTTGATTCTAGGAAATCTACTTCGGGGTATTTGATGACTTTTGCAGGGGGAGCTGTGGCATGGCAATCTAAATTACAGAAATGTGTCGCTCTCTCAACTACCGAAGCTGAATTTATTGCCAGTACAGAAGCTTGCAAAGAAGAGTTATGGTTAAAGAAATTTTTGCAAGAGTTGGGTTTGAAGTAAGAAAAGTATATGCTTTATTGTGATAGTCAAAGTGCTATTCACTTGAGTAAAAATTCTACTTTTCATTCGAGATCGAAACACATTGATGTGAGATACCATTGGATTCGTGATGTGTTAGATTCGAAATTGTTACAACTCGAAAAGGTTCACACAGATGATAATATTTCAGATTGTTGACAAAGACTTTGTCGAGGGACAAACATTTGAAGTGTCGAACTTTGGCGGGTATGGTTGATGTCTCCACCTAAGTCGGTAGGGGGAGAATTGTTGGGTATACTCTTATTGGAGTGTGGGACCAATTGGTTTTTGGAAAAAGAGTTTTAATTTGGTTTAGTATTAATTATAATATTTTTTGTATATAATTTTAATTTGTGGAGACCGAACCTAATTTGGAAACAACTAAGGTTTTGAGAAGAAAACTAGATTCAAAATTTTTTGGTGTATTGTTTTTCCCCAAGAGAAAAGTGCGGCTGCTATAACGTTTTGGGGATTCGTGCCTATTAATCATCTTTGGTGATTTTTGGTTCAAAGTCACAGTGCTTGAATTCAAGTCAGTGGATTGGTTTTGGCAGCCATTGGTGTTTGATTTGGGTTGTTATTTTGGGTCTTCTTCAATTCTGGTTCTGAAGATTTTGGTTCATCTATTTGGTGAGGTCTTTCCTCTTGTTTATTTGTGATTATTTGGAATTCACCTAAGGGTGGTTTGTGAGACCATTAGTGTCTCGTTTGTAATCGTTTGGAACTTATTTGGTTGATAGTGGAATGGATTTTCGATCCGTGGACGTACCTCACATTGAGGGAACCACGTAAAAATTCTTGTGTTGCCTTTGATTTAATTTTTCCGCATTAGTTTTTATTCCCATTGATTGATTTACTTGTGGGGAATCATCGATTTTCCCTAACACATATTATAGATTATATGTAACAAAAGTTAATAAATGCTAATGCCTGAGACTTTGGAAGAGAAAATGTGTAGCTATGTATAATCTATATATATGTGTATACAGATTATATAATCTATATATACATATATGTATATCAAAGCTAATTTCAATTCATCAAACATTTTCAATAACACGATTTTGAATTTTATCCATATATATATCGGTGTTATGTTTAAAAAAAAATTATTTCCTTTTTGCATCTGCAGTATGTATATATATTTTGAATTTTATCCCCATATATATATATATATATATATATCTGTGTCATTCTAATGGTTTGTGAAGATGAAAGATGATGAAGTGTATGTACAACTTTTGTTAACTGTATGAAAGATGATGAAGTGAAGTGTACGTCAGCTGGGTGAACTGTATGTAAGATGAAGAAAATGAAATGGAGAGAGAGAGAGAGAGAGAGAGAGAGAGAGGAAGAAGAAGAAGATGAATGAGGATATAATTGTCAATTTACAGCTTCTGTTAACAGGAGTTAGTGTACGTTTTAATCCACAAACCACATGGGGGTTATGTGGTGATTTCCGAATGTAGGGGGTAATCCGCACCTGGCCCAAACCATATAGGGGTAAAGTGAAGTTTGCCCCCTTTTTTTTTTTTTTTTTGATAACTCAGTGTCCAGTCTAAGGATTAATTAAGAGAAATGCTCCATTCTCCCATTTTATCACACCCCAATTTCACCTTTAATGAGGTTAAAAACAATACTAACCATCAACTTTTTTCAAATTATTCCCTTTCCTTTTAAAATTATTTACCACCTTATTAGAGGTGTAATTGGGAGTTATAAAATAGGGAGATGTAGTAAAACTCATTAACTAATTTGGAGACTAATTCTACCGTCCACTAGTGAGGGACCCAATCAAAGTTGGGCAAAGCCCCTTATGTATTGGTTCCAAAAATTGTTTGCACTTAGAAAGTTTCGAACTTAAGACCATGAAGAGAGCACAATGCTAGACCCCAAACTTTGACCACCATGTCAACCCCTTGGAATTGTGAATTCTTCCAAGTATTGATGATCATTCTAAGCTCATTTAAATAAAGACCAAAAGATGTGTTGGCGTATACGCCAAATGTATTGATGGCACTTTTTTTTGCAATTTATGGAAGGAAGATACACAGAAAGTTTTGCTCTGTGTTTCATCTCCATTTGTGAGACTTTTGTTGTGCTTTCCTGTTTCTTTCACTTAGAAATAGAGCCTTGATAATGTTTCTGTTAATTTTCCGATAGTTGCTTCCTTGAAGTGACTGTTCTGTTAATATTTCTGATAGTTGCTTCTTGAAGTGACTGTAGATGAAGTTGAAGTTTAATTTGGCATATAGCTCTAGGTTAAAACATTCCTATTTCTTTAATTGCTTATATTCACCTAGTTCACATGAATGATGTTCATTTTATCATTCCAGAATTTCTCTTTAGTCCTTCGATGCTGTTACAGCATTTTCATTTTTCTGGAAAAGGACAGCATTTAGTGAAAAACTAAATGAGAGACAATCCAAAAACTAGATATTTCAACGTCTCTGTTTTAGTTTGAATGTGTTGCATTGAGTAATCATATGCAGTTAAAGAAAATTTTGTTTTAGTTTTAATTGCTTATATTCACCTAGTTCACATGAATCATATTCCAAGTTATATGTTGCTTACTTCTTTTCTTTTATAATTTATTCTGAGTGTGCTCTTATAATTTCAAGGGTTCACAATAGTTCCCAATCAAACATGATCCTATTTTCAAGGGTTCACAATAGTTCACGTCATCAAAACACAATCTAATTAAAGATGATTTCAATTAATTAACTTGTACCTATGGTTAGTGTTGTAATATGTTGGCGCCCAAAGCTCTAAAATATAGTTAATATGCGAAAATGACATATTTCCAGTACACACTCGTGCAGTTTGGGCATATAAACGGATCATGGATTCCACTTCGATAATCTAATATATTCATTTTGAAAGTCTGTATATGCATTAAACAAAATAAAATTGGATTATATTTATCTTTAAAACAAAAAAGGAAAATTTTGCAAATAGTCCCCGTAGTTTACACGATGTGTCAATTTGGTCCATGTAGTTTCAATTTGCTCGATTTTACCCCTTAATTTAATGGATTGTGTCATTTTAGTCCAATAAATAATAGTTGTTAAGTTAATTTAACGGAAAGTAAAACAATGTGTCAATTTAGTCTCTGTATTTTCCACAATGTGTCAATTTAGTCATTGTCAAAATCGAGAAAATTGAAACTAGAGGAACCAAATTGGCACATCGTGTAAAGTACAGAGACCAAATTGACAAATTGTTTGACTTTCCGTTAAAATAACTTAACAACCGTTATTTATTAGACTAAATGACACAATCCGTTAAATTAAGGGCACAATCGAGCAAATTGAAACTACATGGACCAAATTGACACATCGTGTAAACTATAGGGACTATTTACATAATTTACCCACAAAAAAGAAAAACGAAAAAAAAAATTGAATGATTTATTTTCAAAATCATAATTACTACACATTTTATCAAGACTAATA
Source organism: Camellia japonica (assembly GCA_030407325.1). Classification (NCBI taxonomy): domain Eukaryota; kingdom Viridiplantae; phylum Streptophyta; class Magnoliopsida; order Ericales; family Theaceae; genus Camellia; species Camellia japonica. The sequence goes on from JAPPVO010000059.1 coordinate 14,220,864, forward strand.
TGATATATTTGTATTTTTATAATTATTAATTATTTTTATTATTTAATTAATTAAATTTTTTTCAAATAATATATACACGTGAATAATGAATCAAATCATCATAACAAACACATGGTGGCCTTTAGACCAAGGGCATCTCAAGCCTATTTGAAGTCTAAAGTAAAATTTTTAATTAGAGTTCTTTATAATTTTTTATATTGTAATTTTATTTTGTATACTATAATATTATTAAAATTCATAACATTTCGAACCTTCACAATTAAAATATTTTGATAAAAAGGTCCTTTTTTTTGTCTTGATTGAGAGCATCTCTAACGTTTCATCAAATTCTAGTATAAATTTGAATAAAAGTTTGATCTGATATGATGCACTCCAATTGTTTCATCAAATTTGGTCAGCCGTCTAGTAGAGTAAATTTTCATCAAATCTTTTCCAATTCGGTCATCTACCCGATTGTCCGGCCGGTCGTCCACCCGCTCATCCACTAATGGTCACTTGCGAAATTTGGTGAAAGGTTAAATGTTCCATTGATTTGATGAAAGTTTTGGTTTTGCCTTCATTTGATATGAGTTTGATGACACGGTTAGAGCCTAAAAAGTAAGCATTTTTCATCAAATTTAAATTTGATAAAATATATGAGTAAAGATTGGAGATGATCTAAAAAAATGAAAATCTAATGATGAGATCTTTTTGTATCCAATGAGAGAGATTGCTCTACTTTGTTTCTTATTTGACTAAAGTCTAAGATATATATTTGATGACGTTAAATTTTTCGGAGAAACTATACCACAGTGGATGTTAGAAAAAATAAAATTACAAAATAAAGATAAATATTAATTATTAAAATTATAAATAATGATAATTTTTTTAAAATTATTAATTAGCTTTTCCTGCCACCATTGTGCACCAATTGTCCCAAATTTTTATTTATTTATTTACCTATAGATTTTTTAATACTTCAATTTGAAAAAGCTATTTACCTTGAGCTAACTTCACCTTGTCTATGGGCGTTGTTTTGTCATCCACTACATAGGGCATTATCCATATGTCCTCTTTTGATTTTTGGTTGATCACCATGTTGAATTAGTCCCACTAGTGATGGACGGCTTTCTAGAAAACAAAGGAAAAAAAAAATCAAATTGGAACACTATAAACTAACCTAACCCCATCAAAACTAGTCAAGCCAACATTTTCTTCACACCATAATGTTGTTAACTTCTTTCAACTACATCCAAAATTTCTTAGGAGACATAGCTAAACACAACACTCCAAAAATCTCTATAAAACAATGCCCACTTGCCTTATTGCATGAAGGCTTTGATCTCTCTCTCTCTCTCTCCCCTATATGTATGTACTCAAAAACCCATAGTATTGTGAGTACTACATTGACTAGCCACATACACACAAAAAAACAATGGCAGACCTCAAAGGTTACAACTACTGCTACTATCTGTGTGTTTTTGTCATCTTGACTACTACCACTTGTTGTTCCATGGCCACAACCTCACCATCGGACGTAATCAAAGGGGCTTACTGGCCTTCAGGGGCCTCAGATTTGCCTCCATCATCCATCGACACAACATTGTTCACTCACATCTACTATGCTTTTCTTTCACCTAACAATGTCACTTTCAAGTTTGATATCTCAAATTCAACAGCCTCGATGCTCTGGGATTTTACATCTACGCTCCATGCAAAGAAACCGCCAGTGAAGACGCTTTTTTCCATCGGTGGAGCCGGCGAAGACCTGAGTATCTTTTCCAACATGGTATCTAGTGGTCACTCAAGGAGGAATTTCATTGAGTCATCCATAGAAGTAGCAAGAAAGTTTGGTTTTGATGGTATTGATCTTGATTGGGAATCTCCTCAAAACGCAAAAGAAATGGAAAATTTGGGCCTCTTACTCCATGAATGGCGGGCTACGGTCCATAAAGAGTACAAGGCAACGGGCCAAGCCCCTCTCTTGCTCACCGCGGCCATGTACTTCTCAGTGGACTTCTTCCTCTCCGATGTCCAACGCTCATACCCGGTGGGTTCAATTGGTAAGAACTTGGACTGGATCAATGCGATGTGCTACGACTACCACGGAGGATGGAAGACTTCGACAACGGGGGCCCAAGCTGCATTGTTTGACCCAAAAAGTAACGTGAGCACGAGTTATGGGCTTCAATCATGGATCAAGGCTGGGCTCCCTCCTAGCAAGTTGATCATGGGCCTACCATTGTATGGGAGGACGTGGCAACTCAAGGACGCTAGATCACACGGTGTTGGAGCTCCAGCTGTCGGCGTGGGTCCTGGATTGGACGGTGTCTTGACTTACTCTATGGTGGAGGCGTTCAATAGGGCGAATAATGCCACGGTGGTGTATGACATAGAGACGGTATCTACATATTCTGTAGCAGGGACTTCATGGATTGGATACGATGATGTTAAATCAACGACGGTGAAGATAAAATTTGCTCAAGCCCTTGGACTGCGTGGGTACTTCTTTTGGGCCATCAATGGTGATTATAATTGGAAAATCTCAACACAAGGTAAGAGTAATTGACTAATTTCAATATTATAACGAATGCATATAGTATGTTAAAAAAAAGAAGAGTAATTTTTAAATTGAAATTGATTGATACGGTGGACTTGAATTGTGTGGTAGGCCCATGTGTCCCACAATAACATTATCTAATTCAAACCGAATAGATCAATCAACTGAAAATTTGTCCCAAATTTAGATTAATGCGTGTTGTCCGAATGCGAAATTTACACCACTCTCATTTTAATAATTTAAATTATTTATTTTATAAAAAGTTTTTATAGTATTTATTTTATAAAAAAATTAAATTAATTTGATAATTATAACTTTTTAATTTATTGTATTTCTTTGTAAAATAATAGGCCATAAGTATATTTTTTAAAAATAAATCATCTATTTTTTTGCAACAAATGAGATAACATGAAGAGGTTACGGTTATGAGAATTTTCTTCATGGATCATAAAAGCGAAGGATCTTGCAAAATTAATGATTTAAATCATTGAAATTGAACCTATGATGGGTCTACAAGTCCGGATAACACCCTCTAATCTGCATTTGGAGAAGCCTAGCCCATTATTTAATCAATTAATTAGTTTGTTCCGATTAATTAGGAGATTGAAGCTCGGAAGTTGGGCCACTAGTTAAATATTTCATTTTTCACTCCTTTTGTAAAATTGTAAATAAGGTAATTGAATATTAAACAATTCAAGTTTAGCTTGAGAACTTAATGAGTTTTAAAATATGTTCAAATTTGACTTGTTTATATAACAAATTGATCTCAAATGAGCTTTTAATAAGCCTAACATAAGTCGATCTCGAGTTACTTGATTTTATTTTTATTTTTATTTTGAATTTTTGATGGATATAAGCTTATCGAGCTAAAGTTTGATAGATGCTCAAATTTAGTTTGATAACTTAAGGAGTTTTATAATGTATTCAAACTAAATTTGCTTACATATCAAACCGATCCTGAATGAGCCAAATACAAGTCATCCTTGAGTAGCTCTCATTTAGTAGCTCTACTTTTAAAGCTAATCCCATCATAGTTTTAGCGTATTAATTAACTAGTGGATAAGGCACTCTCTTATCAGGTATGATGTCTAAGTTTCAATTGTATCACTACCAATTCAGTTTGCTTATCCTTATTCCCCTCTTATTAATTGTGTATATATATAATTTGATATATATATATATATATAAGACAAATGAGTACATGTTCGTAGGATTGCAAACAAATCGAGTTATTCATGAAAAGTTCGAGCTCGACTTATTTAAAACTAGTTTGAGTTCCATTCATTTACTAAATAAACGAGTTTTAACTAGATTTTTAGAGCCATTTAGAATAGACTCAGTCTCAGCTCGATAAGACTCTTGAATACAAATATAATAAATAAATAAATATTTATTTTTAATAATATATGAAATATATTTTATTTTTCTATTTGTGTTTGCAAATTTACATATTTTGATTGATGAAATTTATTATTATTATAAACTTTCTTTTATATTTCACTTATAATTTTTTCTCTTAATATGTAAATTAATTTAAATTGAATTTTTCTATTCAAGTTTGTGCTTAATTTTTTTAAATACTTGATGAGATCAAGTTTGACTAATTCTTAATAAATTAAACTCAAACACTCAAAAACTCGACTCGGTTAGACTCTTTTGCAACACATCTTCATGCAAGCATAAATTGCAACACACATAAGTTGGTCACGTATCTCAAATTTGTGCATATGACATTTATGTTTGTCTCAAGTCTAATACATTCTTGATCGTTGTGTTTGATGGTTTTGCAGCTTCCAAGTCATGGATTGTCTAGAAATTGAAGTTGGAGATTGAAATGCATCTTTGAAATGAAATGAGATTTTAGGGAAGACCAATTACACCTATATACGTATACCTATATAAGTATGTTTTAATTAATGTGTGTCAAGATTCATTTCTTTTACTGCTCAAATAATGGTATATGTAAGGATCGATTAATTAACCTCGTAACTTTATTCTTGCTCCTGTCTAGTTTTGCTGCGTTGCTTCAATTCCTTTCACTTGTAATTTTTTTTATAATAATTTAATAATTCAACATCTGGCCTAACAAATCAACTAATTCGGAACATAAGTTCCACCGTCCGATTAGAGATGGCAATGGATAACCTACCTTGTGAGTATCCATGGAGATCCGACCTAAATACATGGGTTTTCACCTTTTTCCTTACCCATCGGGTCAAGTAAATTGTGTTCTATAAATCTCCATCGGGGATGGGTACCCGCCCATTTCCCCATATGGTTACTCTCTCTCAATAATTCATGGAACCAAGGAAGACTTCTCTTCCGTCCTATTTTGAGCATACAAAAAAGCCTTCTCTTTTGTAATCGAATCTATAAAATCCTAATTTATCGTTGTGATTAATTTAATTGACTGATATAAATAATCTTTATCGATTGTCAGATCAATTATTGTTACTTTTATATAATAGTACCATTTTTCTAATTTTCTATATTCCACTGTTTGATTGATTTTCACGGCTTTGATCGCCATATGTGTCCCAATTGAGAGCTCACTGCTTTTATATTTCTTGTTTTCTGTTAATGGTGCTACGGTTCTGAATGTACCAGCAAAAGACTTTTTTCTTTTTTTTCCATTTTTTTTTTTTTTTTAGTTCCATTGTTGTTCTACTTCAATAATTAGTTGAATGGATACATATATATACGTGTATGTATATATTTGTATTTACGATTGAATTTGTTGTGTGTGTGTGCACGTTTTTTTTTTTTTTAATTTTTAATTTTGGCTTTACTGGTTTTGCAACTACTAAATCTCTTCTGTGTATTTCATACCAAATGTGAATTTGCTTTCGATTGTGCTTCTAACATTGCCTTTCTTCATTTTGAATTACCGATTTGTCCTGACTAAGGCTAGTTTGTTTCAAAGTAAAATGTTAAACAAAAAGCAAATGAAACATTTTTAAGTATCATTATTTATTATCAATCCAGAAAATTAGTTTTTTTTTTTTTTTGGGTTCTATTTGAAAATTTTAGAACTTTTTGAAGTTTGTTTTCCCTGTTATAAGCTTTGTTTCGTTTCGAGTTATGCCTAGACTTTATTGATGAGAAGATGGTTTATTTATATTTTTATTTATTATGGTTTACTTTTAAAAATCAATTTTTTAATTAATTAACTAATATGTATTTAATTTTGTTGTTGAGCCAAAAAAATAAAATAAAATAAAATTGAATATATATTTAGCTTTGGTCGTGAACCTTTAAAAAAAAAAAATGGTCAAGTTGGGTTGGGAAAAATCCAAACCCGTTAGGGGATGGCGTGGGTAGTCTCCATGGGAGATGGGGAATGGAGAATGGGGAAAAATTATTATAGGAGAATCGGGATAGAGAATTAATATCCGCCCCATTGCGCCTCATTGCCATCCCTATGTCCGATATAGATTCCCATTCCCTGATTGAACGATTTGATAGATTAGTTGAGTGGCACAACGGTATTCACCAAACTTAATCTGAAAAGTGGCTAACATCTTATTCGACCCCAACCTAGAGATGAATGGAAAACTCTTTCGAACTTAAGGAGGTACATGAGTGGTAGGTCATGCCGTCTCTAAAACCCCAAGCACTACAAGAATTTTCACTTTTGGCGACTAAATTTTTAGTCGCCAAAATTCAATTTTTAGTTGCGGAAGGCTTTTAGTGACTAAATTATTTGGTCGCAACAGTAGTCGCAGAAGAATTGTTAGGAAAGGTAATTGACTACTTAAATTATTTTAGTCGCCAAATGTATTAAATTGCTGACTAAATTTTTAGTCGCCAAAAAGTTCGAAACAAAATTAAATAGCACATTTTTGGCGACCAATTTTTTTTGTCGCCAAAAGCTTCACTTGTTAAGGACTAATCATTTAGTTGCGAAAAAAAAAATTTAGCTACTAAATATATTAATTGCCTAAAGTAAATATTTGTGTTTTGACTACTAAAATTTTAGTCGACAAATAGTTTGTGTTTTGGCTACTAAACATTTGGTCACCTAAAGTCTCACATTTTTCGCTACCAAAATTTTATCCGGCAAAAGTTTTTTATTCTTCAACTTTTGTTTTCAACTACGAAATATTTTAATCGTCAAATGTTTGATTTTTTTTTGCTACAAAACTTTTAGTCTCCAAATGTTTGATTTTTTTTTTTTTGACTAGAAAACTTTTAGTCGCCCAAACTATTTTCCCAATTTTTTTTTAGCTACTAATTGTTTAGTCGTCAAAAACATGATCTTATGTTTTATCACAAAATTATAATTTCTCCACAACCTATCTATATTCTATGCAACCTGTAATACATATATAAACAAAATAATACATATACTATATATCGATCATTCCACAATCTGCATACGTATACAAAAAATGAAGAACTTTAAATGTCAAAGTCCATACAAACTAACTATTGTCCAAACTAAAATAATAATTTCATACAAAATATAAAATCATACAAAAATCAAAGCCCTCGATATACAAAAAATACATTTACTACCATGCAAAATGACCATTTGGCATGGTACAAATTACCATCGTAATCTGTACCACGACAAAAGGTGATCTATATGTAACATGAAAAAAGTTTTTCTATATACCATGACAAAAGGTCGTATACATGTACGATGACCAATGGTCATATATGTACCATGACATAAGGTGATCTATGTACCACGCCAGTAATTATAAGTTGGTTGCCAAAAGTTTTCTGTATCGGTAATAGTGAACTACACAAAAGCCGAGGACGACAAAAGTATTAGTTGTATACAAAAGTGAAATTTCTTCTCCAAAATGAATTATCCACAAGTCCACGCAACAAAACCATCTACAAAACAAACAAAAAACAAAAAAAAACAAAAAAGTAAATGATTACAAAATATCAATTCAGTCAGCCATAGGGAAAAGGTTCTAACATGCATAGGTAGAACAATCAACAAATGTCTTCTTGAAAATAAAAGCATATATATATATGTATCATGCAATATTTATTCCAACCAACTGCACAAACAATCTATTATGTTATTTCTTCGTCCTATTTTATACAAAGGCAATTATTAGAATATGTGGATGTTATCTTCATAAAGTTGTCGCTCTTTAAACTAAGTGTTAGGCGTTTTTTGAATAAGTGTAAGGCATTTTCGGCTCTAACTCTCAACCTACAGGTTTGAATTAAATTCCGTCTGTTGTTACGGGTCCTATTTGTCATGGGGAAGCTGTCCATGACAACCATACTAAGGTTCGGGGGCTGTTTTGAAATTTTGCCTCCGGAACGCCATTTTTCGACTAAGTTTAAGGCGTTTTCGGCTCTAACTACCAACCTACGGGTCCGAATTACATTACGTCTGTTGTCACAAGTCTTATTTGTCATGGGGAAGCTGTCCGTGAGAGCCACATGGTGGTTTGGGGGCTGTTTTGAATTTTCTCCCCTGGAACGCCCTTTTTCGACTAAGTTTAAGGCATTTTCAGCTCTAACTCCCAACCTACGGCTCCGAATTACATTCCGTCTGTTGTCACAGGTCCTAATTTTCATGGGGAAGCTGTCCGTGACAGCCATACTGTGCTAAGGGGGCTGTTTTGAATTTTCGCACCCGGAACGCCCTTTTTTGACTAAGTTTAAAGCGTTTCCTGCTCTAATTCCCAACCTACAGGTCCGAAATACATTTCGTCTGTTGTCACAGGTCCTAATTGTCATGGGGAAGCTGTCTGTGACAGCCATACGGTAGTGAGGGGGCTGTTTTGAATTTCGCCGCCAGAACGCCCTTTTTCGACTAAGTTTAAAGCGTATTCGACTCTAACTCCCAACCTACGGGTCTGAATTACATTACATCTATTGTCACAAGTCCTATTTTTCATGGAGAAGTTATACGTGAGAGCCACATGGTGGTTCAGGGGCTGTTTCGAATTTTTGCCCTCGGAACACCCTTTTTCGAAGTTTAAGATGTATTCGGCTCTAACTCCCAAACTACGGGTCTGAATTACATTACATCTGTTGTCACAAGACCTATTTGTTACGCGAAAGCTATCCGTGAGAGTCACACGGTGGTTCAAGGGCTGTTTTGAATTTTCACCCCTGAAACGCCCTTTTTCGACTTAGTTTAAGGCGTTTTTTGCTCTAACTCCCAACCTATGGGTCCGAATTACATTCCGTCTATTGTCACAAGTCCTATTTGTCACGGGGAAGCTGTCCGTGAGAGTCACACGGTTGTTCAGGGGCTGTTTTGAATTTTTGCCCCCGGAACGCTCTTTTTCGACTACATTTAACACGTTTTCGGCTCTAACTCCCAAACTACAGGTCCGAATTACAATCCGTCTGTTGTCACAAGTTCTATTTGTCACGGGGAAGCTATCCGTGAGTCACACGATGGTTCGGGGGCTGTTTTGAATTTTCACCCTTGGAATGCTCTTTTTCGACTAAGTTTAAGACGTATTCGACTCTAACTCCGAACCTACGGGTCCGAAATACATTACGTCTGTTGTCACAAGTCCTATTTGTCATGGAGAAGTTGTCCGTGAGAGCCACATGGTGGTTCGAGGGCTGTTTCGAATTTTCACCCCCAGAATGCCCTTTTTCGACTAAGTTTAAGGTGTATTCGGCTCTAACTCCCAAACTATGGGTCTAAATTACATTCCGTCTGTTGTCAGAAATCCTATTTGTCACGGGAAAGCTGTCCGTGAGAGTCACACGGTGGTTCGGGGCTATTTTGAATTTTTAGCCCCGGAACGCCCTTTTTTGACTAAGTTTAAGGTGCTTTCAACTCTAACTCCCCACGTACGGGTCCGAATTACATTCCATCTGTTGTCATGGGTCCTAATTGTCATGCGGAAGCTGTCTGTGACATCCATATGGTGGTAAGGGGGTTGTTTTGAATTTTTGCCGCCGAAATGCCATTTTTCAACTAAGTTTAAGACGTTTTCAGCTCTAACACCCAACCTACAGGTCCGAAATACATCCGTCCGTTGTCACAGGTCCTAATTGTCATGCAGAAGCTGTCTGTGACAGCCACATGGTGGTTCGGGTGCTGTTTTGAATTTTCGCCCCTGGAACGCCCTTTTTCGACTAAGTTTAAAGCGTATTCGGCTTTAACTCCTAACCTACGGGTCCGAATTACATTACGTCTATTGTCACAAGTGCTATTTGTCATGGGGAAGCTGTCCGTGAGAGCCACATAGTGGTTCGGGGGCTGTTTTGAATTTTCACTCCCGAAACGCCCTTTTTCGACTAAGTTTAAGGCGTTTTCAGCTATAACTCCCAACTTACGGGTCCGAATTATATTCCGTCTATTGTCATAGGTCCTAATTGTCATGGGGAAGCGGTCCGTGATAACCATATGATGGTTCGGGTGCTTTTTTGAATTTTCGTCCCCAGAACGCCCATTTTCAACTAAGTTTAAGGCGTTTTCTACTCTAACTCCCAACCTACAGGTCCGAATTACATTCTGTCCTTTGTCACAAGTCCTATTTGCCACAGGGAAGTTGTTCATGAGAGTCACATGGTGGTTCAGGGGCTATTTTGAATTTTCGCCCCCGGAACGTCCTTTTTCGACTACGTTTAAGGCGTATTCGGCTCTAACTCCCAAACTACAGGTCCGAATTACATTCCGTCTGTTGTCACAAATCCTATTTGTCACAGGAAAACTGTCCGTGAGAGTCACACAGTGTTTCAGGGGCTGTTTTGAATTTTCGCCCCCGGAATGACTTTTTTGACTTAGTTTAAGGTGTTTTCGGCTCTAACTCCCAACGTACGGGTCCAAATTACATTCCGTCTGTTGTTGCAGGTCCTAATTGTTATGGGGAAGCTGTCCGTAACAGCCATACAGTGGTGAGGGGGCTGTTTTGAATTTTCACCCCCGGAACGCTTTTTTTCGATTAAGTTTAAGGCGTTTTTGGCTCTAACTCCCAACCTACGGGTCCGAATTACATTCCGTCTGTTGTCACAGGTCCTAATTGTCATGGGGAAGCTATCCGTGACAGCCATACGGTGGTGAGGGGGCTGTTTTGAATTTTCACCCCCGGAACGCCATTTTTCGACTAAGTTTAAGACGTATTCGGCTCTAACTCCCAACCTACGTGTCTGAATTACATTACGTATGTTGTCACAAGTCCTATTTCTGAAGATGTGCTAATTAAGGTGTTTTGTCAAGGTCTTATGTGTTTTTTTTTTAAGCTTATCATTTAATGAAATTCCATTGTCGCTATAACATAGGAAATTTGCATCATTAAATATTCTCGCCGCTCCTCTTGGAATTGTTTTTACATAATAAATTAATTAGTTAACGAATTAATGTGTTAAGTCTTTTCTCCTCTTATTTGTATAATGTCAAAACAATTCCAAGTGGTCCAAAACAATAATGTCAATATGTGAAGTTTTTTTGTAGAACTTTTAGTATCATATGAATAAAATTCTTCTTACCAAATACACAATGACCGTCTGAACCCTGCAACAGAGTTGTGAGTCGTAAAACCACATCGTTCATATGATTAAGTTGTTCTTGTTGCGCCTCCCTTACTTTTTTCCTTCTTCTACTTGTTTCATTATCTCCTCCCTTGCTTTTTTTCCTTCTTCTACTCTCAAATGTTTTTTCTAACATGGTGGGACAGTGATGACAAAACTTTTTCTAACACGCATTTTCTTTCTATACAGATGCATACACTAATGAGATAAAATTAAAAATATTGGTCAAGGCATTCTTTCAACTTTTGAAAAGTAACAGGTTTTGAAACAAACGAGTCCATACCATTTGTGAAACACTCGTCTGCACTCTCTGCCAATGCGTTTGCTGTCATCTGCAATTACACCACCAATATTCATCGATGGATATACATACAAATACAAAGATATTCGTTATGAAGAAAAATTACAAATTTTTCAACTGCTATTATTACTTGCAAATGTCAGATGTGCATATATCTTGTCTTCCAAAATGACATTCATTGGGCTTGTCTCAAATTTAACCATCCTTTTCTTTTCTTTTCTTTTCTTTTCTTTTCTTTGTAATGACTTCCGGACATTTACTCTAAGTCAATGTAAACACATTAAATGCTGTATTGAGCAAGATTCTCATAAAGAATACGGGCTACACATGGAAAATAAGGATTCAAGTGCTTACAGCAATGATGGGCATCCTCTTTTTAGATAAGTTAAATTGTTGATCATTTGGATTCACAAATTGCTCAATTCCTGCTTTCACTGCAACATCCTAATTACCAGTTTCCTCAAAAGAACGAATTAGACTTGTGGCTTGAAGGCCATCCATCACTGGCATGCATACATCCTGCACATGGTTACAGCTTCAATGTATTAGGATAAGACTACAAATCTATGTGACAATGTTCAAAAACATTTAAATGAGTTGCAAGGTTTGTTTATACAATTAATCTAATTTCCAAGACAAACTCCTCCGAAAAGTTTTGTGAACATGTAAATATATTAAGGAAGTTGTGGGATGGACATCTACATTGAACTATTGGCTTTGATGGGCAAAAAACTACTAAAATTTTGGAGACGTAAAAAGGGATAAAAAGTAAAGGAGAAAGCAACTATAGGCTTTGATAATGAAGAAGAGGAGAAATAAGGTAATCAAAATGATGGCACAACCAGTGGCAAACCATTTCACCTAGCAATGTAACAACCATTGGGATAAGCTCAAACACTATCCTGATCTTAAATTGAAGTCTGAAAAAGAAAGGATATGCATAACAAGTGATTAAAATGGTAACTAAAATAATAACCATAATAGAAAACATTTTTTAATTCTAGGAAAATTACCATCAGAACGGGATCATAAGTACAGGACTGAACTGCACGTACAGCTTCAACTCCATTATTCACAACATCTATGGTATGGCCCAACTGCTTCATCATTGACCGTGTCACCATCACATTAATCTTGTTATCTTCCACAAGAAGGATCTTAGGTTTCAACATCGATTTGGGAATTTCTGGACTGTTGCTAGAACTGCACTGGGTGCTTCTATTAGTTCTCTCCCACATCTCACTTGCTTCTTGGGAGTCTATTGGCTTTATCGTTTCCTCAATGTTGCTTTCCTTTGAAGGGTGAGTGGAATTCATATCAGGATACTGGAATTTACCATTTTCTTTATTGTGACACTGTATCTCACTATCACTACCAACTGCAATTTTCTCAGCAGAGTCTAGGTTGTCCCTCATTAAAGATTCATGTTCCAATGATGTATTAGCACCATCAACTGAACAGGCATCCTCTAATGAAGTTACCTCTTTTGTTGCAATGTTGCTAGAGGGAAATGAGTAGGAATCTTCTAACAAACCATTAGGTTTGTATGACGCATTAAAAGCAATATTGTTTGGCAATTTTTTAGCCCTACCAGGACCACTAGAAGCGAAAAGAGAACCCAAAGTGCGTGGTTGAAATTGAAAAAATCCGAAACTTGTATCATCATCGTTGGCATCATCCGAAGCATCATGATCAGCCATATTTGAGAGTTCATCAGGATCATCTGAATTATCAGCTGCAGGTGAAACCTTGTATGGTAGTATAAATGTAAATGTAGATCCATGGTGCTCTCGGCTGGAAACACTGAGATGACCTCCCATGAGCTCAACCTATTTCATACGCATATGAATGTGAAGAGTAGTACATCAGCTAAGATATTTTATATCAAAGCGACAAAATGAAAATTCATGTCTCCATATGAAATGAAAGACAATTTCAACTTCAAGCTGCAGATAGACTGGAAATTCACATAGAAAATTTATATCAAATGAAGTGGTATGGATGGGCAATAGGCATGGAACAGGTCCGAGGGGAGAAGAATAATTTAGAATGAGATGCTCAATTTCAATAATTTTAAATTTCTACTGGATTTCTTGCATGTAAACTACCTACTCTCGTATAAAATGTGATATAAATTGCAGTTTCTCACCAAAGGAACAGATATTTCAGGAAGAAGATTAATGTGATTTAGTGGAAATGTCTGCCTATGAATATAATGCTTGTGGTTAATATAATTGAAACAGATATGCCTTCTAATGCCCATTTCACAGTACAGCATGAACCCTGGTCTAGAAAAGTAAACAAAAATGAAAAAAAAAATTTTTTTAAAACGATCACCAGTTGTTTGCAGATTGCTAGGCCTAGCCCAGTCCCACCATACTTCCGTGCTATGTCTGCACCTACTTGCATGTATTTCTTAAATAGAGTAGACAAAGCATTCTCTGTTGCATTGAAATGAAAAATGGGATTCTAAGAAATGGCAGAAAAATAATTAATAATAGTCCGTACTCAATGTTTCAAAGCATATTTCAAGATGTGAAATTACCCGGTATTCCAATTCCCGTATCATAAACATCGCAGCATATCCATACTATTGTTTCATCTGGCTGAAGGTGGTTCTCTTCACCTCCATCTATCGAGGCCCCATTTCTAACTGGGGTTTTGGGTTCATCATGAAGTTTGTGGTTTTTGTAAGGACCTTCCCCGTGTTTCTCTTCATGAAAACCTTTTTGATCACAACAACTTTGATACAATGATACGCATTTATCTAGTTCGTGTACATTTACTGAACTGTTGACCTGTTTGCAGTGATCTTCTGATTGGATCCCTCTTCCATAACCGAAGATGGGGCTGGTACCACATAAAGATTTATTCCAACCTTCCCTTCATCGGTAAACTTGATTGCATTGCTGGAAAAATAAAAACTTAAAAATTTGAAGCATAACTAAATAATGCACGAAAGGTGCAACAAAACCAGAAAGCATGTTGCATATTCATTTTAGTTGTGACAAATACTCATATTCACAGTGTTGTAAGGAGACACACTACTCATTGCTGATCATCCTAATCTAAAGTACTGGGAGAAGTAGATTGGTGTTACATTGTCATTGCATTTAAGAAAGCAACTTTTGTTAAATATCATGGATAAAGTAAAACATTCTCGCCTCAAGAAAGGAATTATAATTTTCTATTTAACTAAGGAAAAAATAATATACACCTTAAGTTTACAAATCTTTCTATAACATCTGTCGCATAATTGTTCAAAGGAACAATTCCTTGGTCCTTTTGACAAATATTTCACAAATCCGGGGAAAACAAACATCATGACCTCTATTGTCTTTTATTGTGATACAATCACTTTCTAATCATATCAAATAGGAATTTCTAGAGGAACAACTATGGGAGCAGAATGTTACATATGGAGCATAATGTTGGACAACCAAGTAGCAGAAAGTGCACAAGGCTCTAAACATAGCTAAAACCATCCATATAATCCACAAAGGAGAATTTGAAACAAGACATTAGACATCACTTCTCTCCTCATGACTTGCTTCAAACAAGACATGAGCTCTTCTCTCCTCACAACCCCTTTCCCATCCTCCTTAGCTCTCACACCAACCTCTCATATCTTGTCTATAAACTTAGCATCGGTCAACAACTGGTCCAACCATTTGGGTAGCCCAACCATTGGACATCAAATTTTCTTTGTCCGTCAAACCTATAAAACTAAAATCAAACCAATTTTGGACATGAAGAATAACATAATTTCATAGAAATCAAACAATTCAACCAAACCCATTTACGAAATCAACACAAAATTAAACTCAAAAAATCATATAAACCCTAGATGAAGTGTGAGAGATGGGGAAATAGGGGAAGGGGAGAGAGAGAGAGAGAGAGAGAGATGGCTCGAGAGAGTGAGAGAGACACAGAGTTTCTTTGTCCGTCAAACCCATAAAACTAAAATCAAACCAATTTTGGACATGAAGAATAACATAATTTCATGGACATCAAACAATTCAACCAAACCCATTTACGAAATCAACACAAAATTAAACTAAAAAAATCATATAAACCCTAGATGAAGTGTGAGAGATGGGGAAATAGGGGAAGGGAGAGAGAAAGAGAGAGACCCAGATCGACAGAAAGGGAGAGGACCGAGAGCGACAGAGAGAGAGGGACAAGAACCTATGATTTGCGGCAATGGAGGTGGTGATTTGCGGCAGTGGCAACATGCAACGGTGAGGTGGTGATCGACGGTGGGCAGCAACGATGAGGTGGTGACCGTCAGTGAGCGTGCGTCTGGTTTGGTGTACTGGTGGTTTGTGTGTTTGTGAGACAGAACAGACAAAAGATCTGTGTGAAAGAAAGAGGGAAGGGCGCCAATATTTCCCTCTAAAAAAATTCCCAACCTTTAGTGACTAAATAAAAATTGGTCGGCAAATGTAATCAATAACAACCAAAAGTTTGTAGCTATTTGTTTAATATTGGCTACTAAAAATGTTTTGGTCGGCAATAACTACCCATCTACGACTACAGTGTTTTAGTCACTGATGGTTGCAATAACTAAGCCTATTTTTGGCGACTAAAAGAAATTTTGGTTCGCAAAAGGCTGTGTACACCGACTAAAACCAAAATTAGTAGCCTAAAATGTAAACAAATGCTGACTAAAACTTTTTTAGTAGCCTATTGACATATTTTTAGCGACTAAATATTTTTTTAGTCACCAATAACTAACATATGGCTACTAAAATAATTTAGTAGCTAAAAATTAAATCATTGCCGACCAACAGGATAATTTGTCGGTAAAGGGCTAACTTTTGGCGACTAAAATGTTTTAGTAGCCACTTTTTAGTCGCCAAAAGTTGTCGCCAATGGTGCAGATTGTTGTAGTGAAGTACATTTATGCAAGTCATGAACAAGATTTTTCACCCTTTCATTGGCAAGTTCGTTGTAGTATATTTCGATGATATTTTAATTTATAGCCCTAATGTTGAAATACATCTCACCAAATTCAGAAGGCCTTTACACTTTTGCCAACTAAAAATTTAGTTGGTATAAATCTATTTTTAGTCGATAAAAATCTTCTACGACTAATTTTTTTAGTTGCCACTTTGGTAGCGAATACATAGTCGGCAAAAGTAATTTGAAACTAAAAAATTCTTTAGTCGGGAAAAAGAACATATTTGCCAATTAAACTTTTGGTCATTGAACACATAACTACCGCAACTAAACCATTTTGTAGCTAAAAATGTTAGTCACCAAAAGTACTATTTTTCCGACCAAATACACCAATTGTACCATTACCCAGCCAAAAATGTTAGTCGCCAAACGTAATGTTTACACGACTAAAACTTTAGTTGGTAATACACCCATTCGCCGACCAAAAACTTTGGTTGCCAAAATTAATGATTTTACCGACTAATTATTCAGTAGCTAAATGTAACCTTTTGCCTACCAACATTTTGGTCGGCAAATGTGAGAGGTGAAACATTGACTAACAACTTTAGTCGGCAAAAGTAATAACTGTTTTTTTCTGACCCATCACTTAGTCACCAATTCAATTCTTTTGGTTTATCAAAATAGAAATGAACCATTATTTTAATACCATTTGACCTAGATGATATAAATGGGAAATTTAGTCAAAACCCCTCCATTGGAACCTTATTTGGTGAAAATGACAGCCCAATTTATTTTGCTTTATAAACCCCTAAGGAGGAGGCACATAATTGAACAAGGACAATGTAAAATATCCTTTTTTTTCGTTCGACAATATTGCCAGAGTAACATGTTACTGTTAAACAGTATAACCTGTTATTGTTTAGATCAATTTCAACAGTAATAATTTTTATTTTTATTTTTTAAATTTCATAGTCTATGGATCTTATTTGATAGATCTTGATGAAAGATTCTAAAAATTCTAATTTTATTAAAAATCGACATTTAGATCAAAGTTATATTATTTTAAAGTTTAATATTTCAATGATAGTGGTATGTGTTGGACTTTGCAAAAAAAAAAAAAAAAAATTTGTACTTGTCCTTAATGCATTAAAGTTTATTATGAGGGGGCTTTGACCAAATCTCCCATAAATAATCCATTCAATATAACTTGTAATAATCAACAATCATTCAAACAAATAAAATACATAAATCATGAACATCCAACAAAATACATAAATCATCCAATATTCCTTAACATGTTTAATTAAAGTCATCAAATATTTTAAGTTTTCATCCAGAAGTAATTCCAAACTACATAATTGTCCAATCCAAAATGTCATGCAATCTATATAATCATCCAATATTCACATCCATCTAGCATAAAAATTTAAAACGTAACAAGTACTAGTTATTATGTTTTCAATTTTTATCCATACACATCTATCCAAAAACATATAATCCGTTAAAAAATGTAACAAATGCCAACTAGTGTTGTACAATTCAACTCCGTGCACGAGTTCATCCATCTGTACAAAAGCAAAATAAAAAAAATTCAAGTAATTTCAGCAGAAAATATTTGTTAGGGTGTTAATATGAAGCATCTTAATAACAAATGAAAACACAGTGAACCTTGTGCAGTCCGGGTATAGTTTACATTGAGCATCTTTGAACAACTTATCAAAGTTCCGTCCATCCACACTCTCAAAACCAGCAAGTAATTCATCCCCTTCATCATCCATTACAAAACCCCTACAAACCTCTTCCAACGTAATAGGCAAATCATCGTTGTCATCCTATCTTCCCCTACAATTTCACTATATATGCCATGGTGACCTTCATTCGGTATGAGGGGTTGAGCCATGAAAACAAGTTCCCCATGGTGCACCTATAGAGACCCCAATTTTCGTAATTTCTTTTGAAACTCTAACCTTGATATTATTACAATTTAGACCTTGAATTTTCACCTTATTGCAAATTTAACCTTCGAATTGAAAATGCATCCCTGACGAAACCGTGCAAATCCTAATTGACCCTAGTAGCTTAGTAATCATTCCTAACACTCTCATATTAATTGTTGAACTCTCTAATTATAGATTGAATTGATTGCTCAAAACCCTAATTTCCGATTTTCATCATTTTCGTTCAATTACTCACCTTTTAAATCAAAGCGGAACAACTCAACCGAGTTATTTTTCCTAACACTATTTCTAAAAAATTCAAAATTTGAAATAGATATTTTAATTCATAAATTGAACCCAAAACCCTCACATTCCATTAAAATTGCACATTTGCCTCAAATTCATTGTATTATATATATAATCGTACACTTCATTATAAAAATCTTTTTCCATAAGTACACTATTTTAAGATGAATTTGTACACAAAAATGAAATGAAAAATCCCTCAAAAACCCTCGTCAATTGAAGCACATTGCCATGGAGATTCTTGTGGTGTGCCTTGGAAACAAATTTCATGAAAATAAGGAAGATATTTTGACTTGGAACTAAATTTTTGGAACTTTGTCTTGTACTTAATTTCGATATAGTTCTACTTAAGCCTAACCCTAACTATATCATGTTTTAATACATAATTAGGCTCCCTAATCATCCTACATTCCATTACATTCAAAGTAAATCTAAAACTTTTTCATTCCATTGGAACCAAGGGCATTTTAAACAATTCACCACTTTTTTCCTATAAATACACCACTCTCCCCTAGCATTTTTGCACAACTCAAACACATACACACACATATAATTCAGCCAAGAGAGGGAGGGAAGAGCAAGAGTGAGTTTTGGAGGAGAAGGAAGAAAAAGAGAGCAAACTTACACAACACCAACCTTAGGCAAGAAAGCAAGCCACAACACAACCCTCTCTTTTATTTTCTCATTCAAATACATGATGTTAGAGGCTTGAATTATTAATGTCAGATGTGTATATATGGTGTTCATGTGTTTAAATAAGAGTTGAGCCTTAATTGTCACCTTGTATGAATTCTTCCTTAAAATGAAACAAGGTTATCTTTTTCTATCCATTTCTCACATTATTTCCAAAAGCATAACTTCATTCTAAAAATCTGAGTTATTTATATATTATATAGCATGTTTCATAATAAGAGAAGTGAAAAATTACTCATGGTTTCTCCCTTTATCAATTACTCTTCTTATTTCAAATTTGTGCAAGAAAGACCGAAATTTTCAGCTCATTTTCAAAAAATATAGAAAAATGCTGAAAAATCATCTTGACCTCATTTTTGTATCAAAATTTTCCTTAAAGTGTTATCCTTCAATTAAAATGATTTTATCGAAAAAGAGTGATTGGTTTAAGAGAAAATCCAATTTTTGTAACAGTCGACGAATCTGAATAGTGCTGTCCTATTTCCGAAAGATGATTTAGAAACCAGATAAAATTATCTACAAACGATACAAAGTCTGAGTTAGGGAAAAATCTGGAAATGTCTCTTAGACTGTGATCTTTAAAGTGTATCTAATCTAGAAATTTATGTTTATTGATGATTTCATACTTTTAATTTTATGAATGTGATTCTTATCTCTTGTTTGGGCTATAGTATGATATTTACATTGTTTTGCCTATATTTCTTTACTATGGTGCTTTGATGATGATCATAGTTATATAGGAATTATTGTCTCAATAGTTTGTTCTAACCCTCACTTAAAATATCTAACTCAAGGAGAAACTAAATGGGGTGATATTGGGTTTTCAATCACTTAAATAATGATGAGATGATAATGTGTTAGGTATAGATTGATGGGACATGTTCCCGAATTAAAAGATAAGTCTTGCATAAGTGGTTGTTTCGAAACCCTTGAATGGACTGATTATATTCGGACCCTAGGTATTTATGACCTTAGTTGCACGAAGCGGGAGCTGGGGCGGGAGCGGGAGCAGGAGTGGGAGCGAGGAATCGTGAGCCGATAGAAGTTTCTTAGGTTAGGAGCGTCTCGGGGAGCGGTAATATATATATATATATATATATATTTTAATGCACATTAGAAGTTTTTTTATAAATATTTTTATTTAATATTCATTAATTATTTTATTTATTTATTATATTTTTTAAATAATGTATTATTGTTAATTTATTTTTTTTTTTTTTATTGATATATATTATAAATAAAAAATTATAATAAATAAGGATAATAAATTATGTTAAAATAAATAAAAAGAAAATTAGATATTTTATTTTATAATTTTTTTTTTTATATATGGTTTTTAGATTTCTTTTAATAATTGGATGATTTATTTTATTTATTATATGCTAAAAGTTAAGAAATAATAATTTACAAAATATTATTATATATGATATTTTAAGAATATATTATATTTTTATTATATATGGTAAAAATTATTAAATTTTATTATATATATATATGATAAATTATATTTATTATATATATTATTATTATAATATATATATTATATTATATATGATAAATTATATATATTATATATTGATTACTATATATTGATTACAATGATAGTCTTATGGGAATGATGGAATATATTATATATTATATATATTATATATGATCAATTAAACATAGAGACAGAGAGAGAGTGAAGAGAACAACGAACAGAGATGAAGAGGAAGAGACGAAGAGAGAGACGAAGACGATCGAGAGTGACGAAGATGATCGAAGCCCTCAGAGACGAAGACGATCGTGATCGATAGTGAGAGAAGAGAGTGACGAAGGCAATCAAAGCTCTAATCTCAACACTGGTCCACTGTAAGTTCTCTCAACAACCCTTCTTTCTCCTCTCATGTCGACGTCAAAGGCTAGGGTTTCTCTCTCTCTCTCTCTCCCCTTTACGATCCCATCTTGGACTGAATCGCGTTTCTCTCTCCAGAGAAACGCGATTCTTACACGTTTCTTTCTAGGAATCGCGGAATCGCGATTCTCACTCAGAATCGCCACCTAGTTGCACGATTCCTGCAACTAAGTTTATGACGGATAAAGTTGGAAGAGGTTATGGGTAAGGGCCTCATTTGTTTCATCTCTTTTAAGGTCTTCGGTTGGCGCTATGCAGTACATAATCGTTATAGGCATATGGGGTAAGGTCTGCAAAGTAGCAAAAGAAGGGGCATACAGAATAATCTGAGTCCAATTCTTGCGGTTGGGATGATGAAATCTCCCAAAGAGATTTCTAGATTACTAACATCTAACCTTGTAATCCTTTGCTATTGACTTGAATATCATGCTTCATTACTCGTTTGTTATAATTGTGATGGTGTATTAGATTGGAAAAAAGGGAAGAGGTGTGTGTGCGTTTACTGTGTATTCCAAGCTCATGACGTTTCATGCCAAGTGTTGATGAATTCTACACAGATCACGACGAAGCATAAACATTTGAAGACATATAGCTATCCTAGAAGAACTAGGAATTAGTAATCATGTTTTGGGAGTTTAAGTGTTAAAACTCTTGTCGTAATTAAGATATGATCTTGTAACTATTATTTTACTTATATATACATATATCTTTTGTGAACTTATCCTTATCCTTCAGTCAATTTATGTAGACTTTGAGTTAATACCTTGTTAAGATCTATCAAGAATGTAGTTTTGCTATCTAAGGACATTGGACTTTGAAGGGAGTCTATATTGACTCCTCCGATCTTTCTTGGGATCTTACTTGATTATTGACCAAATGACTCGTTAGTGACGTTTCCTAGATTTGTAACCTTAGAAAAATCATGTATTTATTTGTTAATATGTTCAATGATGTTCCCGATTTTTGGAGCGTCAAGTCTTGTAAAAAAGAGAGATCCCTCTTCGAATCAAATGAATCCTGACAATGTGGATCGTATGTATTTTGTCGTTCAAGAAATAGATACATGGACACCAAATCTTATCCTCCAGGCCTACATTTCTCGTCGCAAATTCAATAAATGAATTCACCCCTTCTTGATACTCCATCCAACCCTTGTCTATTTGGGCCATCTAAAAGGTTAAAGACAACTATAACGCCTCAAAAAAATCCATCCCAGACCTTGTTCCCCCAGGCATATCCATCACACAACACATACATAATAACCAAATTATAACATTCTTTACATTTCTTTCCCTTTGAACTATCTCCCAAAGATTTACAATGTCGTCTTCTTACATACATAACACAACAAAACAATTCAAAGAGTAAGAAACATCTACAACAATTAAATCCCAGGTCTACTTCCTTTCAAGATGTGTCCCATAGTACAACAACTTCAACACAAATATACAATTACAAAACAGTTCAAAGACCCAAGACCAATAGGGTTTCAAAAGAATTGTATCCCAGTTCCAAAAAGGTTTCTCCATATCAAAATCATCCCTTGGTAGGCACTTCATCTTCTTTACCTAAAATTTGTTGACTTTGGAGTGTGCATAAGCTCAGTAGGTGATGAATTTAACAAGTTATATAGCTAATTGAATAACACGTGATCATGCAATGCAACATTTAAAATACATAAATGAAGTAGCATATAAGCGTCTAGGTATATGAGTGAAAATATGCGATGCATGAAATTGTTCCATCTTTTCACAATATCCTAGGGTGGTAAACATCCTATGACGTCCCAAGTAAGAGCCGAAATTCAAAGCATACATATATAGATATAGATTTGCATACTGAAAATAGTCCCACATTTGCCGACTCCAGAAACGGCGGGGCGATGGGCACCCAAAAACATTTTCCCTTTCACATTTGCCAGCTCCATAAATGGTGAGGACGTGGACACCAAAAACCATGTTTTTCCACATTTGGCAGCTCCAAAAACGGCGGGCTTGTGGACACCCAAAAACATTTTTCCACATTCGTCCGACGATATACGCAGACAGAGCAATTGGGCACCTTGACTCTCCGCGTGGGTACCAATTACATTACACAACTCAAACCTAGCCTGACTCACTACCCGAACACATAGACTATTTACCCCCTTCCGTTTTTCAACATCCTCATCATAATGTTAATGTCACGCCCTCAAAATTAAACCCATCAAATATAAAACAAGGCATGCATTATTAAAAGAAAAACATTATATTATTTAAACCATCAGAATATTGCGAAATAAAACATCAAAATAAATGCCCTATGGGCTTACATCTTGCCAAGCCAACACTTGGACACAATTTCATGAGTTCTAACTCAAAACAAATAAAGCCCTGGGCTTGAATGTTTACATAATTCAAATAAAACAACTAAAACAAATAAAACAAGTCTTCAAGTCCAAATCCTCACAAGCTAAGTCTTTGAGGTAGTGAACCACCTGAACCTGAAAATGAAGTTCCCATATAGGGTGAGCCACAGCCCAGTAGAGAAATACTAAACCAAGCATAAGAATTAACTAAAGCAGTAGCACCCGATACATGGTTAACACAAGATAATCAATTACAATTTATCAACACAAACACCTACGTTGTCTATGACACAGGGTCTATGACACCTTTTACTTTCCATTTATACAGTCATGGCTCAGAACCTGGCCAAACAACTCAACAAGGATAACAATATGGGGTTAAACCTTTCTCATCACATAATAAACACACATGCTGGTGTTATACCAATCTCAATCAAATTCACTTCCTTACTTCCCAACTGATACACATGGTGGTGATGTATCATTTCAACAACAAATAGAAATATTTCTATTATAATTAAGCACACACATAAGTGATGCTACTGGAGTCCATCCCCTATCTCCTCCCAACAAGTCCGGTTTAGAGGTCCATCCCCTATCTTCCCCTAAACCGTGGAGTTCATCCCCTATCTCCTCCAAACCAAATGCATATGCAATGAAACACACAATTGCCATATACAACACATAATCAATACATGAATGTTCTGTATTAATTCAACAGTCAAGATAAATGACTTAATTTCAGTTATACCTAAGCCGCATGCAAGGTCTACAACAATCAATGGCTATCCTCCACCGATAGCCCAAAACAATTATTTCTAAGCAAGAAATAACTATAACAATAAATGTAATTTCAATATTCTCAAATGTAGTATTTAAACTACCAAATACAACCTTAAACCACTAATTTCCCCAATCTCATGAATTTACTCAATATCACAATCTTCCTTTAAATTAATTATATAAATTAATCTATGACAAAACCCTAAAGTTTCTCCCAAAATTACCGAACTACCCCCACATATCAAAATACCACCACTTAGGATTAAAGCGTATAAATGGAGTAGGAAATCCCCTACCTCGAAGAAATAACTCAAAAAGGAGAAGATGAAGATGATGCTCAAAACTTGAAAGTGCTCCAAACCAACAATTGCTCAGATTAAATGAAAGCCCTCACTCTCCTCTACCTTTTTAATGAAGGAACTAGGGTAGATACACACTCTAAATAGATCAATTCTAAGGGAGAAGATGAGTTGGGAGAGAGAGAACTCGTAATCTAGGGTTTTATAAACTGAAAGGGGCTGAAAAACTGTTTTAAAACGTTTAAACACGATTTTATACTCAGCCGCCCCGCTCGAGCGGACACTTACAGACTCCCGCTCGAGCGGACAATCCCACGCTCGAGCGGCGGATGCACACTCCCAGCATCTCGACAAACCAGGTCCCCGCTCGAGCGTCCAAATCCCCGCTCGAGCGTCACCCACACACTCCCGCTCGAGCGGCCCAACTCCCGCTCGAGCGTCCAACCCTGCACAAGAAATACTGGATGGGTGTTTTTCCCGCTCGAGCGCCAAAACCCCTGCTCGAGCGGACAAGCCAAAATCTAGGCAACTAGTTTTGGTTCCTAAGCTCAACCAACCTGTTCCAAACCCGCCCAACACATCCTATAACTCCAAAGCTAAGGAATTAAAGGACGACAACAACAATAACACCACAATGGAATCTACGGAACATAAGTCCGGATACAATAATCAAAAGGGAAAAGACCGGGGTCGCTATAGTTAAGAGATATATGAAATGCATATAATGTATGAATTTGCAAAGCTTTAATTTTCCCTAAGATGATTTCAAATCATAGAAATTTCATACTTCTCACATCATCATTGAAGGACACCTCATTACCAATCCTTATCGACTCAAGGTGCATATAGAGAAAAGCTTCTAATCCTACATTTCGACCTTAAAGTCATGTAAATACATTCAATTTCATGTTTTTGAAAACAATTGAGCAAAACCCCTCTTTATTGAACAAGTCTCAAAACTAGGGTTTATGAAAGAATTTGGGGTTTTCTCTCTTACAAAAATTGGGGGTTCATTTACACCATCAACTATAATAATTATCATTAATAACCATAATTTCAACCATAATCACAAAGTATTATCCACCTAATTCCAAATCATTTACTAACAACACAATCCATACATATATACATACACACACACCCACACACATATAATATATATAATATACTACATGAATAACTATGAAATTACCACATAAGTCATTCAAATTGAAGATATATCGAGTTAAAGACACCCCTACCTCGAAATTGGAAGCTAGAGTTGCAAATCACACTTAAGACGTTGACGAACTTGCGAAACAATCGGTAGAAATGTCGATCTAGGCTTCCTTTCAACTTTCCTTGGAAGATTTGAGTGGATCTTGGGTTGAGATCAGAGAAATCTATGGTTTATGGACTAGGGTTTTCGGAAAAGTAAGGTTAGAGAGAGAGAGAGTATGAAAAGTGGAATGAAAATTAGTAAAGGTCGACTTTTTAACATATGCTTTCCCGACAGACTGATTGAGCACAACTTCCTTCACTCGAGCGAACAACACAATTACGAAGGGATCGCTTGAGCGATCATTCCACCGCTCGAGCAAAAAATAAGAAGTCCCAGAAGTTTTGTAGAGCAACAGTGAAATTTCTGGGAGCATGAATTCTACGCTCGAGCGACAACTTCACCGCTCAAGCGGTCCCGCCTTCAAAACAGCCAACTACTGGGGGTTGAAGATCTCCGCTCGAGCGACCAAATGACCACTCAAGCAGTCCGAAAAACTCAACTGTCACAACAACCATAACATTAATTAATCTACAAAATATTTTAAAAAGTGTTAGAAACTACAAAATATAAGGCTTACATTATAAAGAAGACTACAATTTATGAATATCGGTGAGTTGTATGCTAGGACTAGAATGTTAAAAATTCATCCACACTTAGAAATTATTAAGAAGCAATAGGAGATGTGTCTATAACTTAAGTTTTCCAAAAATATAAACTTGTAATTTGTAATAAACTACCCTAAACATTCTTAACGTTTATTTTGTAGGTGAAAAAAGCACGGCTTTTTTGGTGATTTTATAGCCTGTTTTTATGACCCTAGAAAAAGGGCAAGAAGAGGGTTTCATTTGCAATCTACTTTCGCTTTACAAATTCACAACACAAGGAATGAAGAATCCTATAAAAAAGGATCAAACAATAATTATATGCAGGTTATTTAAAAAAGGATCAAACTATGTTAATAATATGCAGAGCAGCAGCAATTTGCAAGATGCACATTAGTCTCAATTTACATCGCTCATCAACCTCTAGTGCACCAAATGCCATCCTTCAAAATAAAGAACAAACCAAACTGGGAGCTTTATTGGCGACAAATCCTTTTAATGTATGCTGAATCTATTGTCTATATACCTAGGGTTATTCTGCATAGACATGGTTACTAATACCATTCCCTTGATAATTCTTTCCATATTCAATGTCATATTAATCTGCTTGATCCAAAACTGAGCCGTAATATAATATAGCAATCCTTTATGCTCTTCTTGTCTTCCTTGTTACCACCACACACCAATTATATTTGTTATTCATTGGTTTCAGCTTTCAATCCAAGACTAACACACACATACATACAAGTCATCAAATGGATCAAAGACTAAGGAGTTGATGAAAAAAATTTACTAAAAAAAAATAGAGTAAAAAAATATTACTTTATTTAGCTTATTTTTTCTTTCTTTCTTTCTTTTTTATAGATCTTTGTAGGTTAGACAGACTGAAAAAATTTATAAGAAACAAAAAAAAGTGAGATAAATGTAGAATAAATTCACTAAATTAAAGAGAAAAAAAAATATGACTTTTTTAATTGATCCCAAACTTAATTCACTAGGCCAACGACCAACCCCAATAACTTTTGTTTGTGTTTAATTCTAGCTAAACTAGTTGACAACCCTATGTATCCCCATGTACCAATTAGAATCCTACCCACCCAAAATCACCAACAACAAAATTTCAACATTAGTTAAACACGAAATAACTTTTTTTTTTTTTTTTTTTCTCAGCAAAAGGAGGAATTATATTAAGGGAAATTCAGCCAAAATCCTTCTATTGGACCCTTATTTAATGAAAATGACAACTCAATTTATTTTACTTTATAAACCCCCTAAAGAGGAGGCGCATAATTGAGTAACGACAAAGTAAAATATTTTTTTTTTTTTTTTTCTTAGACAATATTGCCAGAGTAACATGTTACTGTGAGACAGAAGAACAGGTTACTGTCAAATAAACTAATATGTTACTATTTACATCAATTTCAACAGTAATAAATTTTTTTTTTTCTTCAGAATTTCATAGTCAACATGGATATTATTTGATAGATCTTGATGAGAGAATTTTAAAACTACTAATTTTATTAAAAAACGACATCTAAATCAAAAGTTATATTATTTTAAAGTTTAATATTTTGGTAATAGTGATATGTGTTGACTTTTTAAAGAAAACTTTTTGCGCTAATCCTTAATGCATTAAAATTTTAAATTTTATTATGAGAGAATTTTGACCAAATCCCCCTATTAATAATAAGAACAATACAATAGATAGGCTAAGGGATGAAGTTGCATCATTGTCAAAACCTCACAATACAATAGACCAATCATGCGCATTCCCATAGCAACAGCAGATTGGAAAGGTTCAATACAAAGATACAGTAGCCAAACAAGCTCCACCTAAAACCAACAACTCACCAAAACAGAGTGCTATTCAGCCACCATTTCTAACACAAAATTGAACTTGCTGAATATCGAAGATGAGATCATTGACAGAGAAAGCTACAGGAGTTGGGGAAGACCTAACCCACATGGCAATTCTCATTTTAACTAATTCACACAAAATAACTTATTTCAGTATTTATTCTATTATATGAAATTTACATCTCAGTGAAGCTTATCAAAAAAAAAAAAAATCCCAAGTTGCTCTATAACTATCTCACTTTTTCATTTTAAATTTCAAATTTTTATAACTTCTTTAATCTTTCTCTTCATTAACACTTTTTTTGTCATTCAGTAAAACTCAATTGATGAATTTTCATAACATACTCATCAAGTGCTGTAATTTATATAATCAATTGAATTGTATCATATTGTCTCCTCTTAACATATCCATGGACAAGGTGTAGAACTATATAGTACACTGTTAATATTCCCTTTTTTAGTTCATTCAAAAAAGAGAAGTGGAACCTAAGAAGCATGGAGACTTCTAAGATGTGTCCATGTCGAACACATGTTGGACACTAACTCTTGTTGGATTCTCCCCAATGTGTTGGACACACATTCAAACGTATCCTATTCCTTTTTAAATATTGTCAGAACTAGACACACTTCAAACACTAGAAAACACACAAAAAACACAATTCAAGTTCGAAAAAATTATTTTAGGACTTAATGATAAAATAAAAATAATATAGATTTATACCTTATTAATCAGTCTTCCTATATACTTGAACTTTGAGGATTCTTAAACCCAAAAACTTTCAACTTGTTTATAATGAAAGCTTTCTAAAATAGATATTAGAACTTTTTTTGTTCACAATTGTTTTGCAGTATGTTAGTTGCAGAAAATGATTTATTATTATTTTGATATAAAAAAAATATTTGTAATGTAAAAATTATGAGTAAATTATTATTTTCAAGTACACATCTAAAAATATATATTTATTTGTTGGTGTGTCATTGCCGCGTTATGTCTTAAGATTGTTTTGAAATAAAAAATAAAAAAATTCCATGTGTCATGTCATGTATCCGTATCCATGCTTCTTAAAAGTGGTACACTATCAAAGACAAGAATCAGCAATATGCAAATGAATCATTACCCCCACTAAGAAATGTAGTCAACCCCCACAAGCCCAGTTTGTGTATATGAAACTCAAGTCAACTGAGTTTCATCTATAATGTTCATGGTCAACAGTTGAATTAAACAACAAACCTCCCCCATCACTCTAGATGCATTTATTACCAAGCAGGGAAAAACTACCTAGAGGTTCAATTAACAAAGCTGACATAGGAGAAGGTTGAAAATTTCTCAGGTATACTAGGTATACTCATAATAATACAGAAGCAAGTCTTGGTAATCTAGGTACTTGCATGTAAGAGTTTTAAAGCTACATTATCAAAAAGTTTGCTGCACCACATTTTATTATATCTTCCTTTCCCGCTTTTTTTTTTTTTTTGGTCTTCCTACTTCGACTTTTGCCGACCAAATTTCGATTTTAGTCAAATGATGCTTGGATATCTATGTATTAACTTGTTCGAAAGGACAAAAAATTAAATAAATAACATACCTTTTCAATTTGGTTTCCACTTGGTCAATATACCCCAAGCACTAGTACCAAGTTAAGACAACCCCACTACACTAGTTTACCATTTCTATATACTGTTGGAAACTATCAGCAGCTAATTTTGCTGAAGTAGACACTGAAAATTCATATTCAAAGTCTGATCTGAGCCAAACCAAATCCTATCCTAGTTTAGATCATGGCCTGCATATGTTCCAGTTTTTACTAAAAACCCAAAGTCCCAAATATGTTGGTGAGACTTCTGCATGGTAGATTTTGTTGGTTCTTATAAAGTAAAAATGAGCTTTCACAGCATAAATCACATAAAACTCAAACACTCACAACTCATTCATTTGGGCAAGATAGAGATTCAAACCTTTGCCTCCAACATCATTAGCCTGTAATTCCTTTTTATACAGATTCCCAGAATATCAACTTACCCACTTCATTGTTTGCAGTTAAACTCTACAAATCCATAGCATGCTTGGAACAATAGCAGCATATAATAATTATACACTACTAGATGAATACATCCTTCAGTGTTGGGAATTAATTCTTCTGCTCATACACACTTTACCATTATCATAAATTATTCAGATGCTAATCATAAGATGGCAGAGAGTGCATAGACTGATGCAATTTCTGGTCACATAACAAAGAATAAATAACTAAATAAATAAGGAAGAAGATATCAATAAAAGAAACTACATAATGCTAAGAATTCACCATTCTAGCATTCAATCAATTTAAATTCCCAAACAAAAGTTCCAATTATTCAATCTAGACCAATTTCTATCAATAATCAAAAGAAAATAAAATGCCCAAGACATTTTCTTTATTCACAATAAAAAGAATTCAATTCAAATTCCCAAACAAAAGTTCCAATTATTCAATCCAAACCAATTTCTATCAATAATCAAAAGAAAATCAAATACCCAATAAATTTTAGTAAATTTTTTTCAGAATCAATTGATAAATTCCACGACAAGAAAGGATTGGATATCAGACCTTCTCGTTCAAGGAATTACACTTGGACTGTACAAAGCCATCGGCATCGAATTTATCGGACTTGAAGACGTTGAGATTTTCCTCGAGCTTATTGCCCGAGTCCATAGGGTTGTTGCTCTTCGCTGCAGTGTTATTCAGTACCCTTGACCGAGACGACTTCGCTGAAGCCATTAAAACTGTATACGATTTCTCAGCTCAAATCAGATCAGATCAACAACAAATCAAGCGAAATTTAGGGCTTTGATTTGGGAACAAACAAGAAATCGAAAGAAAATGATCGGTTTAGATCAAAGGGAGAGAATGGATTGCGAGAATTGAAGAAGGAAGAAGAGACAATAATTGAAGCCATGGCGGAACTCGAAGAAATGGGTCAGCGAAGCCATGACGGCAAGATGAGAGGTGGTCAGCGGCGTCGCGATGGCGGTGGTGGCAAGAGGAGAGAGACGAAAGAGAAGGGCTAGAGGAGAGGCAGAGGACACTGACTGAGAGAGAGAGAGAGAGCGAGCGAGTAGCGTATGAGAGAAAAGTTTCGAGGGGAGAGAGAGAGAGCAGTGAGTTTATGGGCGGGAAAACAAATGATGTAATCCGTTAATCGGCGAGGTCGGCAATTAATTTTATAAATTCTTCTAAAATTTGAAATTTGAAATGTTTTTCTCTAAATATTTTAATTCTTTGGTGATTAATTTTTTTTTGTAATTGTTAAAAATAAATTTTTAGTGACTAAATTTTTGGGAGACTTATTTATAAGTCCTTTTTCAGAACCTTATACTAGGCTAAGTCCTGTGTAATTTTTTATAGAGTCTTAAGTCCTATTTTCATAAGAATGTATTCCACAAGATCCTAATCTTTTTATCCCCCATTTTCAGCTCAAGAACGGAACCGTTGTTCACGGCACCATCACAGGTCTGTCTTTTTCTCTCCTCTCTCTGTTTGGCTAATGAGAAACTAAAGAGTGAAGAAGAAATTTTTTATTAATTAAAAACCTGCTCAAGAACGGAACCGTTGTTCACGGCACCATCACAGGTTTGTCTTTTTCTCTCCTCTCTCTGTTTGGCTAATGAGAAACTAAAGAGTGAAGAAGAAATTTTTTATTAATTAAAAATCTGCTCGTACAAAATCAAAAACCTGCTCGTATAAAATTATAATTTTTATTAATTAATTTAGATTTCACATATATTATTGATAATTTTTTAAATTTTACAATTAATAATACAAAAAAAAATATATTAAGATTATATATCTATTTCAAAACAAACAGATTAAAAAAATAAAAACTTAAAACTTATTAAGTTTGCGAAACGTAACGTGACACATTACGTTACGTTTATGTAAATGTCACATTACGTTTATATATGTGTCACGTTACGTTACGTTTATGTAGGTGTCACGTTACGTTCATATTGGTGTCACGTTACGTTCATATTTGGTGTCACATTACGTTACGTTTATGTAGATATGTCACGTTACGTTACGTTTATGTAGATATGTCACGTTACGTTTATATAAGTGTCACGTTACGTTTCTGTAGGTGTCACGTTACGTTACGTTTATGTAGATATGTCACGTTACGTTTATGTCGATGTCACGTTCTGTATAGGTGTCACGTTACGTTCATGTAGGTGTCACGTTACGTTACGTTTATATCAATTTCCCTATATATGGTTTTATTATTAATTATGATATTAACAATTAATATTGAGGGTAAATATGTCAAGAAACTGCCCATAGGACTTATGGGAACATAAGTTTTTTTGTGGGACCAAATGTAGCACAAGTCCCTAATAGGACTTTTAAATAATTTTCCCTAAATTTTTTGTCATCAAAGATAAAAAATAAATTTTTATTTTTATTTGGTAATTTTAGTAGCCAAAACTAACGATCCAGTGACTAAAATATTTTTTAATCGCTGAAAATAAATTTTTGACAACCAAACTTTTGATGGTTAAAGATAAAAAGTAAATTTTTGTTTTTGATTCTGCGACTAATTTAATAGCCAAAACTAATTATACAGTGACTAAAATATTTTTTACTTGTCAATTGTAGCATTTTTAGCGACTAAAATTTTTTTTTTTCGTCGCCAATAATCAATATACCCCAACTAAAAATTTAGTAGATAAATATTGTACTTTTGCCTACTAATATAGTTTTTGGTCGTCAATTTCACGACTTTTGGCGACTAAATTTTTTTTAGTCACCAAAAGTGCAATTTGTTGTAGTGAATGAAATGTTATGCCTTTGTTTGCATTCTTGTTTTGGTGATGCTATATGTACCAATTAATATACACACTAGTGTACCAACTAGTATTATGTCATTATTCCTAACCCCAAGTATTATACAAATTATAAATATCAAAAA
The DNA here is from genome assembly GCA_030407325.1 of Camellia japonica. Taxonomy (NCBI): domain Eukaryota; kingdom Viridiplantae; phylum Streptophyta; class Magnoliopsida; order Ericales; family Theaceae; genus Camellia; species Camellia japonica. The sequence continues at coordinate 14,254,001 of JAPPVO010000059.1, forward strand.
CCTCTAAAATTATGCATCATCATTTGTTAGTATACTAATTAATACATTAATTGATACAAATAACATTATTCTTCTTGTTTTCATGTTCGTGCTCGGGTTTCTTTGTATGATGGTGTGTGAGGAGAGACGGAGGGAGAACCAAGCTAAATTTAAAAATCTTCTATCCAATTTTACTAATTTGGTGATTAGAAATATTGTTGAGAGCTTATAAAATGTTGGAAAATTCTATGGTATATGCACTTTTCGTTACGATTTTTATGTCTTTAATTACAACTTATAGTGGTGTTAGTTGTGACACATTGCGATATTAGTTATAACAAAATTTTAGTTATAATTCAAGAGTTGTTCAGTTTTATCTTATGTTATGTTTCATTTTTTATTTTATTTTTTTTAGTTATGACTATATCATATAATTGAATTATGACATTTATGATAGTCATACCCACAAATGTCATAACTTACATATGTACTATAGCATTGTCCTAAAATGTTTGGTAACATAATGAAACATATATTTCAAAATGACTAGAAAAGTTTGATAACATATTTCTATATATTGTTGAGAGCATATAAAACCTGATGAAACGTGAGTCATGAGTCTAATGTTTAATTGAAACGTGATGAAACATATTTAGAGTCTCGATTTGGTAATATCAATCATGACATCAACAAGGACTTTTAAATTGTCAATATTTTATCAAAAGTTGTTTTTCCTAAATAGGTTTCTCCTATTACGTTGCTCGAAACCCAAATGATTTTAGATTTTGTTTAATTTACTAGTCTATATAAGTCCGGTTCCAATTAAGGAAATAGTTCTTCCTGGATGGTGAATTGATTTAATTTTGTCACTATTTAAGAGCAACCATGTTTTATTGTCAATAGGAATTGCTTAATTTTGGAAGTATGGAGTATGATTGAGTAAAAAATCAAAAAAGTCAACCTAATTGAACAGTTTGATTTTCATAATATACGGTTTCATCCTAGTTTTTAAATAGGTAAATTGTAATTTTTTATAATTATTATAATTCTGGTTTAATGTTGCATGGTTTTGTTTTTTGATGTTGTCTCAATGCTTTATGTCGATTGAATTCCATTAATATATTTTTTTCTAATCGAAAAAAAAAAAAATGGTGGTTTAGAACTGAACCTACCTTTTTAAACACAAACATCCATATATAATTTGTTACGTTTTGTAGACACTTCTGATTCCTATTCCGATTGTGACATGTTACTTTATCTTAAGTAAATTGTGAATAATATTTGGTGATTATGTTTTGAATAAAAATGACAACATTTTTAGAAATTATTGTTTTAAACTGAACCAAATCAAATTTTATTTGTTCAATTTGATTTGATTTGATTTGATTATAAAATCTTCATAATTTGATTTGGTTTATAAACTTCGTAGGACTATATGTTTAATTCTTGATTTACTTCTAAATTGAACCAAACCAAATCATAAACATCCCTAAATAAAGTATTTCAAGAATGCATTAATGAAAGAGTAATGCTATATACTAAAACTTTTACTATAAAAAAAAATGTGAATCCCAATTATTAGATAGTATCGTTCCAAAAAAAAAAAAATAGATAGTATATACTCAATATCCACAAAAATAAATAAATAAATAAATATATAACAAGGAACAATGTAGCCACCTAGGGTGTGTATGGTGCGGTTTAAGGATAAAATTATAAAGCAAACTGTGAATGTGACAACCCTCACCTCTGATTAGTGTTAATTCATGATTAAGCACGATAAGTGATCGATTAAGATGAAATCCTAAATTGATTACATGAGTGTATTGTCTTTAATTGCATTTCTATCTGTTTGCTATAGAATGATCTGTTCATGTTTTAATTTCGAATTGCGAATTGAAAGCCTTATTGGCAACCGAACCAGAAATTGATTAGTGTTATATGCTAGTTAGGATTTATATGATTTTATGGTAGGTTTAATTAAAATTCGATTTGGAATGATTAAATTAGAATAAATAATGCTAAATTAATTGAGTTTAAGTTACCTACATATTTGCCCTTGAGTGGGCTCCCTAAAAAACTATTGTTTAATTCCCATTACTTGCATGTTTGGCACCATTCTTCCTCCATCATCTTGAGCAAACCGTGAGTGAGAGAGAGAGTAGGAGAAAATTGAATTTATCTAGGAATTGACTTGAAAAATTAGAGGAATTGAAGGAGAATTGCATATTTGAGCTACCACATTTGGAATTCAAGGCTTAAGGTAGGAAATTCATCCCCTTAATTATGAATTTAAGTTGTTCTTGCTTGATTCATGGAAAAATTGGTGATTAGAGTCAAGAATTAGCTTAAAGTGTTAATTTGAGAGTCCATTCATACATGCATGTCCATATTTTGGAGTTTTGAAGTTGTTTTGCATGAAATTCTTCCATGCATGTCTAGATTATAGTTATAATCTACGGATTCGTCATGTTTTTGGTAAGAATGGCTCATTTGATCATGTGTTAGAAGCTGTGGATTCAAATAAACGCTCGCATGGCATATTTACATCATGTTCTTGAATTTTTGGTTGAATTTGTATTCAATTGGCATACCTTTGGGCTTTGATTTGATAAAATGATCTTCAAAACATGTTGTATTATTGGTTTCTAAGTGTTTTCTAGAAATTGGCCCAAAAGGTTGAGTTTTGGCATGTTTGACTCTTGGTTTGAGCTTTGGGAGCAAATCTGGAAAACCCAGATTTTGTCTTCCACGCTCGAGCGACCACCTTTGTGTTCAGAGCTCCGCTCGAGCGACGGAATGCTGGCTCGAGCGTAAATTGCAAGCTCTCAGGTTTTGTGCATGTGCAGACGTATGTTCAAGCGACGAGACCTACACTCGAGCGAAGAACTGTGTCTCACGCTCGAGCGAGCATCGAGTGGAGAATTTCAGCAACCAGTATTTTTTGCATTTTTACAGACCGCTCGAGTGAGGGAGTCTACGCTCGAGCGAGCTCTTTGTTTTAGTAAGCTCGCTCGAACGGAGAAAGCTACGCTTGAGCGAGACCCTTGTTTTCAGCAAAATTTGAAAAGTGCTTTAAAGTACATTTTTGCATCTTCATTCCATCCTAGGCATTCTTAGGCCATGTTTAAGGCATCTTAATGAGGATATTGATGTAGAACCACATCTAGTCAAGATAGGGGCTAAGTTATTAATCTCAAGTGTGTAATTTAGTGTGTGTTCGTTCTGTTACTGTATAAGGTTAGCATTCGAGGACGCTGATTAGCCTGCCTATAGCCTAGTACTCTGTGAGTAATAATGTTGTAAAGATATATTCAATTATAATTATTTCTGAACAATCGACTGTACTGCTTCTTGAAGTGACATTGTTTACTGAATGAATGTTTGTCCTATTTTATGAACTGTACTCGTGGCATCCATAGCAACTTACTGTTACTGTTACTGTTACTGTTACTGCTACTGTTACAGAGATCTCTGTTAGTTCCAATATTTGGAACCAATACCATATACTGTTTTGATGGCTATCAACTGACGGTTCGGTCTATTAAGACCTACTGTTTATTGTACTGTTCTACTATGGGATGTACCACATATGACTACTACGGTTTCTAAATGACTGTTATGGCATGTAATATGAGCCACTGATTGAATAACTGATCTACAGATGCAATTGATTGTTTTAATTACTGAAAGGACATTCATTCTTAACCCCTTTACATAGTTGTTATTCACTGGGCTTTAGCTCACTGTTTATATTTATATGTAGGTGTGCAGGCACCGGACCGGAGCTAGAAGCGTCAAGTTAAGCTCACGTTTTGTCAAGCCAACCATTATGCCTCACTTCGAGGTTCTGAGCCTTTTCAAGCCAAGGCTATTTTGGGGTGCTCCAGATTCACCCTTTTGCCTTTGTTTTGTACTGACTGAATAAGACTTGGTTATACAGTTATGGTGAAGGGATTAGGTCACTAACCTGGATGTTATGTGTAACTGATATGTATATATGTTTTGGTTGTGAATGTGGTTTGTTCATAAAAGTCTTTTTGCATTCAGATTTCCACAGCTCATTGGACATCTCTTATCTGCTGTTTGGCTTCCGCCAGCCCTTTACTCTGTACTATTGTCGTTACCGTTAAGCAAGCCTTGGGTAATCATGGATTACTGGCCAGTTACTATGCTAAACCTATAGGGGCGTGTTTGGGTCGTGACAGTGAATGACGGATTAACAAATAACCAAATCGCGGTTTGGGCAATTTGGACAATTTCAACTTATTAGTTGATTGAAGAATGATCTTAAATAATTATTCAATATTTGCATAATATATAATACTAATTTACATAATATTTTTCATATATATAACATTAGTTTACAACAAATTTCACATCTTAAATCTCTCTTAGATCGATTTTAATTTTAATATTTCATTAGAGGTAAAATAAAAAATATATATTAACTATAGGGGTGCAATTTCAAAGATTGATTATAAATTTAAAATCACGGATCAAATTAACTCACAGTTAGCCGGCGGATCAATTTGGATTGAACCATTTTAACAAATTGAGCTGTATTTTACATAGCTTTAGAGCCACTTTACCAAACAAAAATGCTACAAATAAACTGAGTTTAAATGTCTTAGGAGAATAATATACAATAGATAAACATATTATTTAACAGGGATATTTAGCTCTCATAACAAACATAATCGACAATTTCTTCACCAAATAAACTCAGCCACCTTACCAAACAAAAATGCTACAAATAAACTTGAGCCTAAATGTCTTACGAGAATAATATACAATAAATAAACATATTATTTAACAAGAATATTTGGCTCTCATAACAAACATAATCGACAATTTATTCACCAATTACATCCATCTAAAGAACAAATTCATAATATTCGTCTATAATAGTACAAGTTTATTCAAATCCATAAATGCCATGTCAGGTTTTTTGGTTGGTATTATAATAAATATTGCCCTCAGCATCATCATATCTCCATATAGGGGTGTGTGCGGTGTGGGTCGGTGCGGTTTGAGAGAAAAATAGAAACCGTATGGCGGGTGGCGGATTGATAAAAGTGTCACTAGAATTTGCCATTTTCCTTATCAAAAACCGGCGGTTCGGTTGGCAAATAATGGCGGATTTGCCTTGGCGGTTCGGGCGGATTGGCGGTTTATAAAAAATATAATTCAAATTACAAAACTTAAATCAAAGAGTAAAAAAAAGACGAGAGATACCGTGATATTAAGCATCTTGCGAAGCTTTCTTCTGATGTAGCAAGTGTAGCAACAACATGATAATATCAATGACTATGCCATCAGTTCATTACAAGCATCTGTAGAAGTTACAATGATCAAATACAATACATAAAATTAATATCATTCAGGGTTTACAATATATTGAAAATGTTTACTGTCGAAAAGTATTTAGATTGAAAAGTGAGCTGATGCAAGTTTGCAACATGGCTAGAAAAAAAAAAAAGATTGAAAAGTGAATTGGAATCCAACTTTATTTTGGATTACTGACATCTTGAATTCCCCTCGAGCAGTAATGTAATACTATATTCTAAGATATAGAACAACAAGCAAACTTAAGTAAAAAAGAATTTTTAGAATCTTATAAAACATGATTTAATAGCGGTGCGGGTCGGTGCGGTTTGGAAGAAAAATAGAAACCGGCGGATTGATAAAAGTGTCACTAAAATTTGCCATTTTTCTTACCAAAAACCGGCGGTTCATTGGCAAATAATAACGAATTTGCCTTGGCAGTGCGGCTCGGTGCGGTTTTGGCGGTTTCGGCGGTATTATGCACACCCCTACTTTTATGTGTAGTCATTTATTACTTTACATCATATAAATATATATATATATATATATATATAGAATTTCCATATATATAAAAGAAAAAAGTTGCAACTATGGTTTTTCCATCATAAGTTCAAATTATGAAAATAACATTGCCGCATAAGAAAATAAGATTGAATATATTTGACTGTAAAAAAATCGTGAGCACTGAAACATTTTCCTTTATTTCATATGGGTGATGAATCATGATCTCTGGGTGCTGTAATTTCCACAAACAGTAAAACTCCAAATTCAATTCTTTGCTAAGTTTTGAATGGACTAATAAATTTTATTAAAAGCCTTGAAATTAATTCAAAAAATGTTCTAATGAAGAAGAAACAAACCATGTAACATACAGACCACAATTTATTTTCTCCTTATTTGACACACTTCAATAAGGAATCAAATTGGAGATTATTACCGGGGGGAGAGAGAGAGAGGGTCCCTGTAGGCCTCATGTAAGTTATCCATAGAACTTTTAGCCCTCATCAAACTCTTCCCCATTGTTCAGCTTTGATAGTCCCATGCCATGGAAGCTGTCATACATCACACACAACATTTAGGCTCCATTTGTATTTATGAATTTAAAATGCATGAATTTAATATTAATCATTCAAGGAGAGAAAGTAAGAAGAATAGCTCATATTTAGATATGATAGTTTATCTATGTATTTCAATATTATATTAAGAAATTTATCATGATGGATTTGAAATACCTATGAAAAAAATATTGTTTGGAATCATTCTAAATATTCTCCTTTTAGCTACAAAAATGTTACAAAAAATACCTCTTTTTCACTTTTTCTATCCACCAATAATAGCTAATTCTTCAATATTTGTATAAAATTGATTTAAAATATGTCCAATCAAACAGACTCTCTTAGTGAATTTTTTAAAATATTTTAGACAATAGCTTTAGATGATATCATTCTAAGATTTTTTTTTTTTGGGATCAGTTACAGTACTCTCCACCAAACTGATTTTTTTAGGTTGTATTTGATTTGAGAATAACGGATTTTAACTCATTTGATTCATATTTTGCGAATAACTAAAACATCCTCGTCGGAATAACTTATCTTCCTTTATCGTCAAATTTCTTTTTTCAAGGGGTTTGTGGTATTTCACATAAACAAAACACAATCTAATAGAAAATCATTTGGGGCTTCTAACTTATCAATTAATTAACGTTACTTAAGCCTATGGTTAGTCCTCTAATACGCTAGTTACCAACCTTAAAATATATTATGCAACGAACCTGCTTCAGAGATAGTCCAGTTCTTGTCAAATCCAACTGCCCAGAAGAAATATCCACCGAGGCCATTCGCTCGAGCGAAGTTCAGCATACCCAATCCAATCGGTTCCTGCATATGAGTATGTCGACACGGTCTCCTCATCAAACACAACAGAGGCATTGTTTGCCAAATTAAAATCCACAATATCACTATACTTCATGACCCCTAAATAGCCAGGTCCTGTCCCATTTGCAGGAGCTCCGATTCCATTCTGATTTGGGTCCTTCAATTTCCATGTCCTACCATACATGGGTAGCCCCATCACCAGTTTCTCCGGCGGCACGCCATTTTCAACCCATGTCGAAATACCATAGCTAGTGCTAACATTGCTGGACTTGTCGAATAGCAATGCTTGAGCACCGGTGACCGAGGTGTCCAAGAACCATGGTAATCATAGCACATTGGGTTCACAAAATCCAGGAAGTTTTTAATGGCACCGCCAGGGTATGTTCGTCGAATCTTCGCTAAGAAGAAGTTGGAGGCAAAGTAGCCTGCTGCAGACAAAAGGAGTCGCGGCTTACCAGGAGCGAGCGATTCCTTGTTAGTGGCAGTGCGCCACTTGTAGAAGAGCATCGAGAAGCGTGTCATGTCCTGTGGGTTTTGTGGGAATTCCCAATCGAGGTCAAGGCCATCAAAATCATACTTTCTAGCCACATCGATGGTTGACTTGATGAAGGCAGCACGGGTGTCGTGTCTGCTTGCCATGTTGGAGAAAGTTGAAGAGTTTGAATTTCCTCCTCCGATTTTGGGCATGGAGGGTGGCGGTGAAATTCCCCATCCACTGATCGTCAAGTGGGGTGACGAAGAGTTGGTAACTTGTGGCATCAGTCAAAACGAAGGCATAGAAGAGGTGAGTGAAGTATTTAGTAGGGATTGTTGATGGAGGGAACCTTTCAGCTATCGATGAAGGCCAATATCCACCCTTGATGCCACCAGAGGGCAGTGCACAAGCAGGGGCCGGTCCTGGTGCGTATGGAGCTGGTGAAGGAGAAAATGGAGGCATCGATGGCGGTATAATTTTGGGTGGTTTAGAAGTATAGGGTGGAGATGACATCGGTATTGATACTTTACACAAGGCAATTCCATTGCCTGCATCGCCAATGATGGCCAGAAAGAATAAGGGAAAATTTTTTCTGACCTCATAAGATTTTTCTCAAGTTGTTCATTGCAAGAATAGCGAATTTACCTGTATACAACGATGTTGATTGGATTAAAGACCATGTTTGTATCAAAATTCTATGTTGTTTCGTCCAAATATGTTTGGAGATTTGTGTTTAGATTTAGCAAATGTTGTGTTTAATATTAATATTAGTATATATATATATATATTGGCCAGCTTTCTTGTTTTCGAACGGACTTTATCAATTTTGGATTGGGACATGCTTTTCTAGTCATCAATGTTGGACCTATCTATTGCAATAATTAGACCGACTAAAAAATAGAATAAAATAAAATAAAAATATCCAAAACATTGTGGAAATTATATTGCATTGATTCTAAGGGCTTGTTTGGGAAATAAAGATTTTAATCAAAAAGTCAATACAAGTTGTTAAATTATTCTCTCTATTTTTTATACGTTTTTCGTATATTAAAAAAAATCAATTCTTAAGCAAGCTCTAAGTAAAACCCACGCTCAACCAAAAAGAGTTGCATTCTGGACTTTTCTCTCTCTTTTTTTTTTTTCTTCTTAAAATTTTTCTAAGTTTGTAACATTATTATGATTTACCCTACTTATTATTATTATTATTATGACTGGAGCTATACAAAATTTAAATTAGAATAAAACTATGTAGGAGCCTTGAGTCCTCTCATTTTAAAATTAAAAAATCCATCAAAATGATTTTTATTTTCAAAAATATCATTAACACATGATTGTTGATATCTTATGATCGCACCAAATCATCAAATCACAAGTTATTTTTTAAAATTGGTATAAGGTCGCTAAAGGAAAATTATGTAGTGGTTTTGAGGCAAATTCACATAGTGCCTTAATTTAATATTTATTGGTTAAAGTTATGGGACCCATTACTTTTTGCTAGAATTTTGAGAGATAACTTGACAAATATCAAATAATAAATTGTGTGGAATAATACTCCAAAATCATCAAATAATAACTCCACCCTACAAGAAGCACACAAATACGAGTATAAAGGAAAGCACAATCACTTATAAGAATAATAGCACAATTTTTACATCTTTTTTTATGACCAGTGTCCGAACGAGTTCGGATCATCTGCCGCACTTATCTGCGGCCCTCCCAGCGGCACTTAAAAACGACGTGGTTTTGAATTTTATTTTTTTTTTTTTATTCCTTCTTTTCAGCCCCTTTTCCTTTTCGTTTTTGAACCCTAGGAATTCAGGTGATCATCGTCTGAATTTGACGAACTCGGTCTGGTAAGATCTTGAGAATTTCTGGGCGTTCGGCAAATTCTTTGGCTTGCTCTGTCGTGAGTCTCGCAGCGAAACCATGAAAAACAGTCTTGTACACATGAATGAAATCTCTCTCTTTTTTTCTGTGGGTGGTTTTGGACTTTTTCGAGTCTGATTGGTATGAACTGAGACTTGCAATGGTGGAACTGTACCAATCCTCCACATCGGAAAACCCAGATGGTTTCAAGTCGTTTCAGATTCTGACAATAAAGCTTTGGAATTGGGTGTCTTGGACATTGGTGGAATTTTTTTTTGGCTAATCCCCTGTTTATTTCAAGATTTCCACACAAAAAATTCATTATCTTCATCTGGGTTTACATGATTACTATTTGAAATATTCCTTTATTATCAAATTATAATTGAAAAAAACACTATTAAGTATAGTATGACTCTGTTTAATTGATTGATTTTTCTCATCATCATATTCAAAGCTTTGGTTGTTCTTTGCAGAGAGTGGGTGTGAATCTGGGTTTATTTGCTAATGGGTGTGATTTGGTAGTTTTTAGAGAGAGAAAAGTGGAAGAAGAAGGAGATGGTGGGTTTGGTAGTTTTTATAGAGAGTGGGTCTGGGTTTATTTTCTAACAGGAAGAAGAATGGAAGAAGAAGGAAAGGAGATGGAGAAGAAGAGGTGACTGGTTTGGTTCAAAAACGAAACGGGCTGAGAAAAAAAAAACTAAAACGACGTCGTTTTGTAGGGCCGCTGGAACGGCTGCAGAAAATAGCGACAGATGATCCGGATTGGTGTCCGAACCAACTATCAAAGAATTTTCTACCAAATTATGTTGAGATATGTTAAGTACCTAAACATCAAAGACCAAGTCCTGTACCAAAAGTGGGGGAGGGGGAAAGACCAAACCACCTAACAAGGTGCAGGTTATGAAATTAGTTTTTTTTTTTTTTTTAATTTTTCATTTTGCGTTAAAGTGATTGATGTAACTTCCGCTTCCAACTTGCAAAGCAAAAATAATTTAAATAAGTTAAAAAATTGATTATAGAAAAATAAAGGAGTGTAGTGTGTACTTTAGTATCTCCTATCTTCTAAAATTGAAAGCACACCCTCCAAGGCTCTCCACATATAAGAGACGATGAGGCAAAATATTAATCATATTGCTTGCCCTGTTGGAGCTCCATTTTATAATGATACTAGACAAAATGTCTACTCCAAATGCCTCTCTTATTAGAGATGATCTTCTAAATTTTTTGGTGGACATAAAGTAATGGGTTTGAGTCTCATTAGTGGTCGTTGGGAGCACAAGACTCTAGAGCCACTACCCCTTTGATGAGGATTGGGTCAAGTTACAGTTTAACTTACCTAGATGAAGCGTGTCCAAATCCTCTAGAGTGAGAGTTATCTAAAGTTTGGTAGAGTGATACAAAATGGCATTAGTTTATACAAAACAACATCGCTTTGTTTTGAAAAAAAAAAAGAAAAAAAAAACTTTGCTTTGTTTAAGGCCAAAAAATAAAAATAAAAAAGAAGAAGGGGGGCAAAACGAACAAACGAAAAGAGAGAAAGAGACCGTTAACGCCGGTTCTTCATCACCAATCTCTCTCGCCAGCAACAGCCTCCTATTCCCCCACTCCGCTGACCGCTACCAATCTTTACCCTACCCTCCTCCTGCCACCCACCGAATCCCAAAAAAAGAAAAAGAAAAAGAAAAAGAGAGAAGAGATAGTGTGTGTGTGTGTTTGTGTGTGAGAGAGAGAGAGAGAAAGATCTAGGGTTTAGAGAAAGAAGAAGAGGATGAAAGAAGAAAGCAGCGGAGAAGGAGAAAAAGGAGAAGGGTGATGTTGTGGTGTAGTGGTGGTTTTCGGTGATGGTTTCCCGACAATGGTTTCAAGCAATCTCTCACTTCATTTTGTACGTGTTTTTTTTTTTTTTTTTTTTTTTTTTTTTTGGGATTCTATGGGTAAAACATGCAGGTAAGGTAGAGATTGGCAATGGTAAATAGGGTGGAGAAAGAGGCAGCTACTACCAGCGAGAGAGGTTATTGATGAAAAACTAACGCCAGCGAGAGAGGTCATCATGGAATAATCAATAATCAACCAAATGAAAACTACAAGAATAAAATACCTCATTCTCTAGTTTCGAGATTGCATTCTTTAATTTATTTACAGTGTCAACAGTAAGAGCTTTCAGGCCTCTTTGCCACTTATTCTGTTACAAAGAAGGAAATTTAAACTATCAATTTTAAGAGTATTTTCTAGCTTGATTTTTCATCTATCTCCAGAACAGAAATATAATAGGATACTTGAGAAAAGTGATGATGAAGACTAGTCCTTCCATCACCGAATTAGGGAGCTGAAATTATGTCAGGGCTAAAAAAGTGATCTCTAGTATTCTTCAGTGCGGATCTCTAGGGAGCTGATTCGGTGCTAATTCGGTGGTAATTCGCGGATCTCTAGTATTCTCTTCAAGGTTGTGATCTCTAGGGAGCTGATTAATCTCAAAAAAGTGGATTTCATGCTAATTCAAGAGACAAAGAGAGTAGAAATGTCAGAATCATTTGTTCAATCACTATGGCCTAGGAATCAGATGGAGTACATAGCAATGGACGCAACAGGAAATGCAGGAGGCTTGCTAAGTATTTGGAAACCAGAGGCTTTCACTCTATTAGCTTGTTGCTGTAGTAAGAATTTCATCTTACTTTCAGGTACCGCTTCTTCAAACTTCATTTGTAATATTGTTAATGTCTATGCTCCCAATGATATGCTGAAAATGAGGCAGCTATGGGAACCCTTAATTAATATTAAAAGTTCTTTTATCCATCCATGGTGCATTAGGGGAGACTTCAATGAAGTAAGACTTATTAGGGAAAGGAAGGGTTGTGTTTAGGAGGGATGTTGGGATGAAGGATTTTGGGGATTTTATTGAAAAGATTCAAGGGTGGATTTACCAATGTTGGGCAGAAAATACACTTGGGGCAGTTCTCAGGATGGATTTAGGGGGAGTAGAATTGATAGATTTATTCTTAACCCTGAATGGCTTGAATTATTTAAATTTAAACTCTGGGGCTTACCAAGAACCTTGTCTGATCACTATCCTATTATACTGATGGAAGATGATTGTCACGACCCAAACCCGCCCCTGTAGGTTTAGTACCGTAACCGGCCAGTAATCCGTGGATTACCAAAGGCCTCTGTACAGATTAGCAAATAATAAGGGGCTGAGGAAGCAATAATACAAAGTAGACAAGGTCCAATGAGCTGTGATACAAACATGGGACAGAACATTTTAAAACTCATTTATATATAAAGGCGTGCCAGTCTAGAGATACACAGTATTTACAAGTGTACAACCCAAGACCTGTTTTAAAAACATATACATAGACTAGCACGAAGTACAAAAACAGCCATGGCATTAAACTTCAACTCGGAACCTCCTCGGGAGGCGCAACGGTTGGCTGACAAAACAGAGCAGAAGGCCGTCAACTCTGGCCTTGGTCAAGTGCCGACTCACCTACATACATATAGTAAACTGTGAGCAAAAGCTCAGTGAATAATAACAGAGTAAAGGGGGTTTTATGAACGATGTCCAGCATAATTTAGAATCCAGTATTTGAACCAGAACATATACAGACTTCCGAACAGAAATAGATTTAAATTTACAATCATGTTCATATCTAGATTTTGCATAAGATCATACGTGGTACACCCATTAGCTATCAGATCAGATTGGTCCAGAGACCCATATACATAGTTGGTACCAACGACCATAAAGGTCCATATCTTGCGCGCAAGTAGCCATGGTATTGTTACCCCCAGGCAAGGGCCACATACAGATTAGCTGCGGTATTGTTACCCTCGAGTGAGGGCCACGTGCAGATTGGCCGTGGTATTGTTACCCCCGGGCGAGGGCCACGTGAACTAAGGGTGCCACAAATACTTTTCAGAAAATTGGACATTCATTCATAACTCATAAAGTAGCATTTCAGAAAAACAGATCATATCATATCATATCAGTCAGAAAAATACTTAAAGTTAAACATAACTTTACAGAGTTATTACTCACAGTAGGCTCGGAGACAGATAGACAGAGCAGATTGATCAGATAGGACGTGGCACGTAACCTACACGACACATAACAGACACACACCTGAAACACACGTTTTAAATGTACAAAACTTATCTCGTTGGCTCCTAGTGTGTTTCTAATCTCTTATCCTCAATATGGGGTCTTAAACATGGCCTACGAATGCCTAAGGCGGAATGAGGATGCAAAAATGCCTTAGAAAATGCTTTTCAGAGTTTTCAGAAAACAGGGTTCCCGCTCGAGTGTGGGTTTCCCCGCTCAAGCGGACATGCAAACAAAGGTCTCCGCTCGAGCTTAAACATTCCCGCTCGAGCGGTCTGCAAAACGTGACAAAAGTGCTGGATGGGTGAAAATCACGTTCGACGAGCGCTCGACCCACGCTCGAGCGTGTGACTCAGGTCCCTGCACGAGCGTGGATTACCCAGCTCGAGCGTACTGTAAAACCAGTGCAAAGTGTTGGATGGTCGAATTCCACGCTCGAGCGCCACGTTTCCTGCTCGAGCGTGAGTCCAAATTCTGGAAATTCCAAATTGAACCTTCAAGCTCAAAACCAAGTTTTAATGCACCAAATTCGATCCTCTTGGGCTAATTTTTTGGAATACTCTTGTAAACTCATAGTACAACATATTTCAAAGCTCAATTTGAGAAATCAAAACCCAAGGGTAGTTCAACTAAACACAATTTCAAACCAAAATTCAAGAATATGCTTCAAATATGACATGCATGAGTTTAAACCAAATCAAGGCTTTAATTACTTGCTCAAATGAACCAATCCTTCCACAACAAGATGAAATCATGGACTATAACCATAATATGGACATGCATGAAACAATTCCCATGAAAACAACTTCAAATTCAACAATGTATGCATGCATGCAAGGATTCCTACACAATTCAACATGTTAGGCCATAATTTGGCTCTAAACTCCAACAATGCTCTAAACCATGCAAGAACCAACTAGAATTCACAAATAAAAGATAGGTTTCCTACCTTAGGTCTTGAATTCAAGATGTAGAAGTTCAATTATGCAAATAACCTTCAAATTCTCCAAGTCTCCAAGCTAAAACTCTTGTTGAAGCTAAGTTTTCTCCTTTTCTCTCACTCTCCCACGTTTTTGGGTCTAAGAGGACTCAAGAGTGTATGTAAAATGAAGAAGGGAGAGAGTGGGGTGTTATTGTGCTCAAAAGGGCCACTAAGGCTCTAATTAGGCCATTAAACAAATTGTGCTTAACAAGGTT